>VZRZ01004299.1:6806-18319 GCA_013398175.1 Climacteris rufus | reverse complement strand
CTGCACATCCCGTGCAGTCCTGTGGTGCCTCAGGAATGAGTCTGGGGGCACTTCAGGGGGTCTGTGGTGGATTAGGACACCCCCTCAGTGAAGGTCCTGCAGCTCTCTCGGGGCACAGAGCAGGGAGGATGGGTGTCCATCGCCTCAGATCAGAGGTTGTGCCACACTCAAAGCCTCAGCTGGGGGTGAAATCTGTGCCAAGCACCCCAAACCCACCGGGGATGAGCAGCACCGCTGCTGGGTTTGCCTTTCTTGTGGCTGCCCAGCCTTGGTTACCTCTCCTCAGGCCTGAGATGATTGAACAATAGGTGTTCCCTCTTATCTAATCTCAGCAGTTTGGCTTTCCAAAGTCCCACTCAGGCATCTCCAGAGAGGGGGGCTGCTTGTGGTTCTTCAGTTTTGCTATAAAAATGATTAAGACAAGAACTATTTCAGTCTCTGACACAGCCAGAGTGCTCTGGAGACCCCCAAGTCCAGGAGAGACCCCCCCCAGCCCTTGGCCTCCCTGACCCTCCTGGGGTTGGCACAGACCCCCCTGGCAGTGCCCAGCCCGGGGGCTTTTCCACCCTCACCCCTGGCAGAGGCATTAAAAGCACAAACAGCCAGAATTGGGGACTTTATTTAGGGATCAACCTGAACCCCAAACCCTGGGGCTCCTGGGGATGCCCAACACATCCTGCAGGCAGTGCATCCAGGGTGGCTCTGGATATGAGGGAGGAGGGCAGGGAGGGGGCTAAGGGTTGGAAATTCCTCAAGAATCAGGGGCACAGAGCCCCAAACTGTCCCCTCATGTCACAGTCCTGTCACTGCTCGGCCCTGTTTGGGCTGGGTGGTGAACAAGGGGAACCAAAGGTGTCCAACCTGCTGGACTTTACTGTCCATGGAGCAGGAGGAACAGCCCAGGCCCATCAGAAAGGAGATTCCAGAGGGGCATTCCACCATTTTTGTTGGTTTTAGGGTTGCCCAGGGAACATTCCACCATTTCTGTCAGTTCTGGGTTTGCCATGGGAACATTCCCCCCTTTTTGTTGGTTCTAGGGTTGCCAGAGGAGAATTCCACTGGTTTTGTTAGTTCTAGAATTTCCAGGGGATCATCCCACTGTTTTTGTCAGTTCTAGGGTTGCCAGAGGAGCATTCCAGAATTTTTATCAGGTTCAGTGTTACCAGGAGAGCATTTCATTGTTTTTGTTGGTTCTAGGGTTACCAACACCATCATTCCATCCTTTTTGTTGTTTCTAGAGTTGCTGGAAGAGCATTCCAGTGTTTTTGTTGGTTCTAGGGTTGCCAGATGAACATTCCAGAATTTTTATCAGTTTCAGGGTTTCCAGGTGAGCATTCCAGTGTTTTTATTGGTTCTAGGGTTGCCAGAGGAGCATTCCAGAATGTTTATCAGGTACAGGGTTGCCAGGGGAGCATTGCATTGTTTTTTTGGTTCTAGGGTTACCACAGGATCATTCCACCCTTTTTGTTGTTTCTAGAGTTGCTGGAAGAGCATTCCAGTGGTTTTTTTTTGTTCTAAGGTTGCCAGGGGAGAGAGAATTCCAATGATTTTGTCAGTTGTGGCGTTGCCAGGCGATCATTCCACCATTATGTCAGTTCTAGGGTTGCCATGGGAGCAACTCCACCCTTTTTGTTGTTTCTGGAACTTCCAGGGGATCATTCCTCTGTTTCTATCAGCTCTAGGGTTGCCAGAGAATTCCACTGGTTTTGTTAGTTCTAGGATTTCCAGGGGAGCATTCCACCCTTTCTGTTGGTTCCAGGGTTGCCACAGGATCATTCTACCATTTTGTCAGTTCCAGGGTTGCCAGAGGAACATTCCAGAATGTTTATCAGGTTCAGGGTTGCCAGGGGAGCATTCCATTGTTTTTGTTGGTTCTAGGGTTACCACAGGATAATTCCACCCTTTTTGTTGTTTCTAGAGTTGCTGGAAGAGCATTCCAGTGTTTTTGTTGGTTCTAGGGCTGCTGGGGGAGAGAGAATTCCACTGTTTTTGTTGGCTCTAGGTTTGCCAGGGGATCATTCCACCATTTCTATCAGTTCTAGGATTGCCAGGGGATCATTCTACCATTTATGACAGTTCTAGGGTTACCACGGGAGCATTCCCCCTTTTTTGTTGGTTCTAGGGTTGCCAGAGGAACATTCCAGAATGTTTATCAAGTTCAGGGTTGCCAGGGGAGCATTCTATTGTTTTTGTCAGTTCTAGAATTTCCATGGAAGAACATTCCACCCTTTTTGTTGTTTCTAGAGTTGCTGGAAGAGCATTCCAGTGTTTTTGTTGGTTCTAAGGTTGTCAGGGGAGAGAGAATTCCAATGATTTTGTTGGTTCTAGGGTTGCCAGGGGATCATTCCACCATTTCTGTCAGTTCTAGGGTTACCATGGGAGCATTCCACCATTTTTGTTGGTTCCAGAATTTCTGGGTGATCATTCCAGTGTTTTTGTCAGTTCCAAGTTTCCCAAGGAAGCATTCCACCATGTTTGTTGGTTTTAGGCGTGCCAGAGGAACACTCCACCCTTTTTGTCAGTTCCAAGTTTGCCAGGGGACAATTCCACCACATTTGTTGGTTCTAGAATTTCCAGGGGAGCATTCCATTGTTTTTGTTGGTTCTAGGGTTACCACAGGATCATTCCACCATTTCTGTCAGTTCTAGGGTTACCACAGGATCATTCCACCATTTCTGTCAGTTCTAGGGTTACCACAGGATCATTCCACCATTTCTGTCAGTTCTAGGGTTACCACAGGATCATTCCACCATTTCTGTCAGTTCTAGGGTTACCACAGGATCATTCCACCATTTCTGTCAGTTCTAGGGTTACCACAGGATCATTCCACCATTTCTGTCAGTTCTAGGGTTACCACAGGATCATTCCACCATTTCTGTCAGTTCTAGGGTTACCACAGGATCATTCCACCATTTCTGTCAGTTCTAGGGTTACCACAGGATCATTCCACCATTTCTGTCAGTTCTAGGGTTACCACAGGATCATTCCACCATTTCTGTCAGTTCTAGGGTTACCACAGGATCATTCCACCATTTCTGTCAGTTCTAGGGTTACCACAGGATCATTCCACCATTTCTGTCAGTTCTAGGGTTACCACAGGATCATTCCACCATTTCTGTTGTTTCTAGAGTTGCTGGAAGCGCCTTCCTGTGTTTTTGTTTGTTCTAGGGTTGCCATGGGAGCATCCCACTATTCTTGTTGGTTCTAGGATTTCCAGGGCAGCATTCTTCCATTGTTTTTGTTGGTTCCAGGATTTCCAGGGAAGCATCCCACTGTTTTTGTTGGTTTTAGGGTTCCTAGGGGACCATTCCACCCTCTTTGTTGGCCCCACAGGGATTCTCACAGACAAATTCCCTGCCCCTCCAGATGGGGATTCATTCCTGGGAGGGCTCAGCTCTGCAGAGTTAAATATAAGATTTCATGCAAGTCCCCTCTTCACTAAAGCTCTTCAGGGCATCCCCAACATCCTTTTTGGGTGGAATTTGGACTATTCCAGGGGCAGAAAGCAAAGTCTTCCTGGTTCTGATGGGGAATGTGTGATAATTAGCAGGGAACTGCTCTGGAACTGTGTTTGCATGAGTGGTCATTGCCAAAAACCCAAAAGGGTTCCCTCCCTGGGAACAACATCCTGCAGCAGCCACAGGACAGGTGCACCTCAGGGGAGTCTGTGTTTGTGTCCTGCAGGAAATGCCTTTCATTCCTCATTTTTCCTCACCTTCACGAGCACATTTGTCTGGTTTTTCTTCTCTCCAAATGAGAATTTCTCTTCTTCCACGGAGAACAGGAACCCTCATCCTCCTCACCTCATGGGCAGAGTACCCGAGGGCAACCTGGTGAGATAAACGGGGAGCCGGAGGTTTGGGAAGAAGTATGGAGCCAATGGAAATTTTGTAAAAGCCAAAAAAGGAGCAGCAGGACCTTCTGAAAAAGAAGCCAAAAGAGAGCAAAAATGCAGCTGAGATGGGGAGCTCTGTGTCCTCCTCACAGAGAGCAGAACAGAGCTTGTCCCACACACAGAGCAGGAGGGGAACACAGGACACACCTGGCAGTGCCAAGGATGTGCTCCTGAGCTGTTCCACACTCGTGTTTAAGGAAGAGGAGCTCCAACCCTTCCCAGTGGAACCACAGCTACACTGGAATCACAGATTTATTGCTGCCTCCATCCCAAAACACAAACGAAGCTACTTCATTCTCCATTTGCTGAAGGCACATGGATCTCTGCAGAACCTTTCCCCCCTCATTCCTCCCAAATTTTGCTTTGGGTGTGTCCCATGCTCACTGCTCATGGATTTTCTCTTTCTCAGAACAATCCTGTGGCCTTTCCCTCCTGGCTGTCCTGGACATGACAACCCTGCTGTGATGAACGTGGGGGCAGAACTTCCAGCACCACCAGGGCCTGGTTTTCCACACAGGCTGAGCTCCAGCATTTGCACAGACACCCCGAGGAGAAAAAGAAACAACAAGCCAAGCTCAGAGATGGAGATGGTTTCCCACTGGAGATGGACTGGTTTCCCACTGGAGATGGACTGGTTTCCCACTGGAGATGGATTGGTTTTCCACTGGAGATGGATTGGTTTCCCACTGGAGATGGACTGGTTTCACACTGGAGATGGACTGGTTTTCCACTGGAGATGGACTGGTTTTCCACTGGAGATGGACTGGTTTTCCACTGGAGATGGACTGGTTTCCCACTGGAGATGGACTGGTTTCCCACTGGAGATGGATTGGTTTCCCACTGGAGATGGACTGGTTTCACACTGGAGATGGACTGGTTTTCCACTGGAGATGGACTGGTTTTCCACTGGAGATGGACTGGTTTTCCACTGGAGATGGACTGGTTTCCCACTGGAGATGGACTGGTTTCCCACTGGAGATGGATTGGTTTCCCACTGGAGATGGACTGGTTTCACACTGGAGATGGACTGGTTTTCCACTGGAGATGGACTGGTTTTCCACTGGAGATGGACTGGTTTTCCACTGGAGATGGACTGGTTTCCCACTGGAGATGGACTGGTTTCCCACTGGAGATGGATTGGTTTCCCACTGGAGATGGACTGGTTTCACACTGGAGATGGACTGGTTTTCCACTGGAGATGGACTGGTTTTCCACTGGAGATGGACTGGTTTTCCACTGGAGATGGACTGGTTTCCCACTGGAGATGGATTGGTTTCCCACTGGAGATGGATTGGTTTCCCACTGGAGATGGACTGGTTTTCCATTGGAGATGGACTGGTTTCCCACTTAAGATGGACTGGCTTCCCACTGGAGATGGATTGGTTTCCCACTGGAGATGGACTGGTTTTCCATTGGAGATGAACTGGTTTCCACTGGAGATGGACTGGTTTCCCACTGGGCACTGGCAATCCAGTCAATGGGAGGGTATCCTGGGATGGCAAGGGTGCAGTGAGCACGGAATCATGGAATGCTTTGGGTTGGGAGGGACCTTAAAGCTCATCCTGTCCCACTCCTGCCACGGGCAGGGACACTTCCACTGTCCCAGGCTGCTCCAAGCCCTGTCCAGCCCGGCCTTGGGCACTTCCAGGGATGGATCAGCCATGGAATAACCTGTGCCAGGGCCTCCCCACCCTCACATGGAGGAATTTCTTCCCAATATCCCATCTAACCCTGCCCTCTGCCACTTTAACCCCATTTCAGAGTACAAAGGTCCAGGTGGGGAGGGCTGGATTACCCAAATTTACAAAGGTGGGTGTTCAGACCAGAGAGCTACATTTCTTTGGCCACATGTGTGAAAAACTGACCCCGTTTATCCCAGGAAATGCCACCAGAAGGGTCTGCCCCACTGCCCTCCAGCTGGGCTCTGCTGCAGAGCGCAGAACCTCCCTAAAGAAGGAGGCATCACATCTGGGACAGCCCTGGGGGCACACGTGGGGTTAAAACACCTGCTTGGAGCAGAAACCAACAGGAAGGAGGGAAGGGGGAGCTGACAGAGGAGAAATGCCTGAAGAAGGGAGCAGGGGAGCGCTGCATCCATCAGCTGTGCTGGGAAAAGCCATTCCCTCCCCACGGCAGCGTTATAAACGAAACAGATTGGGGCTGCTGAGGGAAAGGGCACCAAAAGAAAAGAGACACCTGCCTGGAGATCATCTCTGCCGGGACTCGAACCCGGAACCTCTGGATTAGAAGTCCAGCGCGCTCGTCCATTGCGCCACAGAGACCTCACCGGGAGGGGAGCGGCGGCTCCGGAACTGAAAACCCCGCGGCGCCGGGGCCCGGCCCCCCAGCACCCCCGGCACCCCCTCCTCGCACAGGGAACCATCCCGGGGAGGATGCCCAGCTCGCTCAGCAGCGGGGATGCAGCAAAAAGCTGGATGCAGGCTCCTTTCTGCCTCCCTGGCAAGCTGTCGGCAGCATCTCCGGCGCTCGGCTGAGGGCAGAGCTAAATCCTGGAGCAGAGCTCATTGCTGCATCTCCCTCAGCATCAGCGCGGCGTCCTCCTCCCTGCAGAAGCCAGGAGATAACGATGAAAGAGGATTTAGCTCACAACACGGACAATGGTGAGGGGAGCTCTGCTTGTCGGGGTGAGAAAAGGGCCGAAAACCTGAGGTTTGAGCAGAGAAATGAAAGGGAGAGCAGCCCCCGTGGGTTTCTTTTAAGCAAGCTGTCAATCAGGGGTTTAATGAAGAAACATTGTGCCTGTGCTGTTGGGGAAAAATGAACAGGGCGTCAGAACAACAGGCAAGGTCCATTGACAGCCCGACCTATTAACAAGGGATCAAACTCTGCCACAGATCCCCGGCATTGGGGATCCCCAAAGGGCACAAATCTGGGGCTGTCGTTTGCTCCCGAACACGCCCTTGATTCCCGTGAAAGGGGAGATGTTCAGTGCAAGCCAGGGAGAACAATCCCCTGACACACGGAGCTCTTGCCTCAGGGTCGATGTGACCCTGAAGACCCAAGCTCAGGCAGCTCTTCCCGGCTGAGAACGGGAATAAACAAGAGATTCACCCTTCAGTGGGACCAGTCATACAGTAACTGGCAGGATTGTTGATAAACCCTCCTCAGAACTGAGGATAAACCCTCCCAACTGAGGATAAACCCTCCCAACTGAGGATAAACCCTCCCAACTGAGGATAAACCCTCCCAGTTGAGGATAAACCCTCCCAGTTGAGGATAAACCCTCCCAAATGAGGATAAACCCTCCCAAAGGAGGATAAACTCTCCCAGTTGAGGATAAACCCTCCCAACTGAGGATAAACCCTCCCAACTGAGGATAAACCCTCCCAACTGAGGATAAACCCTCCCAGTTGAGGATAAACCCTCCCAGTTGAGGATAAACCCTCCCAGTTGAGGATAAACCCTCCCAACTGAGCATAAACCCTCCCAAAGGAGGATAAACTCTCCCAGTTGAGGATAAACCCTCCCAACTGAGGATAAACCCTCCCAGTTGAGGATAAACCCTCCCAGTTGAGGATAAACCCTCCCAACTGAGCATAAACCCTCCCAAAGGAGGATAAACTCTCCCAGTTGAGGATAAACCCTCCCAACTGAGGATAAACCCTCCCAGTTGAGGATAAACCCTCCCAGTTGAGGATAAACCCTCCCAGTTGAGGATAAACCCTCCCAACTGAGCATAAACCCTCCCAAAGGAGGATAAACTCTCCCAGTTGAGGATAAACCCTCCCAACTGAGGATAAACCCTCCCAGTTGAGGATAAACCCTCCCAGTTGAGGATAAACCCTCCCAGTTGAGGATAAACCCTCCCAACTGAGCATAAACCCTCCCAAAGGAGGATAAACTCTCCCAGTTGAGGATAAACCCTCCCAGTTGAGGATAAACCCTCCCAGTTGAGGATAAACCCTCCCAACTGAGCATAAACCCTCCCAAAGGAGGATAAACTCTCCCAACTGAGGATAAACCCTCCCAACTGAGGATAAACCCTCCCAGTTGAGGATAAACCCTCCCAGTTGAGGATGAACTCTCCCAGTTGAGGATAAACCCTCCCAGTTGAGGATAAACCCTCCCAGTTGAGGTTGAACCCTCCCAGTTGAGGACAAACCCCTCTGCACACCTAAGTTTCAGGGATGAAGGTCACACCACGTGGCCTTGGAAAGCACCAAGAGCTTCCCATCCCAACACAACTGGGACCAAGCTGGTAACTTGTTTTTGTACCAAAAATCAGGCACAGAACAACACCTGTTCCTCATATTCCCTCGGGGGAATGGGCACAAACTCGGTCCAGAAACTTCTTCCCATCCACTTTGCTTCCACCCAAGATTCAAGAGAGCAGTAGCAGCAAACACTGGAAGGTTATTTTAATGGAATATTCAAATTCAGGAGCATATAAAACCTGAATGGATGAATGTCAAGAAATCAGAATGCCTTGGGGTGTCTACCTTGCATGCCAATGCCTACCTAAATAGAAAATAAAAAATAAAACTCAGCCACAAAGGGAAGTACCAGAGTCCCATTTCATGAAAGCAGAGCCTCAGCAGCCACTCTGCCACCTCTGCCAAGTCTTCCTCCACCTCAAGCACCCTTACTAACCCACCACTGGCCTCATCCTCGGCTCTCAGTCCACAGCTCAGCTCCCCAAATAATCCCAAATGATACAAACAATGAAGAAAATAAGAGCTCACGCTCTACACAGCACCAAAGTCTGTGGAAATACACATTTTTCATGTGGATGACGGGATGTCAGTGAAGAATAAAGCACTGTGTTCCACCTGCCCAGCAGCTCCTGCTGCATCCCTGCTTTCCCCTTCCTGCCTCAGGCTGGGCCACCTCTGTGCTCACGGCTCAAATCCCAGAGAATCCATCCTGTGCCAAATCCCTGCCTCCCTCCTGGGCTGGCCAAGGCCGGACTTCTGCCCAAGCTGGGCTGTGGGGTTGTGTGGTGCACAAAAAAGGCACAGCGCTGACAGCCTCAGCACACCTAATGCACACCCAGAGAATTTGGTTTTCCTTTTACTCGTGGAAAGCTTTATGGTTGTCTTCACAAATAAAATCCACCTGGAAGTGGTGGGGAAGTAGGCAGGGGTTTAACTTCTATCAGAAGAACCCTTTCTGCTGCAGGAGATACCCAGGAAATGGATAATCCCTGAAAGAAATCCCTCTGCAAACCAAATCTGATTTCACTGGGACCTGGAGAAAACTCAAAGTCCAGAAAACACCCATCTACCCAAGGCTGTGCTTAAAAATGTCAGAGAAAAAAATCTTCAGACAAAATTATAAAGCACTAAAGGAAGAAAAAAAATCTCTCACAGCCTGCACTACCTGTGTTCCTGCAGGGGGAAGAAGACACCAGCTCTTTGAACACGATTTTGGGATGCTGCACCTCAAAAGTGCCTGTTCTGAAGTCACCAGCAAACAGAAAACCTGGGGATGGTTAAGTGAACAGCACAAACCCTCAGAAGAATGACTGTGGCTTCATGGGCAGCCACATCCCGGGATCAGAGGGCTGGAAGAACCCCCACCCTCCTGCCTGGAGCTGCAGTCAGCCCCGACTGCACCAGCAGCGGGGAGGGACCAGGAGTCTGAGCAATTCCGATTGGAAATGCCACGTTCCTGACAGGGAAAGGGTGGAGAGAGGCAGGGGCTGCAGCAGGGGAGCAGCAGCACTGCCAGGAGAGCCAGCAGAGCCCGCTGGCATCCTCATCCTCCTCATCCTCATCCTCACCCTCCTCCTCATCTTCCTCCTCACCCTCATCCTCACCCTCATCCTCACCCTCATCCTCCTCCTCCTCCTCACCCTCATCCTCACCCTCCTCCTCATCCTCATCCTCACCCTCCTCCTCATCCTCATCTTCACCTTCCTCCTCCCCCTCTCCCCAACTCGGAGCTGTGGGGCCCTGGGGGCAGCTCCCGGGTGTTTTTGTGCTTTCCAAACCCCGCTGAGTTTTCCCCGAGGTCCCAGCCGGGCCCCTGCTCGCCCTGGCTGTGCCACTGTGGGCAAGCAGAGCCCGCAGGGAGCAGCACACGGCTGGCTGCTGCTGGGGGAGCCCAGTGCACCCCATCCTGTGGGAAGAGCCCTTCCCGAGCCAGGAGAACGTCCCTGTTTGCACAGAGAGGGCAGGGAGGTGTCCCCAGCCCAGCCCTGGTCACCCTCCAGCCCCAAATCCTTCGCTGCAAACAGGGAGAACACGAGCCTGGAGCAAGGATGCAGCGGCCCAGAGTGAACCCAGAGGATTCAGCGCCCAGCAAAGAGCTGGGAAAGCTCAAAGAGCCTCTGGGAAGGCACAAAACTGAGCATTCCATGGCTGCTGGAGCATATCCTGAGCTTTCAGAGCCTCCTCCTGTGAAGCTGCTCCAGGGCAGCATCACCAGAGTCAAAAATCCTTTGCACAGCGACAGAAAATCCCCAGCAGAGCTGCGACTGCTTTGTGGTACCCACAAAGGTTTTAGGGCACAACTGTGAGTACAGCCACAAGGTTTTACAGCACAACCACCCAATTTCCCAATAAAACCTTCTCCAAAAGTCACCAAACAGCCACACACACCAAGCTGAGGGTAAAGCTGTGTGACTGCAGCCAAAAATCCATCAACCCACGTGCGGTGGTGGAGGCTCTTCCCCAAATCCTTACCATTTTCTGGCTATATTCTTATTTTTTTCCCCTAAACTGGTGTTGGTGGCTGTGCTGAAACTTGCTGGGCAAGGACACAACTCAGCAAGTGGCTGCTTTTCTACTTTTTTACTCCTTTCCTAAGCCTTTCAGCTAAAATACAGCATGTGCTCTTTTGAGAAGCACCTCGAGTGCTGCATACAACTTTTATTTATTTGGTATCGCTGGACATTAATCCCCAGAGGGGATATTTTTGCATGCCAGGCATCTCCCGTCGGGAGGCTGAAGCTATAAACATCGGGGATGAAAGGAGAGAGGCTGATGTTCGGATCCCAGACAGAAATTGGAAAATTAGAAACGCAGTCCGGCCCAGCTCACAGAGTCAAGGGTGGGAAGGGATCCAGGCTCATCCAACACCTTCCACTGGCCCAGGGTGCTCCAAACCCCATCCAGCCCGGCCTCGGGCACTTCCAGGGATGGGGATAACCTGGAATAACCTGGGCAGGGGCTCTCCACCCTCCCAGGGAAGAATTCCGTCCCCAAACCCCACACAAAGCTCCCCTCCTCCTGTAAACCCCTCCGCCTTTGTCCCGCCGCTCCGGGCCCTGCCGAACTCCCTCTCCGGCGCTCTCGGGGCCCCTTCAGGCGCTGGAAAAAAGTCCCTTCCAACCCCTGACCCCTCCCCATCCCAACATTTCGTGTTCCCCGTGTTTTCTTTATAAAAATCCCCTCACTCGGGAGGGTTTTTGTTCCCGTCCCGCCGTGTCCCGGCCAGGCCGCGCCTCACCCCGAGGGCTCGCTGCGCTGCCGTCCGTGCCCTCGCCGCTGGTTCCCCTTTGTTCTCTGGTGTTTCCCGGTGTTCTGTGGTGTTCTGTGGTGTTTCCCGGTGTTCTGTGGTGTTTCCCGGTTCTCCCCCGGTGTTTCCCGGGCCAGGCCGGCGCTGCCGCAGCTCGGGCGGGCTCCGGGCCCGTCCCTGCCCCGTCCCGGCCGCC
>VZRZ01004298.1:16751-43693 GCA_013398175.1 Climacteris rufus | reverse complement strand
AAGTTCTTCCTCCCTCAATCACAGTGGTCAAAGAAAATGTCCATCAAAGTTCTGTGTCCAGGAGAAAGGAATGTAAACAATAAAATACCGTTACAATAACACAGCTATGTTTACATAGAAGAATGTAAGAAACTAACTACAAAAAAATGACAACATCTGCAAAAGTCAGGACAACATGTTTAAGCATTAAAAAAAAAAAAAAAAAAAAAGTCTCTTAGTTTCAAACTCCCTCTGAAACCTCACAAACCCAAAAAACAAACCCCCAACCCACCCAACCCAGAAAATGGCACAGGGTCCCTTATCAGATTCTGCAGATCAAACACAGAGTGCCAGAAGCTCTGGGAAACACCGAGTGTCAGGCAGGCTCCCTCTCCCTGGATGAATTCTCTGGGGTGCATTCTGTATCCAGCCCCCAAAGTTCTGTATCCAGCACACCCAGTGCCAGCAGCTGCATTGCTGCTGGAATGTCATCCCCTGCTCCTCAGCATCGTGTGGCAGCTAAAAAGGAACACTGAGGAGGGGTTTGAACACTGGAAACAAACCCTTTATTCTTGCCAGAGTACCAAACACAAACCACCAAATGTCATCTTTGAGGTGAAACCATCCTGGGTGGATTCCATCGGGGGATTTCCCCCATTTAAAGTGGAAGAAAACTTCCTGTGAGTTTATGTGAGAAAAGCAGAAACAGGCACTTACTGCCAAGCATCTGTTTAGTCTCACTACATGGATTTTATATTAATTTGTTATCTTTATCATCAAGGTTTCACAACTGCAAACGTTTTCCTGTGAACTCTCATGATCTTATACTATTTGAATGGCTGATTTTTTTGTAACACACTGATTTTTGTACTCCTGGATGGACGTTTATTGGTGGTGGTGTTGCTTTTTAAAAATAAAATCAAAAATTTCAGCATTTCAATTAATTGTGTGAATTAATAATTCATATTTTGGTCATTGTTTTAAATAAATTATTGATTGAATGATAGCTTTACTAAAGGTGATAATTTTGATCCAATTAGACTTTGATAGAGAATGACTTAGTATTAATCAGTGTTTTGAATTACTGTCTTTACCACAGGGGCTAAATAAAGAAAATCTATTTTAAAGGGACATCCAAGCATGGACAGAGGAGTGGGTGATACAAACATACTTTATTCACATCTCACACCTTTTCTCTTGTGAGTAGTCATTTAAATAAAATAGCTCATCCCAGAAATAATTTCCCCTTGAAGCAGATCTAAGGGCTCAGGTGGTTGAAAGGGACCCAGGTAAGTTTTCAAATTTATTTTTTTTTCTCCATATAACTGATCACCAAACAGACCACACTCATTCCCATTAGCCCAAAAGTAAATTTGCTTTTGTAAGTAATTTATTACAAATGGAAGAGACTTAGTGGCTCTTAAGGGCAGTTATTAAATATTTATTGAATAAAAAAAAACAGCCTTCATTTCAATTTTGTAGATATTGATTGATACTTACAGATTGATATTGTCTCTTGCTGGTGTCATAATCTAAGGCAAAGAAGTCGTGAAGGTTCATACCCTTACATAAAAATGGAAACTAAGAAAGGAATTTAAATGAAAGCATAGTGTTTGCAAGGCTGAAGTCCAGCAAAGCACTTAAACACACATCCATATTCTCACTTACCTCAGGGAAACTCCCCCTGTGCCTTAAGCACTCTGCTGGGTCCAGGCCAGCCAGAAGATGATTTCTGTCCCCAGGACTGTGCAGGGAAATCTGTATAGCTATCAACTCTCTGTAAATATTTAATTTCCATTAAATCCTATTCAGTATAAACCAGTTTCACTCCCAATCTGTGTCATGACAGTGTTCCTCTCAATAAGTGTCTAACATGCAAAGTGTGTTTAGAAAAAGTGCATAAAAGAGAAAACACTCTGCAAACCCCTGCTCTGCTGGTGTAACTCAGTAGGGTGTGCGGAGCTGGGAGTCCCACACCCTGCAAGGCCAGAGGAGAACTGCACGTGGGGAAGTTCCCAAATTCCCAGGGAAGTGTGGGAATATGGAATCATTGACAGATCAGCACAGTCCTATCCCTTCCTTCCTCAGAGGCAGTGAGAGGAGCACAGGGTGACTCCAGAGCAATTAAAAGTATCATCTGTTTGTCTTTTACCCACAAAGGTTGTGGACACTCCCACCCCACACAGCTCAGAGGCTCAGCTCTCTGTAGAGCTTGTGAAACCTAATCACAGCAGCTTCCAATATCTCCATCACCTGCTGCTGTTTGCTCTCAGAAAACTGGAACTGTATGAATGAGCTCTCTGCAAGTGAAAGCCCTCAGAAATACTTCATTTCTGAGAGGGAAAGGGAAAATTCTTGAGAGCTGTGATAAAGGTTCTCGTCTGTCCTTCCCTCACATCTCTACACAATGAATTTATGAAATGGAAAAGAAATAAATGGAGGGATTGTCATAAGGAAACAACAAATAAAATATCTTTTACTTAAACTTGAGTACTATGGATTTATCCTAAGCTACTAAAGAATGTTTTTCTGTTAGTCTCAGTAAAGCAATAAATTTCTTAATGAAAAGCAAAGCAAGGCATCTTGAGGAATTCTTCAGCAGAACAACTGAAGAGTTCTTCAGCAGAAAAACACAGGAAAACTGAGCTTAACTGGGGAAATCAGTACAGTGCAGTCAGAGAATGGTGAAAGGATGGTAAAAAAAAATTGAAAAAACAGTAAAGTTCCAGGGGCAATATTAATGCTAAATTCATATTTCTGTAATTGCATAACAAGCTTACCCAAATCACTTAGGACTTAAAGTACTAATTAAGGAATTCAGGATCCCTGGGAGGAGAAACGGGAACCCATTTCACTGAGGCACCAAGAGGTTGAAGCATGATTATACCCTGGATTTTTATTTTGCCATCTTCCTGGTAGTTTGGGAAATTTTACTTTAATCACCTCTAATGGCTTTGCATGGACTCGTTCAAAACTGATAAAGATGTCAATTTTAAAACACAGTGTACTGAAAAGTCAGTGGAGTATTGATGTGGTTGTGAAGTTAAATGTAACTGCTTCCATCCTAATAAGTCAAATCCCATTTCTTATTATTTCTCCCAAGATTGTGAATTGCCATCTCACAGTGAGATTCCACAGTTTCTATCAGATAGAAAGATACAGTGAAAGTGCTTTGCTTGGGAACAGACCCACATGTGTCACATGACATACAAAAAGCACAAATGAAACGAAACATCCATAGAAGGGACTAACAAAGCCCAAAAGTACTGGATTCAGCAGTCTCTCTCTGCTCTGCACTCAGCTCACCTTCCAGTGTCCATCATCCCACTCCACCCTCTGCTCTCAGCCCTGCTCCCACTGCCCCAAACATGGGGTTGTTTGCTGGTCTAAACTCACCCCATTCCCTCCCCCCATCAACAGCAAATGGCACAGTTTGGTCAGGATTTCATCCTCTGTATAACTTTTCCTTTAAATCCTCTTTCTTTACTCCAAATTTGATGTGATTTTAGTCCTTCCCAAGCATGCGTGGATACAAGTGCAAAAACTGTCCCTTGGGTCCACACACACAGCTCACCACTCAGTTGTGTTACTGCAATAGACATTCTCCTGTTCTGTGTATTTAGGATCTTCCTCATTTGTCATGTATTCTTCAGCTTCTCTGCCCCAGTTCCCAGACACTGGGAATTGTGGATAACTCTGCTTCCATACTGATGGGTTCCTCTGCCTTCAGTTGCTCCATGCAGTGTTTTATTTCAGCTATTTCACTTTGGCCACTTGCCAGCCCAGTCCTGGTTAGGCACCTCTTCTCATTTTGTTTAGGGTTTTTGGTCCTCCTCTCTTTAATTCCTAAGGTTGTTTAGTTTCTTCAGTGTTGATTTCCAGTGTCTACTTATCTGACAACCTTCCCTCCATGTCAAAATACAGCTTCCCTACCCAATGCTTTCAGTATCAGTGTACAACTGTATTTACAGCACCGAATTTCTGTCTGTGACACAGGCAGACAGCCCCCACCTGACAGAGAGTGTCCTGGAGGGAAGGAAGCAGCACATTGCTAAACTTTGTGTGCATGCTCCTGCTCCCCAGAGGAACCAAGGGCTGTGCCAAAATTCCCCATGGCCTCGTTGACTTCCCATTCCTGCCACTGCCTTCTGTGACCATACCAATCCTCTTTCCTGTTCAAGCCTTTGGAACTGTTTACATGAACAGAAACTGAAATCGCTTAAAAATTAACTTGAAAAGTCTGCATTGAAATAAGTCTGAGAAATTCTCAACCTCCACAGCTGACAAAGTCCTTTTTGCTATTTGCGGTCCCTAAGAAACCTGTGGTTCAAAAGATGACCACATAATTGTCATTTTTTAGATGGTGTCTTTAAACTGAACTCCTTTATCATATACAGCATACATTGCTGTGTAACGAAGTGTTATAATGCTCATGTCTCCCAAGGCGGTATTTCCAAACAAGGCTTGCCCTGTCCTGTGTTCTGTGTGTGGATAATCACATTAAGTTTTATGAGAGCTCTTGGCGTATTAAAAGGCCCTGTCTGGAGATAATCGCAGATGACCTGGAGTGGGACTTGGTGCTAGGCCCACGCTCAGCTCTGGGGTGCAGCCTCAGGGCCCCGACACTGAGTGGGAAGGGAGGAACAAGACAGCCCTGAACCGCAGGAGTGCCACGGAATGCTGGGGCTGTAGGAGCTCTGCAGGGACCTGGAATTTGAATGGGAGTGTTTCCTTCATCTTCTGTGTTCCTTACAAGAGCCATGCCTTCCTTAATGCCCTACAGAGCTTTTCCTGGTGGCTCCTGGAGCCTGAGCACAAGGCCCCAAGCAGCAAAGGGCTGCTGGCAGCACTCTGCAGGGCTGGCAGGCAGGCACAAAGCCTGCAGGGTCACACCTCAGTAAAGCCACCACTGAACCCTCTCCATGCCCCTATCAAGGGACACGGTGAACTGGCTCCAGCTCAGCAGTGGCAGCAAGGTCAGCAGCACAGCCCCCAGCGCCCCTGGGTGAGGGGACAGCGGGCATCACCAGGCCAGGCAGCTCACAGTTCAACTGGGGCGTCAGCAAACACTCAGCTAAACCTTGTTTTTTAAGACTAGCACCAGTATGGTATCAACAAATCTGAATTAATGGAAGAAAATTCTATTCAGTCCAAGTTACATGCCTTCATCCTGTATTCTGATTTACACTTGCAGATAAACACATCAAAACAGGATCCTGGTGAAGACAACAGCATTTTTTGTTGGATGTTGTGTGGGTTAGAGTAAAGAGCTGGACCACAGCTTCTCTCTACACACACAAAAAAAAAAGGATTTAAAAATGTTGGAGCATTACTAAAAAACATAATGAGAATGAGAAGGCTGAAAGCTTCTTGCTCACTCTGAAACATTTAGTGTTTAATTCTTGAAAGTATTGGTGTTAGCATCCTAACGATCAGAAAGCGATTTGTGTTCAGGGCAAGGACGATTTTTGTTGCTTAGTTACCCTACTTTTTATTCTAAAAGGAAAATTCATTGCTTTGTTACATAAGCAGCAGTGTTCCATCCATCCTGAGAAAAACACCATGCAAACCTGCCTCACTGAGACGAGGGGCTCACGGAATAGATTTCCATAAAGAACACCGAGTTTTTTTCCATTTTTCTTTTGCACACAGATTTGCTCCAGATGGTCTGAAAATGCTCTAGATGTAAATGGTACAGCAAAATATGCAGCAATAGAGAAGATTATGGAACCTCAGAAAATTCTTTGGTCTCTTCTGCAAACATAAGATGGATTAAAATGCAAAGCCTTCAGTGGATCCTATCCCAAATACTCCCTGCACACCAGGAGCAACTTATTTTCAGTTCCCTTGCTGCCTATTAAGAACTGCAATAGAACAAAACAGCAACAAAACCCCAACAGTGAGACAATGTCATTAACAAAACAAGTCTTCCCTGCTTTGTCTTTTCTGGTAGACAAATCACTCGTTGCAAATTAAATGGCTGCTTAATTATCAGTTTAGAAGTTCTGTACACAAAACAAGATATAAAGCTTGGTTTATACCTTTATCATTAAATGCAGGGAATTAAATGCACAGGAACTTTGAAAGAGGAGAAGAACAAGGACCAAAGCACAGAGTTGAAAGTGTGGTATTCTCCTTGCCAGGGGTCAGTATGGCTCTAGATGAACACAAAAATGGCCATGCTGTGCTATTGCAGAATTTTCCTTTTCCTTTCTTAGCTCACTTTCAGCTTCAGCATCACCTCTGCAAACTACCTGACTTTGAAGAAGAGACAGAAAGTTAAACAATACCAAGGAAAGTTGTTCTGATATGTCTGACATGGATGAAGGAGCATCAGAAATGCATGAAGGGAAATATTTTCTGGTGGAGTAGAATCTTTGGATTTAATAACATGAAAGGAATGGAATTCTGCTGTACCATGTGACCATTAGAGATGTGTTACAGTCCTGACTTTGGATATATTGCATATTCAAATTTGAATCTACATCCAGCTTGAATAGTGGCATAAAGTTCAAGGGGATATCAGATGTCAATAGATACAGTTTTTCTCCAGAGTCTGAGAAGTTAATTTCCTGTATAAGACATATTTTACTCCATTTACATACAGGTAAAATAAACAAAAGTAACATCAAAATGAAACAAAATCCCCTGACTAATTTTAGGAGTGATAACAAGTGAAACCTTTAAAACACAAACACCATATTTTTCTATTGTTTTATTCTAGTCTAGTCTAGTCTAGTCTAGTCTATCTGTCACTAAAATTAACTCATGAATTCTTGAGATCATTAATGAAATCTTCAAAACTTTGCATCTTATCAATGCAATCCCACAATAGTCTTTTATTATTGGAAGTCAAAGACTAGCACCTGTAGTGCAGTAGTTAGTTCACATTACAGTTCTATTACAATTTTTTTAACTATACTGATCAAAAATCAGTTTGCTGCTAATTGGGCAAAACCCATTCTTTCTAGACTAGAAGGGGGGTTATTTGTTGGGTTTGATTTGGGTTTTTTGTCTTGAAAGATTCTGTGACAGCAGCTAAAGTGTAACTCTAAATGGAGGAAGGCTCAGAGCATCAGAAATCATTTAAGGATTGCTGAGGAAAGGCTGTGAGTAAATCCTTATTACAATATTGTCTTTCTTGTTACCTATGTAGGACCTTCTCAAAAACCACATCAGATAGGATTAAATACATGATGAAATAGTGTTGCCAACTATTCTACAGAAAAGATCTAAATCAATAGGATTATCACAAGTAAAACCTGATTTTGCTAGGAATACCCTCTATACTTTAGCACTTGGTTTGCTAATCTGGGCACTTTGTTTGCCAGATTTACTTTTTAGCACTTTACAACCTGCTCTGTGTCTATTGAGGGAAATTTAATTGCATCTTTTGCTTCACTATGTGGAGTATGGCATTATTAATGCAAATGGGATTTGTGTTGCTAACGTAAGAAGTTGGCATCTCACTGCCTGCAGGGAAAGGATAGCAAACCCAAAAGCAGTTTAGCTTTTTGCTTTTAGCAGATGAGCTCTCTACCAGTGGCTTCTAATTTTAAGCTATTCTTAAAAGGTTAGATGAACCTCAAGGGTGCACATATTTGCTAACTATAAATAAAAGCTGTGTGCACTACAAATTAAGGCTGCACAGTATCAGTGTTATCAAAGGCAACCACACCAGAACTGCACTCTGGGCTGACCTCTGTTTTAGAAGTGATTACTATTTTTTTCTAGGAAGGAAAAAGAGACATTCTGTCTGGCTGATCCTGCAAGCTTTTCACGTATGACTTCCCAGGATGAAACCCAAGCACAGCATAATAAAGGCAACGAGATAATTAAGATATCTGAGTATTTACTCTTAGTTCTTAATGTGTGTGTCAGATGGGAAGCAAATACTCTCAAAAGGAACAGCACACATACTGTTCCAGCATTCTCTTGAAGGCCAATAACGGCACTTTCCTTTTCTCTGAGCCAGAGGCAGTTTGACTTTAGTAAATGTTGCACTGAGCTAAAAGCCCAGTGCTGCTGTTCTGGTTTTCCTTGGAGGGACATTCTGTGACCACTGCTCATTGCCATTCATTATATGTCTCAGTCAGACTAACAGAATCACAGTTTCCATTTATTATTTTGAACATTCCTCACATTCATTAGTAAAAGATGATGTAGCAGAATATTGTTTTGAATGGAGTTAGAAAGACTGAGTCATGGCAGGACCCTGATGGAGAACAGTCACTTAACAGCAGAACAGAGCATGTTGTACAGGTGCCCTTTTGCTCAGGGAAAAGCACTGAAATATCTGGAGTTTAGCCACTGAAATAAAGAATAACTATTAAAAACATTGGTACCTTGGTAGCTGGTAAGTGAAACACCAGAATAAGTTATGTCCAGAAGTTATTAATGTATTTGATGGCAACAGTCAGTAGGTATGAAACTACTTCTGTTGAATGCTCCACATTCAGTTTTTCACAGTGGTTATCACCCCATCTCCCTGGGGTTCTTACCCAGTCAGATTATACTGCAACAGAAAGTCTCTAAAAAGATGAAGGTTATGCCAGCACATCAGTGCTGGGAGAGGAAGAGAACTTTACCACTGCAGGAAACTCTAAATGGTGATAGGGGTAGAGTTTGAGTAAGATATAGAATAATCTTTAAAATGCTGTCAGTGCTACAGAATTAGACTATAGATTCCATTCTATGTATTACTGGCAATCCAGGTTATTTCTGCCAAACCCTTCTGTCATCAAATACATTCCTCATTGTTCTGCTTATTTCAATAGCTCAGTCAGGAAGGCAGTAAAATCTATTTAAACACTCTCTGCTGGCTGTATTAAATAGTCTTAATAACCTCTGTCACACGGGTTATTTTCTGTCTCATCCCAGGTCCACCCTCACACCACTCACAGCACACTTAAAACTGGGGGCTGAGAATACTGTTATGAGCTTATGCTAAGGAAGGAAATGTGGAAGTGTTGCACTTCATACTCGGTGGAGAAAATAACAAGGCTTGTAATAACACTTACTGGGATCCTTGCTGCATTTAAAGTGGGAGATTAAAATAAGAAAAGAAATAGAAGAGAACTGTGAGGAAATTTTCTATAACAATGTGACTCATAAGTTTTATTAGCTATAGATTGATCCTACTGGTTGTCCAAGCACCCAACATAAAATGAAAACCACAGGCTAAGTGTTTCAGAGTGATTATCCTGAGTATTCCATCTTTTCTGCTTCTAGCAGTTCCTCATACAGGCCACTGACAATCTCAGAGACAACACATTTGACTAAGTACATCAAAGTTCTTCCTTTCATTCTCCCAGGTAGTTTCAGAGTGTCTCTGTAAAACACAAATATTTCCTTACAATTCAGTAAAATCCCCCAAATACCTGATAAGCAAAAGACACATAGTTTGAAAAAAATGTTTCACATGATAAAAGTTAGTGAAAGACAAATGACTTTGTAAACCCAGGATTTAAAACAGCTCAATGTGGGTAATCTCAGAATATCTATTGGGCAGGACAGGGCACAGCAAGACTTATGGCAAAACCTGAAAACAAGGCAAAAGCAAGAGGTATCATATTTGCAGAAATATTTTTGGGTTTAGTTTATTTTATTAAGATCTGTCAGAAATGAACCCACATAAAGCACAAATCAAATGAGCAGATTTCCCTGATCTATCAGCAGATGTCTCTGAGACAAGCAGCACAACTCCTCCAGAATGGTTCTGGTGCCTGCAGCGTGTGGCTGAGCAATCCTGAGCCCCAAAGGGATGCAGGGTGGGACTGCTCTCCCTGCCACTGCAAACTAGAGAGCATTTACAGCCTCAATCTCTGCTCCAACACGGCAGAGAGGAGTCTCCAGGTCAGTGCTGACGTGTCCTGAAGCTCCTCCAGGCAGCTGCAGAAACACTGCCTGCCAGTCCTGCCTCAGAAACTGCCCAGAGAATGAGAAACCTTTTCAAATGGGTTGTTTGTACTGTATGGAGTGACTTCAGCTGGTACTGCATTTCCATACTGGGCATGGCCCAAAACATAAAATTAGCTCCTGACTTGCAATCTGATGATTAAGAGGCAGATAATGGAGTTAGTATTTCCCTTAACAAATGGAAAACCAAATTATAAGACACAAATGAATTTTCCAAGGTCATTACTCAATGAACATGCAGGATTCCAGGCAGTCTGCCTTTCTCCAGCTACTCTTTCTTCTCTAAGAAATTGCCAATGATTACATTTCCATTTTGAATTGATCAGGGAAATTCTGATAACCTGATCCATGACCACAAATGCCTTAACTATGGAAATCTCCTACCATAAAGTAATAGATTATTAAAATCAAATGCTACATAAGTAGCTTTCAAAACTGTTTCTAAACTTTCTAAATAGAAATCCATACTTTGTTGTGGGAAATGTTTCTGCCCTGGCTGTCCTTTGCATCTCCTCTGACACAATGACACTGAAGACCAGCAGTGCTCAGAAAGAGATTTACAAAAATAGTATTTTCATTTCCTTTCATCATTTCAAAAGATGACTAAATGGATATCAAGAAGTTTGAAAGAGAAAGAAAATTTGATTTTTACTTCTATTCCACTGAATTTCTGCAGAGGTCAGCATAAGAAATGTTGAATAATCAAGATACCCAAAGATGGAGAGAGAACACATTGCCTGGATTGCCTGAGGATCCAAAACACAGATTAAATTTAAGTGCTTAACAACTATTTGTCAACATTGCCATATTCTTAATAAGGTTTCATGAATGAGTGAGATAAACCCATGTCTTTCATATCTTTCCTTCCCAAGTATTTACTTACTACCCGATGGCTTGCCTATGGCTATTTGTATCCAAAGCCTTAAATAATTAGCATTAATTAGACCTATCATAGCAGGAACATTCAATGATCTCTTTATAGAAATTGGATGGTACAATTCTGTTTTGCATTCTTATTTCTTCAGTTTGACTCCATTCATACGAGTGAGATCAGTATCCTACACAAGCTTTCCTCTCCCTATCCAAATTTTCCTGTTAGAGAGAGAATGTGCATGTGGGGTTTTGTTCAAAATTATTTATATTGTATAACACAGATTATCCTATCAGGACAAGATACAACATTTTTCAGTTGCAATGTAAACCACAAGTATCTGGTTACATGATGTAAATAAAAACATGTAGGAAAAACTCTTAATAGACAACACATTTTTAAAGAAATCCAGGTCGGAACAGTTGCTGATTTTTTTTTAAAGGACAAATACATTCTTTCTTCTCAACTATTTCCTGATCCTACTGTCACATTGGCACACAGCAAGATACAGCAAAACTCAGAGACAGATTCAGTCCTTAGTAAAGAAAGCATCACTGCTTGTTTCATGTGGGAATCTCCAAGTGCAATCTTGGAATTTGGTCTGGATCTTTGGTTATAAAACAGCAACAGTCTTTAGCTGTCCTTACTGAGCACAGTTCTAATGATTTGCCCTGCAGAATAGATGGTTAGAGGGGGAAGGGCAGCAAACTGTGCTCCTTTGCAGCCAGTGCTCCTTTGAACAAGCTTATGTTTAAACTTGCACTGCTCAGTTCCTCAGACAAAAGAAATCATGCAAGATCAGAAAGGTAATATTTATCAGATTAAACATCCATAAGGAGACCCAGCTCACAGGGCAGGGGCTGTCACAGCTCTGTGATTTCCTGATGAGATGTATCCAGACCCAGTGCCTTCCATCAGAAACAAACCTGCTGTGTTAAAGAAAAGAAAAAACCCAAGATATGCTGCACACAGAGCAGAGGCAGTGTTCCCTGGAGCTGTTGGGCTGGTTGTGTTCACACTGTTCTGTCAGTCTGTGGGTAGGATTGGCACCATCTGATAACCCCCAGGGTGCTGTGTACTGAGCCCTGGAAAGGCATCATCTGCAGGGGGTGTCTGCTGTAAAACAAGGCTTTGGAAATTCAGGGTGTAGCTGGCACGGTGACAGTGCCTCCCCACGAGGAGAAATGGGGAGAGGAACCACAGGGCAGGGGTGTGTGAGTGGGCAGATGGACAGACAGACAGGTAAAATACACATTTATGTCCCCTTTGTTTCAGAGGAACCACTTTAATCAGCAGGGGTTTTGCTATGAGAAAAATTGGCATTCAACCCAGATCAATATGCTTTTGTATTAGTTTTGGTTTTCTTCAGTGACAGGTTCTGAACTTTGCACGGCCTTATCTATGTCTATGTCTTTATTCATTTAGTTAAAAAAAATATTCAGAACAGTCTACTTTACATTCCTCTTAGATTTTCCTAATGGAAGTTATACACCAGCCTTCAAAGAGATTTATAGAATACATCTGAAGACTTTTACTATTAACACAAATTAGAGAATGTATAAATGCTTTACTGAAGATACATATGCATGAAGAGAAAAATCAATTCTGTTTACCTTCCTCAGTGGAAAAGTTTCAACACCAGTAATGTGTAAAAGAAAACAAAGAGCAATACAGGCAAAACTTACAAACAGCTGATTCTGTTTTACACTTGAAAGCAAAAGAATTCCTTCCTTCCCCACCCCCCAATAGAACCAAAGCCTCAGAAAGAGCCAAACTCAAATCTTATGTTCTGGTTATATGTATCCTGTTATAAGGCCTGTTGGAAGAAAGAAAATAATAGAAAATTGCTAGGTCAGGCTAACTCCACAACCCAAGAACATGCTGTTCTCAGGGACAGAAGCAGCAGATGCTTATCAAGAGGATGATGCTATATCCAAAGTGTCCCTGGGGGCAGAATACTCTGCTCCCACCTTTCTGCTTACCTATCCCACGCTCACTTTTCCCCTGGGGGAATTAAAATTGATACATTGCAGCTTAACAAAAAACATTCTCCATAATTCACCTCTACAGTCACTTTGGAATTTTTTTAGGCTTTGTGTTTCTGTAAAGCAAATACTGCATATGGAAGGTGGCAGAGGACAGAAAGATAGGTGACAAACACAGACCTCAATTTTTTATTGCATGCTGCTATCTTCCCTCAAAGCAATCACCAAAAGTCTTTTCATTCAAGTTATCTGCTGTAAAGGACAGAGTGCACCTACCTAACAGTATTGTGCAGCCATTAATGGGACATAGCCAAGTTTATAGCTGGTTAAATTTTAGTTTAGTCCATTGATAAAAGAGGAGCAAGTCCCATGTCTTCATGGGAAGCTGAAATCACATTCTGTAATGACATTTCTGGTATTCAAAGAAAGGAACAGAGTGACTTTTGAGACAATTGAAAGATGAATGGCTGTATAAGGGTAGGAATGCAGAGTCTGGGCTGCCCAAGCAGTTAAGGTGTGCATTGTCTGGCAGGTAGGACAAAGGGATGCTCACCTGAACCTGTGGGAAAAGCAGGTTACCCAGAGGTTTTGCTGCATCTCATAATTAAAATACTCCCTGTTCCAATATAATGCACCAACTCATTACTTTATAGTTCCTGCCTCTTTTCCAAGGGTATCCTCTTGCCATGAAGACTGCCTTAGCTAACAGTGTTCTCCTCTGTAAGCTTTTCTTAATATGGATGAATAGTAAACTTTTTTTTTTTATCAACTGAAAGACTAGAGCCCAGCACTCCAGAAAAAGCTGAGAAACCTCACAGATGAAATCCTCAATCTATAGGGCTCCAGTGACACTCACTGTTTTTGGAATATTTTGCCAGCAGTCACATTCTGATTCACATGATATTGCTAGCTGCCTTCCCACACTGCATGCCACTTGAAGAGACAGTGATTTGTAAGAACAAAGCCTGGTGAAAACAATATTTAGGAACCTTTCAGTTGCAGAGATTGTGCTTTACAAACACCACCTGTTTATAAATCAAGCTTCTGCTGCTACATCTGCTGTAGCAATCCAGGCTGGGAATGACCAGCTCCAGAACAGCCCTGGGGGAAGGGCTTGGGGTGCTGGTGAGTGAGAGCTGGACCTGCCCCGACCCAGAACCCCTGGGTTTGCCCCCAGTGTGGGCAGCAGGGGAGGGGGGATTCTGCCCCTCTGCCCCTGTGCTCAGGTGAGACCCCACCTGCAGAGCTGCCCCAGCCCTGGGGCCAACAGCAGAAGGATGTGGAGCTGCTGGAGAGCCCAGAGGAGGCTCCAGAGTGAGCAGAGGGATGGAGCAGCTCTGCTGGCAGGAAAGGCTGGGAGAGCTGGGATTGTTCAGTCTGGAGAGGAGAAGCTTTGGGGTGAGCTCACTGTGGCCTTGCAGTGCCTGAGGAAAGCCTGCAAGAAACATAGAGAGGGACTTTTTAGGAGAGCATGTGGTGACAGGCCAAGGGGGAATGGCTCAAAACTGAGAGAAAGTCAGCTCAGATTGGAAATTAGGAAGAAATTGCTCCCTGTGAGGGTGGGGAGGCCCTGGCACAGGGTGCCCAGGGAAGCTGGGGCTGCCCCAGCCCTGGCAGTGTCCAAGGCCAGGTTGGACAGGGCTTGGAGCAGCCTGGGACAGTGGGAGGTGTCCCTGCCCATGGCAGGGGTGGAATGGGATGAGCCTTAAGTTCCTTTCTTCCCTTCCCACCCAAACCATTCTGTGACTCCATGATCTGGCAAAACCATCATGGATTGCTAAATTAGAGGCTATTGATAGGAATTTGTCTTTCAGTACAAAAAAAACCCCACACTTGAAATTAAAAGTGGGTAGATGCTGTAATTGTTCATAACCACCACACTCAGAGGAGAGGGGTTCCTTTGACTGGCATGTGCAGTTCTGATTTACAGCTGCTGGAGGTAAGTGCTGCACAGAACAACAGCAGCATCCCTACATGTATAACTTACCAGTGCATGAGTTCTGGAATTTCACATCCACAGTTTATTAAACTTGCTCACAATTCCCTTGTTGGAACAGACATTTCTACTGCATGGTACCTAATGCATCTGGAGAAAAAGAAAATTGGGGGTTATGCAGGAAATTGAACACCATGGTAGGATTTTTCCATATTGGTCAGCAGTGTTCTTAAAATTGTAATTAATCATAAATAGAAGTCAGTGCTTTGCAAAAACTGCCCTCCCTGAAGGGCTATGACTGAAAACAATCAGGGAAATGCTGGGTTTGCCAAAGGAAATATGGCCCTTATCACTCAGGTTTTAGAAGGAAAATTAAGAGGTTAAAAATAGCAACAACCTTTTGTAGCTCCTGTTTTCCTTTAATGTGGGTATTTTTGTCACCACTAAAGTCAGAGGTTGGGGTCTTTTCTCCAGACAGCAACTAAGCCCAAGTATTTTCATTTTCACATTTCCAGGAGCAGTCAATCTATGTCACAAGTGTCACTCCAACAAATGGAAAGCCCACACCTTTGGGATGTGTGGCTCAGAAATCTAATTCTCTTGAAGAAAGTTCAGAAAATTTCCAAAATGAGTGGCCCTTTCATAGCTCTTGTGTGAAAATCCCATCCATATACAGTGACAAACTCAATTATGTAACAATATCTGCTCCAACTGTAAAGGCCTATTGAAAAGGTAGTGAGCAGCTACAAAAGACAGAATAAATGCAACTAAGAAAAATCACCACCTTTTCTGTAAGATTGTGCAGAGACATATCCAGATAATTTAATCAGTCAGACCTAAACCACTTTGTGCTGCTTTCAGTCCAGCTAGTTTCTTTAAAAGTTTCAAGCCTTGTTTTGGAAACTTCATTTATTAATTGGCTTCTCTCTAAAAACAATGTCAGCTCTTCTGTTTCCACCATTTAGCTCATTCTGTGCATTCCATATTTGCTTAAACTAGTCTAAGGCTTGTTATTAAGCATAATAGCAAGCTGGGAAAAAAACAACCAAACACCCAAACAAGATGAGGACACAAACTTTAGGAGAGCAGAAAATTCTCTGGAAAAAATGCTGGTGAGTTAAAAAAGGGAAGATAAAGCCATCACAGAAAAGCTAAGTGAAACCTTCTAAAGGTCTTCAAAGAAATCAGTCACTGCACCTGCTAAAATTACATAAGGGTACTGTAATGGGATTTTTCAAACTTCTGACATCTCACCAAAGGCTCTTCAGGAAAATAAATTCTTTCAGAAGAAAAAGGAAATTCTTCTCATGGACTAATCTTTTAATAAATAAAAAAGGTTAGGAGTAAGTGGAGAGTTTTCACAAAGAAGCAATATTAATAATGAAAGCACATTTTGTGGGACTAGTACTGTTTAACACTTGCAGAAATGTTCAGTAAGAAAGGATGGAAACCACTGACTTTTGAAAGGGTGGAAAACACAGATTTTCTTAAAGGATTAAAACCACTGAGCTTTCCAGTGTACTAAAATCTAAAGCAGGCTTCAAGGATCTCGTTGAGTGATGAGGAGGAAATTAAAGACACAATGTCAAGAAGTGCAAAACAATGCATAGTCAGGAAAAATTACTTTGCTTACCCAATTACAGCTTTAAAATTAGCTGTTACCTCTGAGATAATATATGGAAGATATTCTGATGGCTCTTTAAGAATGCAAGATGAATGTGAAAAGACTCAAAATGTAAGAAAGTAATAGGAAAAGAATTGAGAAGAAATTAGAAGATTAGAGGATGTTCTGCTACTTAGTAACAGTCATGATGAATCCTGTGACTTCCCACTGTCCCACCTCAAAAAACACAGATGGATTGGAAAGGATAAACAGAAGGGGAAAAAAACCAGTAAGGAGTGCAGGGAAATTTTCTGGTGGGAAGGACTGAGAAAGCAGGGATTCCTCAAGCAGGAATAGCAATGGTAAGAGATGGGAAATTTGAGAAAGTCCTGTAATGTAAGTGAGAAACAGTTTTATTCAAAACCAAAAAGAAAGACTTGCTGTGGAAGACAGAGTTAAAATGCATTTGTTTTTAATTAAATGGCTCAACAGGAGACATGATGGTTGTTGGGTGTGAAATATAATGGTTCAGCTGGCAAATAGGAGGTTTCAGAGAACTCTGACACAAGCTTACAACTGTCTGTAGGGCAGCTGAAAACACACCTGGCCAAAATCTGAAAGGGAGCAAAAGCAGGGCCAGCAGGCACAGCTTCGAGCTCGGGCCCTTGAGCTGCCCATGAGCAGAGATGTGTTCAGCAGCCCTGCAGCTCTGAGCAGGGCCCAGGGGGATGGGGTTCTGTCCTTGGCCAGCTGCACACCCCAGGGCCCGTTCATCCATGACCAGGGAATCTCTCTTTGCACAGAAACTCAGTCCAGAGGGATGGGGTTCTGTCCTTGGCCAGCTGCACACCCCAGGGCCTGTTCATCCAGGACCAGGGAATCTTGCTGTGCACAGAAACTCGGCCCAGAGGGATGGGGTTCTGTCCTTGGCCAGCTGCACACCCCAGGGCCCGTTCATCCACGACCAGGGAATCTCTCTTTGCACAGAAACTCAGCCCAGAGGGATGGGGTTCTGTCCTTGGCCAGCTGCACACCCCAGGGCCCGTTCATCCACGACCAGGGAATCTCTCTTTGCACAGAAACTCAGTCCAGAGAACCTTCCCAGCCTCTGATGCTCCTCTGATGGCTCTCTGCAAAACTGCTCTTCCTCCTGGCCCTGGCTAGATGGTCACTACAGGCAACTGTCTTCAATGACATTTTTATGTGATAAACAGAAGCGTTCCCATGTTCTCTTCCATCTTTGTGAAAAATACCTCACATGTGGTTAAAATCCCTTGTGCCTTTCCCTGGTAAGAAGGCCGCTTTCACCAGCAGGATTTCCTGGGCCTTGCTGGAGCTGTTTTTTGGTTCTGGCACTATTTTATTTATTCCTGCTTTTGACTTCTGAATGTTCTGCTGTACCTGGACAAGAATAAAGCTCATAGCAACACCCAGAGGACAGACTATGGGCATTTAGGCTCATTAATTACAATTACCAGGCAGCAAAAGCACTGTAACAAGAACACTCAGGGGTCCTTTCCACTCTCTGGTTCTGTGAGGCAAAGATAAACTGTAGTGATATGTAAAGAACTTCCTTTGAGAATATTAAATATTTTTTTCCACATAAAAATCTGGAACAATACTGGAACATTAATTTTTTTTTCAATTAGAATAACTAGCCACATATCAAATTAGCCCTTGAGAGAAACATTTTGATTTTTAGTCATCCAAAACACCACCATTACTAGAGAACATAAGAAATCTTTCATTGTTTACCCTCTCTCAGGATAAGAAATAAACTGTGATATTTTTATGTCAAGATTCTCTCATTAAAAGATTCCTACCACTAGCAGTTATGAAATAGATTATGTTCTCTAAGGTCTTGTGTAGGGAAAGTGGGAGAAGGCTCTAACTTGTAAACCTGCATAAATTTCATCATTCCTTCTTCTGGAGAACAGTCAGAAAAGTGGGTTGTTTCTCCTTTAATTAGAATGAAAAGGGCAGAATTGAGAAACTGTGGCACATTTATCACTCCATATGCCAATGTATAAGAATGCCAAAGAGACTCGAGCATTCTGAAAGATAAATGTGTCATGTAAGTGTTTAGACTAAGCTAAACAAATATTTTCATCCTGTTTTAAATCAAAACACCTATGATCATGAAAAGGTGTTTCTCTCCATCTCTTTTCACCATCACTTACTCCAATTACTATGTTTTAAAGTAATTTTAGCCTGATTTTTTCTACTCATAAAAAGGCAGTTGTGTCTTAACAATATTCCCTTAATCTTTTTTTCCTTTTTTTGTCTGTGTAATTAATGGCCTGCATGACTCAACATTCTCCTACTGTTTTTATCAGTCTGTCCAGGCAGTCTTTTTTTAAAATGCTCTCAATATTTTCAAGCAACTGGTCTGTTATAGCAGGGTTAAAATCCTCTTGAAAACCACTTCTATAATTTCCAAGAGATGGCTATTTAGACATAGGTGATATAACTTTTTTAGCATGGAAAGGGAAATTTAATAGACTCTGTTTACTGAAGAGCTCTGACTCATCTTGTCCAAGCTGTCAGTGCTCTCACTGAGGTGGAGGGAGGGAGAAGAAAAGCAAAAATAAGACAGGGTGTGCAAAAGAGCGAGAGAAAACCGACGTGGTCATGTCATTAGAGACTGCATTCTAAATTATACACAACAGGGAGCTGAATTAAGAGCTTAAATCCCCAGTGTTAAGTGCTATATTTTCCTTGCTCACAGAGCAAACCCATGTGCTGACATTCTAATTGGTACTTTCTAAAGGAACTATGCAAAGGGAAAACAGCATCACTTACATAGGAAGCAAAATACTCCTCCTGCATCTTCTCCCAGGCCTGTCTCCAAGCGGCACATTCCTGTTTCAAAATATGGCACAAAAGTCACAGCTGCCTATATCACACTTTCTTTTGTTTTGCTTGCAATTTTTATAGGATTTATTTATGTCTAGCAGATAAAAATACAAGTGTGTGCTTCATTCTCTTTCCCAAAATACCCTTAAATCCAAATACGTGATTTCCTCTATAGCTACACCCTTCACAGAAGTCAGTACATCTACACAGGAGCTGGGCTAAGGGGGTTTGTGTTATTTTCTTTCAGAAGTGTGGCTGGTCCCCTGCAAAACCTATCAGGGATTTGTCTCCTGAAATTTAACTGCCACAAGGAATTCTGTAGAACTCCTGCAAACACCCCAGTCCTTCATGCAGTGTTGGCTCAGTCTTCAGAAGTAATTTTTCACTGTCAATCACATGGCTTGTCAGATGGAAGTGAGAATATCATTTCTATCCCATCTCATCCAGTTCATTGCTAAAGGCTGCCATTTAGCTTTTCTTTCAGTGCTGGAGATGATGGATGGATGGGTAGAAGATTATTTGGATCACAGAACAGATGGGTGTTGAATATACACTCTGAAGAAAAACTTCCATATTTCATTTTAGGGAAATCATTAACCTGGTGAAGCCAGGTGAGAAGCCCAGGTTCCAAGTAACAATCTTCCCAATTCCAGAAACACCAAGTCACATTAAATACTATTTCAATTTACAAATCCCATCTTATTTTTTTACTGCAGTATGCTAACTTTGAGCCACAAACAAATTATGGCTAATGAATTAATATTAGCAATTCAATTAAATAACACTCTAATCATTAACTGCTGTGATAAGGATTTCTGGAAAAGGCCATGCAGCCTGTATTTACTGTATTTATCTGCTATTTTACAAAAACACCCTACAGGAATACTTTAGATTTTTTCACTCTTACAGATCTTGAAGAAATGCTGTAATTTTACAGAACACTGTTATTCCTGTACTATTAGTTGAGTAGCAGAGCCTGTATTTCTGACTCCAGTTTAATCTTCTGCCTTCATATCTTAGTACTGTGTAATGGCTAAATGGTCATCTCTGCCTGCACTCAAGTGGGTGCAAGCTCTGAATTTGCAGCTTGCACAGTGCCTAGACCAAAGGATTCTATGAAAATAAATTCTCCAAAAGGGGGTCTTGTCTTCTGCCAATGCTTGGGAATGACTCTTGGGCTTTCTGTGGTAAATGTGTGCCAGCCAGAGTCAGCCCAAACAACATATTTTATTTAAAGCCTCTACTCACATTTTGGCCAGGCAGCAGTGCCCTTCAGTCTTTGTAAGAGACACCCACTCCATCCAGGGGACAATCAGACTGTTTTGCAGTGTGCTCCTCTTGAAATGCATATTTGTTGTCATCATTCTAGTTGGGGAAAAAAATCATTTTGTGGGCGAAGGTCTTGGCAATACTACTGCGTTGACTCATTATAAAGTGATTTTCTTTGTTCACCATCCAAGGTGCCCATAACTTTGCTAAAAGGGGTGTATTAGCTCTGACTCCCCATGGTGGCACGCACCTTCCCGTTTCTGCTCACGGTGCCAGCAGTGTATATAAAAGAATGTTGTTATCTATCAGTTCTAAAAAGATGAAAACTCCAATAGTAACTTGGCAAAAGTAAGAATTGGGCCCAAAAGAACCAGGTTTCTGCTTGTTTGGAGCCACTGTTTGGCACTTTTCTCAGCTTTCGTGCTGCTATTCACAATGCCATTCCCTGAGGTGAGAGACAGCCCCCAGAGAGGATCCCAAATCCTGCAAGTACACGAGAAGCTCAGTGAAGTGACTGAGGGAGTGCTGCCTTAGCTCTGCATCCTGCCTCTGCAAGAACCATCCCTCACTTTTAGTGTGGTAACAAAATACCCATCTCACAAAGCTGCATTTCCTCTCCAAGGATCTGCAGTATGTTCCCAAAAACATTCCTATTAGAGCTAAGCAGTAAGTAAGGACATCAGTGATCAATGGATGTAGGAAGATCATTTTAATCTGCCTGACGTTTCTCTGTTACATCATCTTAGTGAGAGGAAACATAATGAAATTGTCAAACTGATTTGTTATAAATCCTACTTTATTAACTGCATGGACTCCTTTATTCTTTCCCCTTATGCACATATCCTCTCCTCTCCAGAATAATTCAGTTGTAGGAACAGAAAATAAGTACTGTAGGACTGCTGGGAAAACCCCTCATCTTCAGCTATCAAATCACAAACAAAAGGTTTCCAGATATTTTTATAAATACATATTATAACTTATTTCCATGTCCAATGTCAGAATAAAATAGTAGGTTCTGAAAGTGTCTTGCAAAGGAGACTGATTCTGAAATTAAAGACCCAGTATCTTGTTAGACCCATTTGGATTTTCACAGAGCACCACAAAGACGTAAAGTTCTGTATTTTCCTCCTTCTTTTGATGAGTCACTGATTGTGACATGGAGACACTGTGCAGACTTAGTGTCTTTATGAAGATTAAGTAGTCTTATGAAATGCAATTAGAATAAATATGTACCTGTCAATTCGTGATTACACTCAGAACAAACTTTACGTTAATGGCAAAATTAGAATCCAGCAAAAGAAAAATTCAGTCTGTCAGTAACTTATGTCCAGCCTGTTTCCCTGGAGCAGCAGGCAGAGATTCAGAAGACAATCTTCCTTTCTGGTTTCAGCAGTAATCAATTTATGGCCCAAAGCAAAAAAAAATGGGAGCATCAGCCAGGCATTAGGGCTGTCTCTAAAAATACAGGGATATCTGGTTCATAAGACTGCTGAATCAGATTCATCTCACTGACTCCATGGGAGAGTGTTTCTGGATAATCCAGTAAGTAAGAAGAAGAGTTTGAACAGAAGGAGTTCTGGGAAGAGCAAAATGAAATCCTGTTTGCTGCTCATTAGATGAGAAAAGGAACATGTGTGAGTAGAAGAGCTGAGTTTTGGGTACCACCCTACACAATGCACTGCTCAGGCAAGGCCAGGCAAGCAGTCCACCCACACCCCCACCCAGAGAGTCCTCATCAATTGATCTTAAAAATCTAGATAGAGATTTATTTTAGCTATTTGATAGTACTCCTTGTACCTCAGGCAACTAACCCTTAGCATTCACCTCACCTAATTTTCCTTGGAAGGCACAGCTTAAAAGCATAACTGGAATCAAAATGAGGTACCACTACTTTTATTGCCACTTCTATTTTGTGATGTGATTATGTCTGTCACTTGGGGAAAACAAACAAACAAACAAACAAACAAAATCAAACCAAACAAACAACAACATCAACAAAAACAAAACAAAACAAAACAAGAAACCCCAAACAAACAAACAACAACAACAAAAAAAAAACCACAAAAAGAAAAGTGCTGCAGGATTTCAAATGCTACCAAGCTTGCCTCTAGCACAGACTTGACCTGCAGGCAAAAAACAATACTTAAGTTCTCCAGAACAGGTGAATCAATACTAAGAAGCAATCAAAACACAGCTCTGTCTGATATTTTTAACCATACAGAAATAATGACTGCTAATTACTGTGCCCAGCACTCTGTGTGTAATTACAGTATCTCCTCAGGAGCTCTGCACTTCACTTTGATCAAATAGTGAAATGCACGTACAAGGCATTGTGCATATCAAAGTTTCAGTTATTTCACTGAGAGGAAAAATATTCCATGTCTCCACATGGGTATATTCACTGTTGCTACAAATTTTATGTACAAAGTGCCTGTGAAATGAGGTACCTGTGCTGGGAATGGGCAAAAGGGCCGCAGGGGCAGGCAAACACCCATCAGGAAGAGCAGCAACTCTGAGCAGCCTGGTGGAGAAGGAAATTCAGTGCTCTCACTCTTGCAGGTCAGTAGCCCAGCAGATGCTTCATGCACGACCTGAAACAAGAAGAGGGCAGGCAGTCACTTGGAAATGTATATGAGGAAACTTCTAATCCTGTTTAATTTGTATTGACAATGACAGCCACTGCTCTGAAAAGTTTTAATTAGACGTGGTGGGGAATTTGCCAAAAGAAACTCATTAGTCTGTTGACTGTGACAATTGCCTACAGTGTGAAAACCATTACTTTAGTCCTTGTTCTGTCCTTCTTCCATGCTCCCAGGTAATTTCCGAGCCAACAGCCTGCTCTGAGGCCAGTTCTTTCTCAATGCATGTATTTAATCCAGTGTAAATACTCACAATTAAGAAAAATATTTTCCAAGCATGGATTTCAGGTATTTAGAATCTTGGAAATATAAATAGTTACACATAATTCTACAGCTCCAAAAAGGACAACTAGGAAAACTAGACAAAATCTCAGCCATAAAGGTACTTTGTATAATGGGAGAGCACTGTTTCTAGAGAGAACAAATATCTTAATATTTCCAGTTATTTATTCATTCTTACTATTCTCAGAAATGTATTTCAAAGCCTTGGGATCACCCCAGTGAAGAACAGGGAGATATATTTTCCTAAAATTTTGTATACTGTAAAAGTGTTTCTGTGATCAACTTTGAACATATTCTCAGTATGTGGTTATGCACTTTCAAGAGTCTTTTGTTGGCTCACCCTCCTATGTGATAATGAGAATATTACAACTGCTAAAGGCTACAGACAGTGTTGAATAAGAATGAAAGATACTCCTGAACTTATCTAAACAAAACTGAGCATATTATATGAACTAATTATCTTCAGTTGCAATACCCCAAAGTCTTTGGATCTAATCCAAGTTCTTTCCCACGTAGACATTGCAACCATGTTTGATGCATTTAGAAAGAGCTAACAGAGATAACAGACTCCTATTTCACTCAGAGAAAGCTAAGGCAAACAGACTTTCATTTCACCCATAGTCTTGCAGTAGTTTGTAGTCTGTTCTTACGTTCCCCAAAGAAATGACAGTATTTACCTGGAGCTTGCAGCGAGGATGCAAAACACTGCTCCTGCTAAATTGGCTGTTTAACAGGAACACTGCAGTGTGCTCCTCTCCAAACACTCACTTTCACATTCACTTTCATCACAGTTTAAGTGTCTCTATACTGTGCTCCAACACCTTAGGATTCACATTTACAAGGTACAATCTTCATGGTCTTATTCCTTGGATTTTGTAGAGGCCCCAGAGTTCCAACTGAATTTCTACAGCATTGGCTTTTGTTTCATGCTACTTTTGAGCAGTTGAATATCACCTGCAGACCAGAATATTTACTCTTGTCTACAGATCTGTGCAGTCTATGATACAGGTGTGCCACCTGTGTTATCTCAATTTGCAAACCTGTGTAGGAATGCCCAAAATGAAATTCCTACAGAAAACAGAAGTGCAAGCTACTTGAAACATTTCAAAAGATCATTCTTCTTTCTATTTTGCCTTACTGTGGTCTTTTGTCACAGAATACTTGGAAAAATAATGAAAGCACTGCAGAATGGAAAATACATTTACTCTAGCATGCAAGACATTTCTAATGCTTTTACTGCCTGACATATCAAATGAGATAAATTACACACAAGCCAAGCACCGGCAGAGAAAAAGCACAAGTGACAAACACAGAAAAGAAGGATGGAAAAAGCACTGGGGCTTCAAGGATGTGGTTGTGGGTTTTCAGACAAAATACTTTAACGAATTTATTAAGTCAACAACTCTATTCATGCCAAGAAGTCCTTAAGTGCCAATCCCTTTGTTGAATCCTGTACAAGGCAACAGGGACCAAACTTTTCAGTGCCACACCATGCAAAATAAAGCACTGGTTACAGGCCAGTTTGCAACCAGAGATAAGAGATCACATTCTCTAATGAAAGGACATTTTATTGCAAGGCATTCTTGGTGTAATGACACAGGTAAGTAGAGCAGTTAGTTCCACTGCCCTTCATATCTGGGGCAAAACAAAGCCCTGTGTTATGGACATTGCCCAGCATTCACTGACATCCAAATCAAAGTCATCCAAATCAAAGTCATCCAAGCCAAAGTCATCCTAGTCAAAGTGGACATCGTCATTGTCCCACACGTCATCGTTATCTGAGCTGTTGTCATCATCCAAGCCAACATCATTATCTGAGCTGTTGTCATCATCCAAGCCAACATCGTTATCTGAGCTGTTGTCATCATCCAAGCCAACATCGTTATCTGAGCTGTTGTCATCATCCAAGCCAACATCATTATCTGAGCTGTTGACATCATCCAAGCCAACATCCAAGTCAACATCTGAGTCATCACTGTCCATGTCCAAGTCATCACTGTTGCCATGGTCATCCAAGTCATTGTTGTCATCTCAGTCATCCAAGTCATTGCCGTCATCGTGGACACCCAAATCTTTTTCCAATATACTGTAACACTTGTCATCTCTAGAGGAATTTACATGCTAGTAATTTAAATTCATATTATAGATGAATTATACTTAGTAAATTCAAAGTTTCCTAACCCAAGTGATTTTCTAACTTAAGCCTAAGACATATCCTGTAACAGATACATGTTTCTGGTCTTTAAAGTAAGTGTAGGCTTTACAGTTTGGCTTTGTGTTTAGGCTTTTCTTTCCTGGAAAATTGTAGTGGGGAGAGAGAAGGTTTTACATCTACATAAGCTGGACATAATGCCAGGATGAATAGAATAACCAGAAAGTACTGTCCAAATAATTTTAAAAGTAAATTACTGTCTTATTGTTAATAATATAATAAGATTAAAGTACAAATAAAAGAATGAAAAATTAGTTTTTATTAGAAAATCTGACTTCATTTTCATATTCTAAGGAGAAAAAAGACAGAAAAGCAGAACTTTTGGATTAGCCAACAAGAGATGGACAATTTCCCCCTAATTTGAACACACAATTTCAAAGTTGCTCTGCATTTCTGAAATTTTAACATGCAAGGTAAAACTTCTTATTTTAAGACAGGGAACAGTAATTTTATTCTCAAAGTACTGAATTACCTTAATCACAAATCTCATTTAAAAGTAAGTCATTGTCCAATTGAGGAAAGAAGGATATACAATGTAATTGAAATAAAATGGGGACAGAAGAAAAAGCTGCACTGTAACAAGCACACATCTCATATTTACAGATTTTATACTGCCATTATCCAAAGTTCTCTACCCTCACCACCCATAAATGGTAAAGATGCTCAAAATAAATCTGTTTTAGCTTTAACATACGTTATTCAGCTACTGCAGGCAGTCATATTATGGTCCTTATAAATGCTATACACAAACAAATAATTTAACTGACAGGACCACAGTAAAAGCAGCCAAGAACACTTTTCAAACTCTGAGAATTCTTCTGTGTGACTATTAGAGAGCTATGCAAGAACTTGGAAAAAAAATCCAGTGGATTTTTATTGTGTTATGCACGTTTATAAATTTATTTTTAAAAAAATCCTAAATAAGAAATTATCTATACATTTATTTGTAAACATCAGATCTCTATGAGATCAAGACTCTTACAGACGTGCATGAAACTCTAGACCAATTGGGAATTCCCTTCTCCTAGATTAAGCAAGAAACCCTCCTTGCTGACCTGAAAGGAGAACACTGTTATTGTCTCTCAACTCTACACACTGAGGGATTGCTTGGCTGCTTCTGGAACCACTGACAGCCAATTCACAGCAAAGTTTGCCAGCTGATGGAGCTGACTGAGGTGGTGGGGCTGACTGAGGTGGTGGAGCTGACTGAGGAGATGGAGCTGACTGAGGAGATGGAGCTGACTGAGGTGGTGGGGCTGACTGAGGTGGTGGGGCTGGCTGAGGTGGTGGGGCTGGCTGAGGTGGTAGGGCTGGCTGAGGTGATGGAGCTCACTGAGGTGGTGGAGCTGACTGAGGTGATGGAGCTGACTGAGGTGGTGGGGCTGACTGAGG
>VZRZ01004298.1:751-16228 GCA_013398175.1 Climacteris rufus | reverse complement strand
GTGGGGCTGGCTGAGGTGGTAGGGCTGGCTGAGAAGATGGGGCTGTCTGAGGTGGTGGAGCTGACTGATTTGGTGGAGCTGACTCAGCCTATGCCTGCAGGCAACCCCAGCAGCAAGGCTGGAGAGAGCAGGGAGGTGTAAGATCATGGGGAGGAACAAATGAGGATAAGCAGTCAGAAGACTTTCTTTCTTCAGTAAGCAGAACTCTTAATCCAGTGCATCTTCATGATTAAATTACAGCCCTGTTTAGTTTTAAACTTCAGGTTTTTTCCCCTGAAATTTGGATTCTATTATATAGAATTTATTCACGTATATATATTGAACTCGGGGTTTTAAACTGCTAGAAACATTGTCTTCTCTCAGTTTCATACACGTCTTTTTCTCATCTCAGATGTATTGTACTGTTGAAATTGTTAATTTGGACTTTCAACACAAACTATAATTTAGCAACTGTGAATTGTACTGCAGCATTTATATTAAACGGTATTAACAGAAATGGTATTAACAAAAATGTCATCATTCATTTATCAGATATTCACGTGTTTCCTCCTATTTCTGTTTGAAGTTCTGACATTCTGCTCTTTCCAAATAAGAGCCCTTCCAATCCCTTCAACTTCACCAGGTTCATTCTCCATTGATGTTGTTCTACAGTGATGCACATGAGAAAAGAGTGAGATTTTCCTTGTGTGTTTTGCTGTACAAGACTGGCAGGCAAACAGCACTGTTCACCAGGACAGCTGACTACTCACAAGCACTTTGTCTTTCAACAAGGACTGATTTCTTCTCCCACCTATAAAACCATGAGTATAAGAGGAAATGAAGTGACCACCTTACTCTTCCTTTGGAATTCAAGGCTCAGTCTCCAACAGATAAATGAAAAGGGCAAGTCTGACTTATTAAGAAAAAAAAAAGACAAGCAATGAAAAACCTATCATTTTCCAATTCTCTAGAAGAAACCTCTTGCCAACACCTCAGTATTTAAACACATGGCTCATGCTGTAACCTCACTGAGTCAGGCACACTGCCACTGCCATAGCATCAGCTGCTTGGCAAACCCAGCAGTGAGGTCAGGCAAGCATTGCAATTCCAGAAACTTTTGCCAAGAAACAGGCAAAGGCACCTCAGGGAAGGGCGTTCCAATGCCTCACAAGAGGTACAGCCTCTTATTCCTTATATATGGGCTGTCTCAGAACCCATACCTCTTGTTCTTATCTTGTGGGGTTTTCTAAGGCTTCAGTATAATCTATACGCCATGGAAGCTCCTCCAGACTCTCTGTGTTGCTATAGGAACAGATTATTTCACTTACACTGCTCTTTCAAATGGTCAAATTGGGTAAATGCAGAAATCATCAGCTGCAAAACTGAACTGATTACTCTTTTCAAGTTCATTCTGAGCATACCAAATTTTAAGAGAAATGAATCAGCAAGACATTTGGCAACTGAAAGCAAAATCGGATCTCAAGATAATTTTAATGGTAACTTAAATAATATCTTTAAATAAACTATTTAACACATTCACTTCGTGTTGAAATCTGCTTGCTACTCACTATATCTTAATTTCTGGACTGTTTGTGTAAATCTAGACTGAGAAAATATACATTTCCCACACCTTCTTAGTGCTCAATATATTTGATCACTCCCAATTTCCTGTTAAAATTCAGCAAAAAAGGAACCTTTAGGAGGAGAAACATTTTAATAATTAAATCATGCTGTAATAAGGGTTACATAGACTGACCAAAAGGAAAAAGGCCCAAATTATATTTTTGCTGTAGATAAGAAAAAAACTTCATATAGTCATCACATTTGATATTGTTCGTATGCAGTAAATACAGTATTGACACTTTGAGGAGGAGGGGGGGAGAATTGTGATCCCTATTCTATGTCCAGAAAGTTACAACAAACTGCAGTTCCACAGAAAACTTGACAATCTGCAAGCAAATCAACATTTGGGTTTTGTGATGTTGAAGGTTACAGGCATTTTTTCTAGGATCCATTAATTTGGGATTAAGAGCTGAACTAGAAAAACCCCAACAACAGAAGGGTGTGTTTCTATAACACACATTAACCACCTTGACTGTCCTCATACATTGGAATTACTTCATGTTATCAATGGCATATCTAGATAATACTGTGGTATATTTTTGTCTAAAAGAACCTTGGACTTCTGAGTATTTTTTCATAGCACAAGAATTATTCATATTTTTGGTCACTAGGAATCTTGTGTAAAATGGCTTTGTGTTGTCATTGCTGACAACCATCCTGAGAGAAGGAATGGGAAACCTCAGGATGTTGCCTTGCTTTTTGCAGCTGGATGTTTTTTACTTTCTCTTTCACAGTTCTTTCTGTAAACATAGCTATGTTATTGTAACTCTATCTTATCATTCACATTCCTTTCTCATGGACACAGAACTTTAATGGACATTTCCTTTGACCACTGTAATTGAGGGAGGAAGAACAGATTTCCTCCAATGAGTAGTGATTTCCAAATGAATATAAAAAATAAAGAAGGCGGGTCTTGTGGCCCTTCCTTCCTGCTCTCTGATGCTGGAAAGAGGTGTCTCTGGCTCGTCCTTTTGTGTCGCTGCTGTGACATCAGGAATATTCTATTTGAACTTCATATCTCACCTTTCCACTGTTACTGGAAAGAAGAGTGTAATAATTACTTCAGAGCAAAGATCAGGTGGAGAAGACCAAAGAATTGCTTTCATGCAGAGAACATTTCTTTGGCCTTACATTCTGCTTTAGCAAAGTGTCCAGAGGGGATGGGGCCAACAGATGGAGTGGTGATGCTCCATCCCAGGGAATGCCAGACTCACCAGCCTGCACGGAGTCTCTGCGTGTCCTTGTGCAGGGCAGGAGGCCCTCAGGGCAACTGCAGCAGCTCGAGGTGAACGTTGCCAAAATGTACAGGGTAGGACGTGAGAGAGGGGAGCTCAGGCTGCATTTATCAGAGCTTGGAGAAGAAGGGAGCAGGAAATATTGAGTGTTACATTCTGAAGGGGAAACTGAAGTTTGTGATAAACTAGAGATATGAAGATTGGGTGATGGTACATTGAAGGAAAAGGATGAGAAAAAAAAGAGGGGGGGAAATAAAAGGAAGGCCCTGAAATAAAACCCTAGGAAACTGATTTAATAAGTACTCCAAGAAAAACCTGTACATGAACAATCTTGGACATCTGATTGAATTAAAGATGGACATTCTTCCGTGAGTGAATTTGACAGGAATAGTGTTTATGTCTGTCTGAATCCTGAATCGGTTTTTGCTACCTGCAGAATACACAAGTCTTGAATTTTTGATGCTCGACCAAGATACAAATCTGTGCCTGTATTTAAAATTCTGGTTATGCTGCAGAGCTCAGGTTCTTCTGCAATACTTTGACTAATTCACCTTCCCTTCAGAATAACACAAATATTCTTTCTTACACATTACTTTATTATTCTTCATCCTACAGCTGTATTAAGTATATGACTCACTTCATAATGAGCGGTTTCTCACATTTCAGTAATTTTCTAGCAGGTAAGATTTTAACTGTATGTCCACAGGGCATGTCACAGGCAGAAGAGGTTTGCTTTGCACAGTGTAAATACTTGAATTCTCAGGTCTTATTATTGCAGTCAGGACAAGCTCTTGGCTCCCTGGAGCTGATGGGCTGCAGCTGCCCAGATCAGACCTCGAGAAAAGCCACCCTGCTTGCCAGCAGAAATTTCCACAATCCATTAAGAGTCTTCTGCTGAACAAGACCCTAATATACTCTCTCTGCTTGTCCTGTGGGAAACATCTTCTGGTATTTTGCAGCTCTATTTTTCCCCAATGCTCTCTGTAAGAGAAGAAAATCATTTGCTCATGATTCATTTTTGTCTGAGAAGCTCTGCACATGTCACCATGTAAAAGAAAGCACTCGGTGCCAAGCTGTGAAGTACCCTGCATTGACAATGTGCTTTCAGTATTTAGTTACTTGAGCTATATACATTTTAAAAATCGAAAATGAAATCTTTGCTTTGAAGTCCAACCCTGAGGTTGTCAGAAGGATCAGTCTATTGCTATTAGTGAAGGAAGCAGGGTTGGGTTTTTGTTTTTTTTTTACAGTGCCCAGAATGTCAACAGAAACACTTGACATTGATTCTAGCTCTGGAATGGAGGAGTCTTAAAGAAGTGAGATCTGAGCCAGCTTAATTGGCTTGGATTCTTTACAAATCTGGCTTAAAGTGGGTGAGCTACTCAGTCAATACAGTATTTTGGGAGGCTGTGCATTTTATTCTGAAAACATGAGTTTTAAGCGGTGACATTTCAATTCTCTTGGAAGACAGCAGAAAAATAGATCTGAGAATTAAACCTCCTACGTGGCCAGAGACCAGCAACAGAAAGCACAAAGTAGCTGCACCAACCTCTTCTGTGCTTCTGCCAGAGAACTGCAGAGTTCACCTTGAGAGATGCCTCCCGTGCTGGCTTGTAATCAGACCGTTTCAATGATTTGGAATAATACTAATAGGAATTTTATAGGAATATTCTTTCTTTGGATACATACAAACAGCAGAAACTAGTTATGAATGGTCATCTGCCCTGTGGAATGTGTTCCAGTCACTGGACAAACAGCAACAGTTCCCTTTAATGATCCAGTGAATGTTCTACTTCTTAAATTCAGGGTACCTGCAAAGATGAAAGATGTCTTTTACTTAATTAACACTGAAATCTTTTTCTCCTTAGTAATATGGAATTCAGTCTGCCAAACAGACCTGTAAAATTGTTAGCAGCCTATTGAAATAAAAACCTTAAACAAAGCATTTACCTCTATGCAACCTAAGTATGGAGAAAGAAATCCAGCACTGACCAAGTGTTTAAAAACTGCTGTCCAAAATTCAAGAATATCAGAATATAATGCTAAATTCGGGCATATATTTGCTATATAATCCCTTATACTGAAAAAAGGGTTAACAGTAACATCCCATAGGTTGGGCTCAAAATGTATCCAAGGTTTAGAGCCCAGGTATGCATAGAATAATTAGGTCACCAATGTTAATTAGGGCAGATACACCTGAATTCTGTGGTGAAGGGCTCAGCACAACTGAGTACATCCTTTCTAAAAAGGCTACAGGAGCACCTCAGTTTCCTCAAATACGTATCTAAATCCTGACATCATTAGAGAGTGACCTTTTCAAGAGTGTTATAAATCTATTTATTTTTTTACAGAAGCTGACCTACATCATTAGAACAGACTGCTTCTATCAGGAAAGTCCAATACAGTGTTTTTCTACTAAGAAACATTTGTTATTCTCATTTACTATGAAGATAAACAGCTAGGCCAGGAATGGTGTGAACTTTCCCTGTGTTTTAAGACATTGCTAATTAGAACCTAAAGGAAGCACTAAAAATACCCAGACATGCAGCTGACATCTCCCTGATTCAACGTGAGAACCTTCTGTGCTAACTGAGAGCAGTGACTAACACAACTGCCTTCAGAGTGCTCTTCCTTGAACACTGTCACCAGAACTCCTTTTGCCAAAATAAGATGGAAAATTAAGGTGAGAAGAGAGGTTTTTTCCCCCCTTCTGAAGACAAGTAATTATTAAGTTATTCAGGAATTCAGTGAACAGAGCAAACGGCCAAAACTTAATGTATTCAGAAAGCAGTAGATACAAGTTGCTGGCAAAAACAACTCCTGATCTGTATTCTAGGTCCATCAACTGCAAATGATATTTTAAGCAAAAGCTTTTTGTGTTTCAAGACTGCTGCTAAAAGTCTGTGGTTTTGCTCTGACAAAAGAGCAAATGAAAAAAGCAATAGTCCAAGGAGCAAATAAATAAAATACCCCAGAAAATATCAGTAACACTACAAGGTCAGAAACCATGGAACTTTTTACTCTGTGCATCATACAGCCCTTCAATATTGTTACTTCAGATATTTCTGAAATATTATCTCAAGACTTCTAAGGTTTTAGATTCATTAGAAGGGTATGACACTACTTTCCCAATTTTTATTAACTCATCAAAGAAGGGAATCAGAAGAACAAATCAACTTACAGATCAAAATTCAGGCACTCAAACATGTAGTTAGAATAAAGAGATACATTAGAAAAAGAATTAATTACAAATTACTGGGCAAAATTAATTAAAGCAAGGTACCATTCCAGTAGGAAAAGGTGCCTAATGATCTTGTCAAACCTTTTTTCCTAAATGTATTTGTTTAGCTAACAAGAGTGTTCCTAAAATCAGACCAAAGAAGAACAGTAATATAAACTCTATGTAGGACAAAAGAGTCTGGGTAATACAGTCTATATTTGTTAAAAGTTATAACTTTAGCAATCTTGTATTTAAGTAAACATGATTTATGTTACAGAAAATGTCAGAAAGAGCATTTTACATGCATCTGAACAGACCAAGTTGATTTGCATCCTCATCCTTCACAGTTTTCAAATTTCCTGATTCTCTGATGACAAGTAGAAATAGTTTCCTACTAATCCTAAACATGAGGGCAATAGAGCATCATGCAAGTGGCACTCAAATGCAAGTTCTCCAATTCAAAAGTTGGGGCTTTAGAGCTGAGAAAAAATTTAAAACCACTTCAAGCTCCTTTAATAATCTTTTGTATTTTTTTGAAATTAATTGCTTATCCACAGTTTGCTTTTTTTACTGGATCCCATTAGGTGGTTCTCAGCCTTTGGAACACAGAATTTCTACAAAATAAATAAGAATTTAAGAACTAGAAGTAAGCAAATCTTCTGTGAGAGCAGACTGTTCACCTTTATGTGCCTCCATCTCTACAGTAGCTCAGTGGAGTTTGCACAGAACAAAAAAAGCCCTTCAATTTAGGGAAACTCCAACAATCAGAAATGACATTTCTTGGGTTTAGTACCCCAAAGAGAATCTATTTCGTGTTGCTTTCTCCACAGCTGCACACCTGCATTCAAGCAGGTGAACCCTAAGAGGACTGGGCAGTGATTTACCCTCCCTAGTCACACACAGAGCTCTCAGGCCAAACCTCACACATTCCTGTAGGTGTGTGTCTCTCCCACCACATCCTCGCTCCCTCCTGCTCATCTACTTGTCTGAGATCATTCTAAATCTGTGAAACAATATTCCTTTTACTGTTTCCTTGGGGAAGCTGGGAGGCCTGTAATAAATCATTTATCCTGAAACTCATTCAGCTCTTCCCTTTTTAATTTCAGTTCACCATTGCTAAATCCCCCAACCACCTACCTGAATTAAAATTACATCTCTCCATATCATTTGATACCATTTCCTTCATAAAACACTAAAGAGATTTTGTGAAACATTCTGATTTTAAAACATTGTGCTATATAATTTAACACTTCCATCTAGAGCGTGTCAACGATATGGGATGAATTCTTAAAGTTAATATTCCTAGGGAAATATCGTTTTTACTGTAGTAAAAAGGTTCCTCCAGATTTAACTATCTATGATTGCTATGACTTTGGACATTAAATTAACATTTAAGATGTATTATTCAGATCGACACTATTAATTTCTTGCTTAAGCACCCATGTGCAAGACTGATTTCATCAGCTTATCACAAGTTCTCCAAAGAAACTCACCAGTAATGTCTTATTTTGTTTTGGAATCTAAAGCAGACTCAAAATCCAAGGAATATTTTACACAAAACATATGTATAAACAGAGACAGACAGCAAAGTGGTTATTGAGAATCTCAAAGTTCTAACAAGGCCAAGAACATCTAATAACTTTCCCTCTGGCAACAACAAATCTTACACATCAATAAAAGCCCAACTGCTTTATTAGCCACACTGGGATGTTCACTGGTGTGCATGTAGAAGCTCCTGTTCCAGCACCAATATATTTGAAAGGAAAATAAATTCCAATAGTGAGAAGAAATGTAATACTCTGAGAAAAACAGCAATAATCTGGTTCAATTTTGATAACTGATAAGGGGGGTGGTTCCAGCACTGAAGTAGCACCTACTTACAGATAATTAACCTGGATTGATTCAATGAGCAAAGCCAGCCCCAGATCCTAATTCACCTGGATAAAAAAGGCTCATGGGCCAGGGAGAGAGGGTGTTCACACAGCATCAAGCTCCAGACTGTTTATGAAACTGTTGAGTGCTGCTGGACTCAGTTTTGCCCCTGAAGAGCTGTACTTGTGCCCAGCTCCCAGTTCAGCCCAGACTCACTGCCTGCTCCTCTCAGAGCCTGCAGTGCAGTTTGCCACCTCTGGTCCCTCACCAATCTGTACAAGGATGTTGTGGCAGCCCAAGGGAATTCATCCATTTTGGACATACAAGAAACACACAAAACCATTCATGAATGTTTAATTATGTTCATTCTATATCATGCTTTTTATAAGTCAAATTAACGATGAGATTAATGCAATTTGTAGCAATTACAGTCATCTAGCTCCACACCCTCCTCAAGCAAAATTGAAACTGTTTTCTTACATAGCTATATTGACTATGGATTGTATAAAATATCACATAAGAGACGCAAACAAGGCAGTTTGCATTTCTATGGCAAAATATGCTCATCACTTGGATTTTTGCAACAGTTTTGAGCCTCTAAGTGAAAGAGAAACACTTTTTCAACAGAAGTCAAAATTCAACAGTTTCTCTTTTGCATTCATCCAGTGATGAGAGCACTGAAGGCTGGAGACGTTTGCTGAACACAATGTCTTGAAGATTTCATAACTGCAAGAGACACCCAGACAAAAAATATTCACCACAAAAAAGATCAGGCTTGTAACTGTTGCTCTGCAATGTAGTTCAACTCCTCTGAGATTCTTCTAGACAAAGCCTTATGGAATTAAATGCAGACTGAGAAAGTACATATAACCACAGCTCAGGTGAACTGCCAAGTGTGGACTGCAGGCATTCCAGACAGAACTGCTTAGGCACTTCAAGGAGCAGAATTTATGATGAAAGAAATTAAACCTTAACCCTATAGGACTGACTGGCTACATGAAAATGGCCTTTTAAATATTTTTCATTTCCACTACAAAGTTCATGTGAAATGCAGATAAGCATGGTCACGTCTAAACTATTACAAAATGCCAAAAATTACATATTCTCATTTTTCATTACTATGATGCATTATTACCATGACATTATAAACAATATTCAATATTAAAAGCCCCAATTTTCACAGAATATTAATTCCATTGATTGTATCTCCCACTATGAAATTTTCCAATAAATCAGTTTAAGTAATGGAAGAGCAGCTAGGATTCCACTGATAACGATGTAATACAAGTGAGTATTTTCATAAATGAGGAACTACAATAACAATTTGCCCTTTCCTCCATGGAATGAGTCTGTTTGTACCAACACAGAGCCTTCAGCTGGACTAGAACCTAGAAAGGAACATAAATTCAGACTTTTTGAGGGACAAAAAATTCCTCCTGGTTAAGACCAACCTGTTTATGAAAATGAAAGAAGGCTTTTAAAATGACATTCTGAAGAAATGGTCACTAACTGGGTGTCAGTCATTTTCTAGCTCTCACTTTGCCTCATCTTTACCCCGTTTTGCAGTCCTGTCACCTTCCTCTCCTCCTCCCTTGCTGCAGGACATGAAGGGCCTTACCCAGCCTGGCCAGCTAAAGGGAAGCAGCAGAACAAACCCCTTGTTTAGTAGCAGAACTGCAAAAATGATTGTAGGAGATAAACTCTTTGTGCTTTCACACAGCCCACACAAGCATTAGCTTAAAATATCACTGTAATGTATTTTTCAGTGTCACTTGCTGTTTATTCTGCTTAATGATCCTTTTCATTCTTTCTTGTGTGTGCACAGAATTTCAATTCTGCTTTAGTAACTCCTGATGATGAGAATATGCAGTTTGGTGGCTACAATTATTAAGCTAATAAATAATGTCCTGTATTGAAGCTATAACTGCCTTCCTTATGAACAGATTTTAATATATTAGTACATTAGTAATAACACAGGCAGTTAAACTCCTTTTAATTCAGACACTTGAATTCAAGCTGTTGTCCAATAAAGCTGCTCCAACACACAAATTGTACAAGCTAAGTACCAGATCTCCCTCACTGTCATGAACTACCATGTAACCAAACTACGTTGTAGTTAACAGCTGATCAACTAAAATACACAGAATACATGGGGAACATTCAGCAATTCCAATCATCACACTCTCACCCTCACACACTTGACATGATTAATCACCATCTACACACACCGTAGGAACAAACAAACGCTGTGGTTAATCACCCAGTTACATTTGGAAATAGTCACAAAAGGGAATTAAAAAAAAAAAGGTTGTTAAGGAAACATCCTGTCATAGTCAGTGCCCTTGAAAACATTGCCATCAATGAAAGGATTTGTTTCTGAAGTCACCTTCAGCTGGTGTCTCATCCCTTGCCTCACAGTCATTGGTGTGCCACCACCTACTGTGGCTCTAGGTTAATGCTGCTGGAATACAGCTGCAGTTCTGTCACCATTCCAGAGCCAGGGCTCTGAATAATTCAGGAGTACAGAGCTAAAACAGAAAGTATTGAGCTGGGGATAACCTATGGCTCCTCTTTGTTCCATCTAATAATGGCACCAGGGAACACCCCCATTTGTTGCTATGTGATGTCTTCACAGAGAGGAAAAAAACCCATAAAATGTGGTTTTGTCTTATCTCCTATCCAAATACCTAAAATAAGGTGCACCTTCCCTAAAAGCTTGAAGGTGGAATATCAGTGTAAGGCATTCAGTAAGAATGGCAGTGCTACTGCTCACTTGTGCAGAGCAGGGGCTGCCACGGGATTTCAGCTGGCAACCCTCGGTCCCACACAGAGAGCTCAGCCTTCCTGAGCTCACAGCTTCTGGGGACAGCATAGATCCCGGGCTGCAGCAGCCTGCAGTGCACCACCTGCAAGGCCACAGCACCATTTCCATCTCCCAGTGCTTCCCTGCATCCCACAGGGGATGTGTTGCTGTGCAAAAATATGTTCTCTCACACATTGCCAGTCTGTCACAGAAATCCCTTGCTGACTAGAACAAGCAAGCAGACAGAACCAAGGCAAGAAGAAACCCCACAAATTTCAGTATTTAACCAACTTTTATGCTCATTTTTATTTCAATTACCTTGACTATTATTTTAGTCTAGCAAAAATCCATGAGTTGATTGATTCTCACTGCTGCCTGCTAATAATCTCTCAGCAAGAGAATGTTAAGTCTTTGTGGTGACGGCTGAGCTGGTTTCAGCAACAGGTCTGGAAGAGACAACTGGAAATATCCAGCTACTTCTCTGTCCTTGTTGGAAAATAATCCCTTGGATACTGATGAGTCACAGGGTCACAAATAAGCCTGTGGGGGTGAGGGGGAAAGCCATGCTGACAAAATGCGACAAAGAGGGCACATCCCCTAACACCCCCAAAGAGGCTTCACAGCCCAACCTCTTCAAAGCCAGGAGAAAGGGTTGTGTGTCACCCCTCACCCCTGGGGTTTGTTTCAAAAGAATATTTTTGAATTCAGAGGAGGATCTCCAGGAGGTAATTCAGATCTGATACAGGAACAGAGGACACCTGGTGGTGTGTAGTTGTTAGCATATACAAACAGCAATCCAATTCAGGCGTGCGTGCAGCTGCACCAGCAACAATTAGCAGAACCCGTGCTTTAAATAAATAAAAGATGAAGTGATGGAGAATTTAAAATAGTGTAATCACAGAAACCCACAGAAATTTAAAACAAACAACACGAGTTTCTGACTCCAGATGCTGCCACTACTTTATGAAAATGACTCTTTTTGCTCGTAACAGTTCCAGGCGAGAAGCAGCAACTCCATGAACATAGGAGTCTGCCACCTCCAGCAGACAGACACACGCTGGGGAAAAGTAGGACAGATTCCCCACTAGGGAGGAACTGAAGGGCACAAAGTTGTCAGTTTTGTTGGAGAAAGGTCCAGGGAGGAAAGAGCTGAGGGAGAAGCAAAGGAGGCAACCCTTGGGCAGCAGCAGCACCCGAGTGAGGCGCTCAGCACCTCCCAACCCCAGCGCTCCTGGCAGTGCACACAGCAACCTGTGAGCCCAGCCCCAGCCTGACACCAACTCATGGACTACACACAGGCACTATTCAGATCTCCACATTAAGTTAGTGAAAAGAGTTATTTGTAGTTGAAGATGCTGCTATTAAGATAACTCTGTGAAGATCCAGACTGGAGCTTTCCATAAAGCAATAGACAGCACGTTCTGTGAGCTGCATATATCTCTAGAAATTCAGACACTGAGCAGAATCAGCCTCTGTGAGACTCCTTCACTCTGAGGGGCTGGAGAACACAGTGGTGGCAAGGCAGAAACAAAAACTACACATGCAGTTGTGTGGGGGCTATTCGAAGTATGCATTTTATTGCCAAAAAATGAAATAAAGACTCAAGGTCATGCTCCTGTCATGCTCTCCCACGAGAAATATACTGCAGTAGGTATTAGAACTTGGCTAGACAGGAATGAATAAAAGGAAAATCTGTGCAACATGCAGAATATTGTACCCTTCCTTACACAACTTCAGTGCATGGATTCAATCACAGACACGATTTCGAGTGCAAAAAATTTGTTAACAAAAACCAAGACAAGTACTTTTATCTTTTGAACCAGCACTGTCAACAGAGGAAGAAATCTTCTCATCTCTCCTGCTTGTACCAACACAAACATGTGTGGTAAAGAACACCAGTGACCTGGTTAGAACTAGACTGGTTTAAAAAGCCCCAACAATCCCAAACAGTTGGTTTGAACCCACATCCATTCCCCAATCTGTTCTGATCTGCAGCCACGCAAACACCTACACTGATACAAGTGGATGGGAGAAAACTGCTCCCTTCAGCAGCAGTGCTGGCTCAGAGTGAAAATCAAACTGAAGACCTTCTGGTGTTTGCAGGCTTTCTTAGCAAAGTTAGCTAAGCAAAACTTACACTGAAAAACAGATTAGAGGCCAAGTTCAGAATCAGTAGGACACATAAGAGAGCTTTACATAAACTTTCAGACAAGCTCTGAGTTTTGTCCCAGATGACAAGCTATTAGTCTCAACACTGACTGTGCTGCTGCAAACAAAATCAATTTAAAATTCAGTAGTGGATGTGAGAAGCAAACTTTAGATTTAGTCTAAAATACATAAAAGTCAGTAAAGGAAGAATAGCAAAGAACAAAGTTGTAGGAAAGTTGAAAAACAAGGCCTGTAAGTATTTTGAACAAAATCCACCTTGGAAACGTCAAGGAGAGAATTTGAGCTGGCAAGGCAGAGGTTGAGATGGACTGTTCTCCAATACTTGAGCAATCTTTTCCCCAGATTTTCTCTAATACACCAATATCCAAGGAAAAATGCCCCAGATATCATAACCTCTCAAGAGTTTGCTTTGTTACCTTGATTTTCAGTGTTAACCAACAGTAAAACTTCCTCCTGAAAGGTTACCAGCCTTCTAATTTTCAAACGAGCTTGCCCTTTTTTACTTATTTATTGGAATATATCTATCCTAGGTCCATACCTACCATAACTATACATATAAAAGCCTTTAGCTTCTGTTTGGATTTAAATAAATTAGACTTCTTTATAGCAGCAAAGAAGGTGAATAGAGTTTAGAAAGCAAACTTGAGCAATAAGTCAGTATGGGTATTAAGCTTTCTAAGTCATGACAGAAAGAACCAGTTACTTGCAGCACCCTTCTTTGTCAGCTAATTTCAATTCCTAAGTAATCAAATTCGATTGTTTACTAACCAGAAAGAAGTTCCCATTTATAGCAGCATGAACCAAACACAGCCCCATGATTTAAAGGTGACTGAAATTTCAGCAAATCTACTAAAAATGGAATGTTTAGAAAATTTCCTCACACTGGTGCTTGAGAATGTGTTGAATTAGTACTAGTTAAAACACATCAACTATATAAAACCAGTACTTAAAAGGGTGAGCTGTTATCTAATTTACATTTTAGTCAAGCTGACAAATATCAGACAGTCCCCCCAAAATGTTTCTTTGGGTACTTCCATAAATTGTGCTTTAGAGTTAGATCTTTCAAAAGCAATGCAAAATCTTTTCCTAACCTAAGCAGCAGGAAAAGATTTTGAATGTGAGCTCAACAAACCTATTGCTTTTTGTATTGTGTGCCATGAAGTGTTTCAATAATAATTATTAATTATAGTTAATATGCATTAGTGTAGCATTTAATATCAATGTGGTATTAATATCTTTAGTAAATAAAATGCTTTTACTAAGGAAAGAACAAGGTGCATGGTCTGACTTATGAGTAGTTAAATCAGTTCAGAGACATTACTGGGCACTGTATCATAATCTTAGGGGGAGAACAAAAGTCTCCAAATCCCAGCCACAGCTGCACCTTTGGGACCTTATTATTCAGAGCAGTAAAAATTCATTGGTTATAAAGTGATTATTTCTAATATAAACACATTTCTCTTAGCATATTATGGTTTCTCCCCTGAAAGTGGATGCTTAGAACAGAAACTTTGGAAAGGTCTGTCTGGATGAGGCATTTGATGCAGAAAAGTTCAGAAGAGCAGAGGTCTAGTGCAGTTTTATGATGAAACCTGCCTCACATCATTGAAGTTTTACATTATTTGCCAATACAAGGATTGTTCTCTTGCCTCGGGTGCTCTCTCCAAAAATTGCTAACACCCAAGGTCACACACATGCTGATTTATCTGTCATCACAATAACAATTGTATAGATGGTGGCTTCACTGTGTGGTCAAACTGCCCCGTGTGCAACAGAGGGTTACAGAATTTTCATGTTTGTTTTGAGCAGACTTAAGAGCCCGGTGATGTCTAAAGTCCTAATCATATTTGGAATTTAGTGTAAGCATAAATTTAGCTCCAACTGCCAGCCTTTCCTCAGACCCCATGTAGGAAATGATGAAAGCCATAAACCCAGGAAGACAAAACGTGATTTTTGGGTACCAGATTCAGAAAAGTGTAAAATCATGAGGGAACAAGGCACGCTGCAATTTCATGAGCCACATTTACACACCGAGCACCCTCCCCGAGCTCAGACAGGTTTATTCTGTAGGACTTGAACATTCCAACCAAGCCTGGCTGAGCACGAGGAGAGCGTGAGACAACCCTGAGCAGAGCCACGATGATTAAACGCTGTGGGCTTGTGTTTGTGTTCCACGGGGGATGTGTGAAGATCTGTAACGCCGGCAACAAGTCCTGAGGAAAGCCTCGGAACAGCACAAAACATGAATTAGAAAAAAAATAAAATTAAAAAAAAAAAAAAAGAGAGAGAAAAAGCAATTGAAGAAGGGGCATAATAGAACTGTGATGACATAAAATATATAAGCTGAAATGGTCGTGGGGTGGAAGATTAAATGTTAGACCCCCCTGCTGAACATCATCGCCCTGTGCTGGGGCCGCCCGGCTCGGCGGGACAACAGCTCCGGGGGGAGCCTGAGAGGAGCCTGAGGGGACACTGAGGGGACACTGAGGGGACACTGAGGGGACACTGAGGGGACACTGAGGGAACACTGAGGGGACACTGAGGGGACACTGAGGGGACACTGAGGGGACACTGAG
>VZRZ01004297.1:330737-358960 GCA_013398175.1 Climacteris rufus | reverse complement strand
GAACACGATGTTACACCAGTTTTCTTTAAACTTTAACGCTAGAATAAATGTATAGGTGTATATTACAATTTGTTGCTATTTCTATCAAATGTTAATATCTTAATAATCAACCTGGTCAAAACCTTTCAGGTTTCTTCGTTTGAGTCAGTCGCCTTGATTCAGAATGTCACGAGCCTTAAGATTTCATGCTGAGGCGCCTTGCAAATCCGACACTTAAGATCCTCCTAGACCTTGAGGTGATCAGCATAAGAGGCCAGATCCCCTCGAGCCATCTACACGTAGCTTCACCTTATTCTTTAAGGGCAGAAAATTTGAGACGGTGACCGCCGTAACAGTAAATTTGGCTTTCAATTGGGGCCCCCCTCCGGTTTAGAAAGAGGAACACCAGATTGACCACATTCCCACCTAGAAAAATCTTCTTGCGTCAATCAAGCCTCACCCTGGCTCATTGGGCTGTCAGTTTGATCGTCGTTAGATTGAAGAGAACTCCTACCTAGATGCAGCGCTCGCCTATAGATACTTCTAGATCGTCTAGATCTGCTAGACCTTGGGCCAAAGAGGGTCGACCTGCAAACTTGCAAGGTTTATTTTAAATACGCATTACAGTGTTTTCTATTCTAATGTAATTCTGCAATGTAATTCAGCTTTTAACATTTTTCTAGGTAGTAAAAATGCTCAAGACAAGTAGGCCCAGACATTTTTCCAACTGACAGATGCTAGTTCTTTAGTTGTCTGAAATAAGTTTTGACTTCAGCAGGGCCTCACGTGCAGTGGGTGCTGCAGCTGTCTGCTGATACGTGTTGTTTCTAACCCACACCCAGGTCCCGGTCTAGATCGCGCTCGAGGTCCCGAGGAAGGAGGTATTCCCGGTCACGCAGTCGCAGCCGTGGTAGGAGGTGTGTTTGGCTTTGTCTTGTGTCCCTGTTTCCTTCTTGTGCTTAGAAAAAGCTGTATTTGAACATCTCTTGATTTGATTTGTTTGCAGGTCCAGGTCAGCTTCCTATCGTAGGTCCAGGTCTGTGTCTCCTCGTAGGTCTAGGTCCGTGTCTCCCCGCCGCTCCCGCTCGGGTTCCTTGAAGAGATCGAGGTAATTAACAGTAATCTTTAAAAGGCTGTGTGCTTTATTTTCGTTGGTGTTTTTTTGTTCTAATTAGGAGATTCCCAAAGATACTGGATAGCAGACTTCACAAGGTGTTGACCCCTAGAAGTCAGCATGCTTTAGAAAGTTTCTGATAATCCCAGTTAAAACTCAAAGGCATGGTAATTCAATGAGTTTTGAGACCTTACACAGTGGCATCTGCTATGATTAATTTTTTTGTCTAAAAGTTCTAATAATTGTGTAGGTTTGAAGTTCAACATGTACACAGTAATTTATGTAGTGCTGTAATTGTCGTCACTTTGTTTGAGTCGAGTTCTTTTTAATTTATCTTAATTTTTTTTATTTCAGGTCTAGATCAAGATCCAGATCTAGATCCAGATCTGTTACGTGGCCCCGGAGCAGGTATGTGACTGTAAATACTTGGTAAAATTCGCTTAAAACTGTTTAGGCTGTTTAGGCTCTGTAACAACTCTTAATGTTTTCAGAAAAAGATGTTTTCTCTTCACTAACGGGCCTGTAGTTTTAAAAAGCAGTGTAGAAGATTGTTCTTCCTCTTTTTATCCTTTGGCAGAGCACTAACATCCAGGTCCCCATAGTCATCACAGATACTGGTTTGATTGGGTTGCATTAACAGCTAACAGATGTTGAATTAATCTTAAAAGTTTCTTTCTCTTTGTGTAGGACACACAAAATTGTGGGTTCTTCCCATTATTTTTCAGAGAAATCAGGATGCCCTTCCAGGAGTGTGTTAATGCATTAATGTCTGCAGCCAGGCAACTCTTGAAGAGCTTGCTGGTGCCTGAGTGTTCCAGCTGGATTTCCAGCTCAGTTGAATAACAGACAAGGTGTCACTCTGCAGGAGCTGATTTTAACTTGAGATTAACAGCCATCAGAATTATTTTGTACCAATAAATCTGTCACAAGAGTAACAATCAAATTTTAAAGGAACACAGGATGTCATTTGTTCTCTTAAATTTTAATCTGATAGTGAGTAAATGCAGCCTGTGCTTCATGGAGCCTTGTCCTGGCAACATGGCTGTCAGGCTGACTGGATGTCCTGGACAAGAACAAGAATAGATGGAAGTTCTGCTCTGGAGATGGTACTGGTTATGCCCCAGCCCATTCCTGTGCCTGCTGTCCTGGTTTTAATGGCTGCTCTTTGAAACAAGTAACAAACAGTCAACCATAAAGAAACACAGAACGATACAGGGTAGCTTTAGCTGAAGGGAGCAAGTGGAAAAGCCCACAGCTGAAGGTGGCATTTTCTGAGGGTGGAACAGCAAACAGTGATGGGAGTTTTAACGGAAAGGAGAGATGAAGACTGGAAGATGGCTTAATTAAAAGCAGAAACCCACAGAAATAGTGCAGAAGTTGGTAAGGAGAGAAGGAGGTTCCCCAAGGCAGTAGAGCAGTGGCTTTCACTGATTGTGTACACTTGTCTGCCTGTGGCTAAAATATGTTGATTCTTAATACCAGTTGCTCCAACATGACTTAATGATGGCTTTTCACTGTTCACTTCAGTGATGAGCAGAACACAGCCACAGTCAGCAGACTCTCAAAGAGAAAAACATCTGGATTTCACCACCATTGTTTTCTCTTTTTAGTACCAGTGTAGTTTTCTTCAGGGTAAAGGATACTTCTAGTGAAATTTCTAGACTATTGTGTGACACTTCTCATTTTAAGTAGGGATTAAGTGGCTGAGGCAGAAGATGTTAGAAATGTACAGCTACACAGATGTGGCAAAATAATCATGCTTAACTCCACTGAAGTCACTGCTAAACTTTACATGAAGCGATTGAAAGATGATTTCTTCCCAGAAGAGTCCAAGAAATGCATTGCACCCAGAGACAGGCTCTGGATTCATGAGGAAGGCAGCCTGAATAAGTATTACATGACATTTCCTGGATTAACAGGGTCCCAACTGTCAATGTCAGTGACAGTGTCCCAATCTGGGAGTTGTTGTGGAAAGCCTTGGATGTGAATGTAGAATGCTTCCTTTAGGGGACCTAAAAATTTCAGTTAAGCTTTCAGGCACTATTGGTGTTCCTCAGGTGCACCTCTTGTCTCAAAGACTGACATGTTTGACCTGTTTTTCATAAGGATTTCATTCAGACATTTAAAAAAATAGTTGAAGTAAGTGAATATTTAAGATGAACTTCATGGAGGAGAAGATACTTGTAGGAATGTGCTGTCTGCAGCTGTGGTGGTAGATGTCACTCAAGCCTAATAAAGCCTGCAAGTTTAGAGCATGGCTTTTTATTGAAAGTACTGCTCTGGATTTGGGTTGTTCAGGTATTCCTGCCACCTGCAGGGACCAATGTACAGAGCAACATGTGCAGCATCCATGTAGAAAGCTTTCTTCTGAAACTCAGCAGGCAAAGCCCTGGAAACATGCAGGATTCTGTGTATTCAACAAGACAGTTCTCATCCACTGGGTGTGAATCCTGCTGTCCCAAATGTGGGAACATGGATGCTCCCAGTTGCCCTGCTGAGCTGTGCTTTTTCTTGTTGCAGGTCTAGGTCTCATGGCAGATCAAAGTCTGGCTCTCCGGCTAAGAGGTGAGCACACACAGAGCCTGCAGTAGCATCTCAAATTCACTGTTGGGTTTGCATGATGGTCCTTTAGGAAAAAAAGCCCCCAAACATGGTTTGTGATATGACAGAAATTACAACATTTCCTCTGCAGCTCTTTGGGATGTGGTCCTTACCTATCTCTTTGTTTTAATTAATTCTTTGTAGTTTCCAACATAGCACTAATTTTTTGTGTCTTGGTGCTCAGTTCTGTTACATTTTTCTATCCGTCAGATAGAAAAAGGGCTTGAGCTTTATTAATGCTTTTCATAAATCAGCAAGAATCTGGTGATGTTGCTTTTCTTAAAGCCTCACCTCAGCACTACCCCTTGTTTGTTTGTCTGCTGAAGACAGATGCTTAAAATTAATCTCCACACTAAATGACTTGAGAATCCTTGTCAGAGTAAAAGCTGATCTGAAAACTTTGCTGTTGGGAAATACCTTTTGGCTAGGTTCCTGTCATAATTCCATTGCTTTCTGCCATGCTTTTTGATTGAATGTAAAAGTTCCATTGGAGCTTTAAGCTGCATTGTTGATGTTCTGTTTTGACAGCCGGTCAAAGTCCCGGTCACCATCTCCAAAGAGAAGGTACGTTGGTCTCCCTGCTAATAGCAGAGACTCCATAGAGCAAATGCAGACATTTTAGTGTCTGCAGTGATCTCTGCTGAGGAGTTTGCTGCTTGTAGGAAACTATTGGACAGGTGTTTTGCTGAGCTCTCTAACAGCAATAATGTTGTGGTTGTGGCTTTCTCTGTGGTAATAAATCCTCGGGTTATGTAGCAGTGCCTCAGCTTTGTCTGCTCCCCTGTTCTCTCAGTTCACTGGCAGTTCCATTGCACAGAGACTGAGCTTAAAGCACAGAATAAATGTGGGAGTCAGCTTGCAGTCTCATGAAAAGCTTCACTGGTGTTGGGGAAGGTAGAGTGGAGTAACCTGGCACAGTAGTCAGGAAAATGAAGCTGTTTTGTTACTGCTGTCACACAGATTATTTAGTTCTTTCCCACTAAGTCAGTGAGTAGTTTCCTCTCTGTGTGTATGCACAGAGAGTAATGTGTAGAATATGGGCAGTGGCAGAATCAGCAGCATTTTTCCCCTAATTAGAGTTCTTTAATAGTTCATTTTGACAGCTTTGGTGTCAAACAACCACAAGGGCATGAATAAATGCTCATAAATGCTGAGTGATCACCATAATAGGTTTTGACAAGCTGCTGTATCAAAACAGTGAAGAAGTATCCTGCCTCTCTGAAGGTCACTATTGGTAATACCCTTTAGATGGCCTTACAGTGATCTAATTTAAACTATGAAATTAAAAATTTTATTATTACTGTATTATAAAAATAACAGTAAAGAAATGCTAAAATGTGTGCAAAAAAGTATTACCTCTAAATCATCAACCTTTTAATTTTTGTCAGTAGTGATTGGTTATTTTATTAAAAACAATGCTTGAAGGGTGCCAGACTCTAGGGATGCTCCTGTTGCTTTTTCCTGTATTTGTGATTCCCTACTGAAATTTTAATTGTGGATTCTTTTCTTTTCAGCCGTTCACCATCAGGAAGTCCTCAAAGAAGTGCAAGTCCTGAAAGAATGGATTAAAGTTATGAAGTTAATCTTTTAGGAAGAAAGTTATTTTGCTTACATTATAATAAGGGATTTTGTGGTGTCTTTGTAAATGTAAGAATGTAGATAGAAGAGTATATCAACTAAAATTTGGCATGGTCTGGGTCTTCTGAGTTAGTCACACCAATAGACTAGCACAGGTCTCTTTTTATTGTATGATTTAACTTCCTGTGATATGAAAATGTGGGACTTTTTTATTGGCACATTGAAATAAAATGTGTATTTTTAACTAAAACTTCTCTGTAGTAACCCTGCTGCTTCTGTTAACATTTGGGTAATTTGAGCTGTGTGCCATGTAACGTGGATGAAAACTGTCTAAAATGGGAATGACTAATCCTGGTTGGTGTCTGCTCAAGGTAGTCACTTTTCACATTTACTGTTGAATGGTCTTTGGTGAAAGGATCAGTTCCTGCTTTCTTTGAAATGGAAGTTAAAATCCGTCTCTGTCTGCAGATGGATAAAAATTTGTATATGCCCTTTTCATTCCTTGATATTTAGTGGGCATTTTTCTCCCTGGTCTGCTTGTTCTGCAAAGCTCATTCTCTGGTGTTTGACTGTTGATACCAGGTGCATGAAAATCAAACTTAACTCCAAAACACATCTTTTCAGCAAATAACATCTGCAGAAACCTCTAAAGGTAATAGAAATCATTAATAACTTGACAATTGCTACTTTCACTTGTTGCATTTTCCTTTTTTGAGGGAAGATCCTTAAAGTGAAAGATTCTCTCTCACAGCTGCCCTCAGGAGGTCTAACCTGCTTTACAGAAACTGGTATGGTTTTAAAGCAGCCCATATCCTGAAGATGGCTTTGTTGAATGATGCTAATTCCTTACAGCAAATATACAACCTGCAGGATTAATGATTTGTGTGTAGGTGTGTCAAACTGTTTGTCCTCATTCTGTATGAAACAATTGCATGAAGAGGCACTTTGTTGACACAGATCACAACAAAAGACGAAACAATGTTGGACCATGAACAAACAAACTCATAGGCAGAGGGGAGAAATCATACTTTTTTTTTTTTGCTGGTATTGGCTATCTAGCAGAAATAAAGGCCAGTTTCAGCAGTAAATAAGCACTGAAATGGAAAGTGAGGCCTCTTTGGGCTTCTCATGAAATCTCTTGACAGTTTGGTTCCACTGTGTAAATCACAGCAGAACAGCTTAAATTACCAAAAGTTACAAGATTTTGGTTTCACCTTGGGTAACCCATGGTTTTCAGGAACAGGTTTCCTGTTAACAAGGACTGCACAGAGCCTTTCCAGTGGATGAGTCAACAGTCCAGATCCTGGAAGTGCTGTTCTGCTGCACCATCCTCTGGCCTTCATGCCTGGTCCTCACTGCTGTGGTGCTTGCTGTGCTTGGATCTTCCCTGGGGCTCCCCATGGCCATTGGTGTTCCAGGTGGATTCTGGCCATACTCTTTAAATCCCACCGTTGGCACAGTGGGGGAGCAGGGGCTGGCACAAATGTTACCCTGCAGTGATGCAGCCCAAATGCCTGAAGCCTGTGATATGTGTTTGGAGTATTTCCTGGTTGTGCACTGTGTACCTGGTGAGAGGCACACGTACACCACTGCTCTGCAATTTCCTCACCTTTTCTTTTCTGTACTCTCAAGGCAAACCTTCTCCACAATAAACCTGCAGACTGACACGACAGCTATACTGGTACCTGTTTTTCAGTACCCAGAGACACTGTGGAAGGCTGAGCAGAAGAGCCTGGGGTTTCTCTAGGGGGCTGGGCTTCCTCTAAATACAGATCCAGCAGCGAGAAGCTGAGCAGGGAGCAGGGCTGTGCTGGTGAAGGACAGGTGCAGAGAGGGAGCAGTGGCAAAGCTGGCATCTGTGATGTCCAAAATTGAGGGTGGCTGTGCTTGTCATCAAGCTCAGCTTGTCATCATCCTTGGAGACTGCAGCTCCAGCTCTCCCCTGAGTTCAGTAGGATTCCATAGAGTTTGTGAGCAGCTGGAAAAGACTCCCTCACCAGGGGTGTGTTGTGCGAGTGCTGCTGCTGTGACCCCGTGCACACCCCACACAGGCTGGCTGGGGCTGGGGGGGCAAGGGATGTGTATCTGAGGTCTCCAGTGTGGCGGGCAAACCCCACTCTCATGGGGGGAATGGGATTCCCCTGGTTTGCAACCTGGTGTTCCCTGCTAGTGGGCTTTGTTCTCCAAGGGAACCCAGCCCTCACAGACAATGACCACTACTGTGCATGGCTGTGGACTCCAGGTGTGGCAGGACAGTGGTGGGGTGCTGCTTTCAGTGTCAGGGTGGCAGAACTGACTGTGACAGGTCTGCCCCATTTGCAAGCCCAATAGCCAGGCACTTCCACTGGGGCAAGGGCATTCCTGCAGCTCTGCAGCCAAGGAAGCATGCTGCAGTGCTGTAGGCCCTGGATGCAGCAGGAGAAGGTGGGACTCAGGCTGCAGTGCCTCACACCAGGTGCCTGGTGCAAGGACTGTCACCCTGCTTCCCTGGGAGTGGGCTATCAACTCCCTAATGTGATGATACTGTCATCGCCCAGCTTGTGCCAATTTTTCTGAAACCTCAGAAAGTGGAGGTTTTCATCAGACAGTTCCCTGTGACAGGGTGTTGGAGCTTTCACATGGAAACACAGCGTGAAGATGACGGTTTTTCTCCTGCAGTTGTATATTTGGGACTGAGCGGATGTGCCTGCTTCACTTCAGCACCCAAGGCATAGCACAGGAGTTAAAGCAGAGGATCCAGGGCAGCCAGCTGGGATAATCCCAGTGCAGTGTCCTCCTCAAAGCTATTCTGCATGAGCACTGTGCACCATTTAGAGAGAGCAGCAGCCAGCACAGCTTGGAGCTCTTTGCTGGAAATAGCAGATGTTGTAACAAACATCCACAGCTGCATCAGCCTTCCCACATGCTCCATGTGAATATTAACAGATATTCCCCTGCTGTAATTGAAGATGACATTCCATGTCCCTAAACAAGGTGTTTTCAGTGCATTTTTACTGTGAAACAAAACCCCATGCCCAGGGTGAGGCTAGAAAGAGTGTGAGAGCTTTGCACAGACCAGATAGCAGCAGAAGTAGTGACAGGACTTAAAGCCAGCAGAAACCACAGGTGAAAACCACAGAGGAGGAAAAATGCTCCCAAGTTGGATGCATCACCCAGGGTAGTTGGAAAGCTCTGTTCAGCACCTGGCAGGGTTTCTGGCTCAGCTGCTGGAGGCACTTACCCTGTCAGTGGGGGGAGTCAGCAGTCCTTTTCCTCAAGCGGTGTTGAACACGAGCCACGTGGTGTGGTTGTACTCCTCACCCGGCTGGAGCAGGATCTTGGGGAAGTGGGGCTGGGGAGAGGCAGCAGCACAGCAGTGACTGTGAGGGCATTCTTTGGACCACAAAGCATGGCTGCATCCCTTTGGTCTTCCCAACACATACTCCCACAGCTCCCCACAGCCATTTCCAGCAGCAATGTAACCACCTATCACTTGCCAGTGGGCTGAGTGGATGAGTCCTCCCACTGGCTGAATTCAGGCCATGAGGAATGATTCAGATTTTTGAGGATGTGGCAAGGACCCAGTGGGGCCATCTGCTCTAGACCACACACCTTTGGGATGCTGGATTGCACAGGGCCAGTCCCCTGCCATGCTGATTTACCCCTGTCTATAGCCACTGTGACCTGTGCCTGCCTCAGTTCTGGTGTCTACAAAGCTTCTCCTTGTCGAGCAGACTGTTTATGCATTTAATGCCCCAGAGACACGGAGGGTGGTGGGGGCATGGTGCCCTGCCACAGGACACAGGTAGCTCCTGGGAGTGGAATGGACAGCTCACCTTGTTGACAGCATCGGGCCAGTTCTGGGTTTCCAGGCAGAAAGCCGAGTGCTTGGGGTATGTGGCACCACCTTTGCCCTTCAGGGAGCCATCCAGGTTGTCCCCAGTGTAAAACTGAATGCCAGGCTGGGTGGTGTGAACCTCCATGGTCCTGCCGCTGGGTGGGTGGAAAGCCCTGCGGAGATGCCAGTGGAGGATGTCACGGGACTGGCTGCAGGGACATCCCATGGCTGCATGGACACCCCAAGGCTGCAGGGACACCCATGGCTGCAGGGACACTCCATGGCTGCAGGGACATCCATGGCTGCAGGGACACCCCATGGCTGCAGGGACATCCCCTGGCTGCACGGACATCCCATGGCTGCATGGACACCCCATGGCTGCAGGGACACCCATGGCTGCAGGGACACCCATGGCTGCAGGGACATCCCATGGCTGCAGGGACACCCATGGCTGCACGGACATCCCATGGCTGCACGGACACCCCATGGCTGCAGGGGTGGGGGACTCCTGCCAGGGTCCCGGCCTACCTGGCTACAAGGCGTCGACCCTGCCCCTGCTGCAGGCAGAAGTTGTGGTCGAAGCCACCCAGGTGAAACTTGTGCAAGTGCTTCCCGAGCTCCACAGGCTGCCGGAGATCGAAGCCGGTGCCCTGCACGGGGGCCACCTCCCCTAAGCAAGGAGAACAGCAGTGTCAGCCTCTCACTCACACCAGCAAACCCTACCCTGTCCTACAGCACAGCTGGCAGCCCCTGGGGACACTGCTGTTCTTAGCAGGGACAAAGCACAGACAAGGAGCAAGGAAACACATGGGAAGATTGTATAAGTACAAACCCGGCATTTTCTCTCGTGTTTCTCAAGACCTGCTGTGGGAATACGGTGTCCTGTGATAAAGCAGCAAGAACAACCCTAAGACATACTAAGCACAGTGCAAAACACAGTCACCCCAACCCAAAGGTGAGGGGTTCTGCATGGGGGGCAGAAAAACACCTTGAAAAAAAAATGAAACCATTCTGATTTGGGCACTTACATAAAATACAGCAGCCAGTGCATGCAAGGGCTCTGTCTTTAATAGTTGCACAAATCTTGTCTTCACCCCCTAGCAGGACTACAACCACACACACATGAGGGAACTGCAAAGAGCAGGGGTAGCAAGCTGGCCAGAGGGAAGATGTGTAACAGCTCCATGGTGAAAACAGCAGGGAGAAGCAGGGCAGTGGGTTGGGAATGGCCCTAAGCTCTTTCCCTGCTTGTGCACAAGCATGACGCACCAGGCTGAGCAAAAGACACCTGGACCTGGGAATCCACTCCTCCAGGTGTCACAGGGAGCTTGTCTCCTGGACGGACCCATAATGCAGTCACACATCCCACATGCCTCTAGCTCCATTTCCTGCTGCTCCTGCCTGCTCCCAGGGGCTGGTGATGGACCCTGTTACCAGCACCTGGCTCTGCCCAGTCTGCTCAGGTGCAGTGGGACTGCAGGTGAGGGCCCCGCTGTGCCTGGGGTCTCCTGGGTGCTGCTGTGTCCTTCTTGCCAGGCAGTGCTGCTCCCCACACACACAAACACTCCCTGAAAAGCCACTCTCACCAGTTGGGATCTTGGTGTCATCCACAGGCAGGTAGGAATCTGCTTCAATGGAGATCTCGTGGTCATAGATATCCCGTGAGCCCTGCAGGAAGATGGCAAATGTTGGGATTCCTGAGAAACCACTGCTCAAGCAGCCCTAAGCACACTTGGGAACTGACTGTCCACAGTGGTGCTCCAGCTGATCTGGCCCACTTGGGCCTGGGCACAGGACAAAGGTACCGGCACAGGCAAAAAACTGCATGGCCCTAACTTTTGTAAACCGCACAGGGATGAGACCATCACTCTGTAACTGTACCTCACCAAGCACTACCACCCTGCAGACTGACTAGCCAAAACATGCTGTGGGGAAAAGGGGAAGCAAGCAAGCAGGGGGAAGTGCAACCTGTCCTCCTGGCTCATCTCCTGCATTGCAGCGGGGCTGTGCTCCTCCTCCTCCTCGTCTTCCACTGCCTCAGGAATGCTGGCAGGGAACCTGCTGGGCTGGAAGGGGAGCAGCTGAGCCTTCAGGTCACTATCTAATCTGAGCAGCAATTTCATGCCCAAAGGTCTCCTGTTCCTCTGGAACACGCCTGAGCTGCGTGCTGCAGGTGTTGGTATTACTGCACCCCTGGGAGTTCCAGCAGAGGGTACTCCAACAACTGCACAACCATTATCAGGGCAGCAGCCTGGGCACAGCTCCTGCACACAGGGGCTGGGTTGTCTCTCACTAACACTTTTAAGGGCCTTTGTCTCACATCCACGTGTGGCTGCATTGTACTATCCTACTGCTCTGCCCAGCAATGCTTTATTTCTCAGATCCTTTTCCTCCAAGCCCAGGTATGAACTGGGTGAGACTAACACTGCTGCAATTCACCACCCATGTGGCTGACAGGTTGTGGTACAGGTGTGTGAAGCCCTCTGCATCCTGCTACTCTGCAACCTTGGCCATCTCTCATCCCTTTTTCAAGATGTTTCTCCTGCCCATTGTGACCTGGGTACCTGGTGCTGGCACTCCAGGCCCTGATCTCGACTGCACCACCCATGCAAGGGTTCAGCACATTGTCTCAGAAGTGCCTACAGAATACAGCTAAGAAATGCCAGCCCACCACTAGGGCATGCCAGCCCTGCACCTCCTCTGTAATCTTGCCAAGGGACCAGGAGAGCCTGAAACTCCCCAGTTACACACAAAAGGAGAACCAACATTCATGACAGGATGTCTCTGTTCAAGAAGCACTGGGACAACACGTCCTCAGCTGAGGTGTGTGTGATTCAGTCCTGTCCCTGCCTGCAGCCCATGATGCATAGAGACAACTCTCATTGTTGTGTCCCCAAAACCACAGTGCATCCCCAGAGCACCATGTTGGTCCCAAGGATCATCCCATGGGTCCCCAGGCTTTCTTTCCCTGCATAGTGTGTCTCTATGGGGTCCATCTCCCCACGCTTACCTGCCCTGCCAGGTTGAAGTACGAGTGGTTTGTCAGGCTGATGGGAGTTGTCTTGCTGGTCTGGGCTTGGTAGTTGATGGCCAGTTCCCTGCCACTAAGGGTGTAGGTCACCCAGACTTTCAGGTCACCAGGGTAGCCTTCCTCGCCGTCGGGGCTGAGCCGGAAGAAGCGGACGCCGTTCGGGAGCACCTGGGGGCTCCAGAGAACCTGCAAGGAGCATGGTGTTGGTGGGATGGGAATGGGAACATGGTGCCCTTCTCTCCTGCCCCAGGCTGGACTAAACCCAGGGACAGAAGGCACTCGAGGGATGCTGCACTGGAACAAAGACTTTTTCAATCACCTTTCCAAAGAAAACACAAGCACCAGCCTGCCCTTGGTCAGCCAGGAGCACCAGCAGGGCACAAGCTTTCCAATGAACAGCCAGACAAGCGGGCAGTTTGGCAGTCTGATGGGGAGGGTCTGTTCCAGCCTGTGTTACTCCATACCTGAGAGTACACACGTTTGATTTTTGCCTTGCAGCTGGACTTATTCCCCTTTCCATGGATCTTCTGATGGGCAACACCACTTCCACAAGCTGCCACCCCCCCCTCTGCTCACCAGGTGCTACCTTCTAGGACAGTGTAAGGACACAGTTGAAGCTCCTGCTCAGGGGCTGAGGTTGGGTTAAGTGGTATCAGATGTGTTGTCAGACACAACCAGAGAGCTGGGACCTCTCTGGTTCTTGTCCCTGCCACAGACCAGGCACCATTGATCTGCTTGGAACCAAACATGCCAGCAAGGGAAGCAAGCCAGCACACTGATCACAGCTGCCCAGACAGCCTGTTTGACCCTGGCCATGGGCCTCATGCTGAGGATGGATGTGCCACAAGAGGCAATGTCCAGTCTCTGAAACTTTGCATCTCCCTAAGGAACAGATACTTGTCTGAGCAAAGAGCACAGATTTATGACCAGGGGCCAGATAATGCTCTTGAGATGATTCCTCCCATGTCCTGTGCAGAGATCACCAAGATGGGCCGTGGTCAAAAGCCAGCATTTTCACCAAACACAGGACCTGAGAGAGCCAAAAATACCTGGCTGCAGAGTAGGGCCTCCTGCTCAGCATGCAGTTCGACTCAGCTCCCACTGCTGTAAGGATGCTGAGGTTTTTTAAATACGAGTTTCTATTTAAATTCTTTGAAGAAAAAGCTATTAAAGTCCAAGAAGCATACAGGTATCACTATTTTTTTTTAAGATAAGAAATCTATTTTCTAAAGTCCCTCAGCAGTGTGGTCACATTCTGTTGCCCTGTAAGTGCAGCTGCAAGCTGTTCTCATCAGACCACACGCCAACCACAGCACTGATGTCTGTAAGTTCAGGAAAGACTCAAATGATGGCCCAGATAGTCACAGTCAAGTGCCAGTGTGTGTTTTTGTCTTATGGCTGACCAGTTAGGGCTGCCTGTCTCTGAACAGCGATCATTATCTGGCTGGAGAGGGTCTTGAGCAGGTGTCCAAGTGTGCCCTGTGGGCCAGAGGACACAAAGCTCTGGCTGGGAGATGTCACTGCCTTGTTCCCGGCAAGCTGGTGAGCCTTCAGCAAGCAAGGCGAAGAAGCAGAAGAGCCCACATCCCCTGCCTGCAGAAGACACCCTGGAAGCCCCAGGTGCAAAGAAATGCATGTTTTCAGCTCCAGGTCACTGGGTGTATAAAGAAACTTCAAACCAAATTGTCCTCTTTGGGGGTACAACAGCCAAGCCACCCTGGTACTCCCTTTTTTCTAAGGCTGCTGAAGAGCTTTTCATCCCAACCTGATGCCAGCTCACACTGTGATTTTTTTTTTTCCCAGACATCCTGGCTTTTGTCCCATCAGCCTGCATGTCCTTTCACAAAATAAAATATTAACCCAGGGAAGCAGCTGCACCAGCACATACACGTGTTCCTTGGGGGAAATGGTGGATCAGGTACTTGCTGGTTACAAACACACTTGATCTGACAAAGCCCAAGGCTTCAGGAAAGCAGAGACTTCTGAGCCTGCTCTGCAATCAAGCAGGGTTATCAGCAAGGCTTTCAAGAGAGGAGATGTTCCACTGCTCTTCCCACCTGTAACACAAGTACAGGTCTCTGTACCACAGGTACCTGCCTTGAGCAGCAGCTCTTGGGAGGAGATAGAAGAGGTTGTGTGCCCTGGTGTCAGGGAAATGTTGTTTCATCTCAGGAGGTCACAGGGGAAGGCTAGGGAGGAGACACAGTGATCCTGGGTCCTGGGGCATTTTGCAGGCCTGATCTAATCCCCCACTGTGACTCAGAGAGCCTAGGGGGTGCTGTCACAGGATGAAAGTGGCACCAAAGGGGGCAGTGCAGTGACTGCACTGAACCTGCAGCACCATGCTCTTCTCCCCTTACTTGGGAGTGCTGTCACAAGCAAGCAACAACCATACTCAGTTTGTGCAAACGCACATCCTTCTGACTGGGAGGAGCTGTGGGCAGGTATCAGCCTTGAAACCGCAGGTGGAAACGAGTCTGTGTGACCCTGTGTTCCCCAGTGTTCTCTGGGCACTGGCACAACTCCGTTACACACTCCAGGGTGGTGCAGCTGGTGCCTGGGGAGACTCCACTGCACATGAAGCTGGGTTCTCACTGCCCTGTCCCAACCCAGGCTCTGCAGAAGCAGCACCTCGCCCAGGACAACCCTGTCAGAACTGGGCTCATGAGGCCTCAGGGCTGCAGTCACACAGAGGAAGCACAGCAACCCATCTGCACGGCATCCAAGGATGACATAAGTGAGCCCTGCAAACTCAGGCAAAGACAAGCCAACCCAGCAGCTCACAGGATCTGTCTCACTTCCCCGTGTTCCTGCACTCACAGCACTTTCTGAGCTGATTCAACTCAGTAACCACCAGAAAACATTACAGGGTTCAGAGGTGAAGACATCACACCCTCTTGCCACAACCCCAGAGGTTGAACGCTGGCAGGACACTGAGAGTTTCACCTTGTCAAATCCCTTGGCTCCTCCGTGCAGGCTGTTGGGCCCGTTGTTGATGAAGAGCTGATACTCCTTCCCGTCCAGGGTGAACCTCCCTTTCGCAATCCTGTTGGCAACACGGCCTATGGCGGCCCCGAAGAAAGGGTGCTTCTTCGTGTAACCTGGCCAGGAAAACAGCACATGGTTAAACAGAACCACTGGAACAGGATGGGTGCTCTCCAGGTGTGCTTATGGACTCAGAGGAGTCTCTCTGTGCTTCCCTCTGGGACTAAACAGCTGACTGCAGCCCCAGTGTTTCACAGGACACAGCTCACTAGTTGTGCACATCTGCGATGAGAAAAGCCTGACGGGATCTGGTATCTGTGCAGATTCGCAGAAAAGGCCTCTGTCACTGCCAGTCCAAGAGTGACTCAGAACTGCCCCATCAGAGTGGCACACTGCCACCAGTGTCCTGTTTCACATCCACCACTGGGCCCAGGACAGGCAGCAGGAATTGTATCTCTTCAGCCCAGGATTTGAGGGGACCCTTAGAAGCAGATCATGCAGTGTGGCAATAAACCAGTAAACCCTGGTGAAATTGCCTGACTGTAATGTTTCTCAATTTTTTTTTTTTTTTTTTTTTTAAGAAACAGATTTAGACCCACCTTCTAAAGTGTCAAATCCTAGGACAATATCTGAAAACGCCCCATCCCTGTCTTTTGTCTCCAGAGCGGCGATGATGCACCCAAAGGACAGGATCTCCACTTTCACGCTGTCCGACTGTAAGACGAACTTCTCCACCTCTGCGCCTCCCTGCTCGGGGGGCATCCGCCCGAACGCCTCTCTCCGCACCGTTGTCATGGCTCCCCAAAGCCCGGCGGCCGGCACCTCCGGCGGGAGCGCAGCCCTGTCTGGGAAGGACGCGGAGGAGGAAGGAACAATGGCGGCGGGAGCGGAGCGCTCCCCGCTCCAAAGGGCAGCCAGAACCCCCCTCGGCCGCCCCCCGCGCGGGGCGGAGCCGCACCTTGCCCGGGGAGCGGAGCGGAGCACCGGGCATGGCGGGGCTGCCACCGGGAGGCAGCGGCTCCGGGCGCGGCCGGCGGAGGCGGCCGAGGGCAGCGGGAGGGATGCCGGGGGCTTGCAGAGCCGGGGACCAGAGCATCGCCGCCACCAAGCTCCTCTCCGCGCTGCCCTCACACCGACACGACCCTCACGACCCGTGCAAAGCGTGCCATGGCAAAGGGCTCTTTCCCCTCCTTGTGCCCCCGCTTAGCCCCTCCTTAGCGAGGCAGCACCTGCTGATGGAGCTGTAAATCAGGCTCAGGGCAGTTTCTGGCCTGGGTGTTGTTATTCTCAAAGCTCTGGCTCTGAGACTTCATTAAAAATCACCATCTTTTGAAATATGGACCTCTGCCTGTCTTTGCAGACGATTTCAGCAACATTTAAATAATGTGTGTGCACGTTTCTGACCTTGCTTGGAAAGGCTCAGGTACAAGGCAAGAGAACCTCACTAGAATTTGATATGGTTGTATTTCTATGAGGGACCATTTCCAAAATTTGTTCAAAAAACCAATAATTCCAAGAACTGCCACCAAAAAACCTCAATCAATCAGCCAGTGGCTGCTAAATATTAATTTCCAACACAGCCATCATCTTTTGACAAGACCAACTACAAATTCCAAACCAACACAGAAACAAAGCCTCCCATCCGATGCTGAGCAGAGATGGTTTGGAAACCTGCACTTCTTTGTTAGCAATGGCTGTTCCTGTGTTTCCTTCTGTACCTTCACAACCAGTGCCCTCCATCCAAAACCAACACTGCAAGCAAACACACCTTTTTCTGCTCATCAATATCACCTCCCATTTGAGAGAAGACAGGGAGCAGCCCACACTTTGGAGGGAGGGAGGCTCCTGATGGATGGATGAGAGGGCAGCCTCAGTTATAACTGAGTCCAGAATTTCACATGCAGAGTGTTCCCAGCTCGCTCCTTAGCACCTCAGCTCCCTCAACAACTCTCTCTTAATGTGCTTCTCCAGACACAGGAAGTATTTCTGCCCTGCAAAGACAAGATTTCATTAAGTTGTGGTTTTTTTAACACGACAGGAGCTGCCATTTTGATTTACTTCTCTGATTCACACCAGAAAGGTCCAGATCCAACTCTTTGTCTGATGTAAGAATCATGAACACTGATTTTCTCACCTCCCTCCACAGATGCAAGACCACTCGAGCCCCAGTGACCATCTAAGGCTATGTGGGTGCAAAAGCAATACCAGAGTCAAATCTGTTCATGAACCAGCCACACCATTTTCAAGCTGGCAGGTAACCTAGAAAAGAAACTAAACCAGCTTGCACAAGCCTGAATCTTGCAGGAAACAGTAAGGAGCAATGTCAGCTTCAGGATCTGAGCAAGGTATTCCAAGAGTCCTGCCTCATGTCCTTGAGGACTTTTCATGGCTCACGTTGGCATGCATCCTGCCCCTCTGCCTCTGCTGAATGGGGAAGGTGGGAAGGGGAAGCGGTAGGATACAAGTGAGTCATGTTCAACATCTCACCACACTGGATTTTGGCTTTGGTCATTTCTATTTTTAAGAAAGTGGAGTTTTTGGGCCTTTTCACTGTGGCACTGAGTTTTGCTTACACTGATGGTCAAATGCAACTTCCCTTCATTTTCTCTTCATTTTCCCTTCTCTCATTTTCTCTTAATTTCTTCTTTCTTTTCAGAAGAAAACTGCAGTACTGGGCCTGAACACAGCTGGCATTGGCAGCAGGGCACTTCCACAGCCCATGAGTGTTGAGAAGACCTTGCTATTCATCTCTGAGGCTTTGGTTTCACTTCTCTGCCTTGCAGCCCTGCACAAGCAGCTGGGCAGTGCAGCAGCTCTCTACTCCATATCTCCCCTCACTCTCACTGAAAATGCAGCAGCCTTTTCCAACCAAAACCCCAAAATGTTTGTGAGGAGCAAGAATTCATCTGCTCTATCACAGCCAGTGACCCTGCAGGTATAGGAAAAGTGTGGCATGAAGGCAGTTTATGTCCCACTGGTCCCAGCTCCTCTAAACCAGGCAAGGTATTTCTGTTTAGGACCAAAGGTAAACTGGGCAGTGACCCTGTGAGTGGTCCTGTCTGTCCCCCACCAAAGAGCCAGTAAAAAGGCACACTGTGAAAAGGAACTGTTTTGTTGTTTGTTTGTTTTTCAGAGGGAGCCCTTTAACACACAGTCAACTCCTATCACAAAATAAAGTTGTCGTGAGAAAAATTACAGAGGAGAATTTATTTCCCTGGCATCAGAAATTTTTAAATGCGAGATGCCTGCAGGGCAGCTACCATTTTGCAAGACAGAAGCAAAGCACTGGATTTTATACATGCTATTTTATGCTTATTTTCATGCTATTTTCATAGGAATACTTTCTTTCTCAATATATTTTTCAAAATACTTTGCTTTTTTTAGATGTTTTTCTTTAATCCAAAATAAAGTTACTTTGCTTAAAAGGCTACAATCAACCAAAACTCTGTCTCTATGACAAGATCCTTTTTCATTTGGTCCTAAGACACTTCTGTAATAAATTACATCACTACATTTCCTTCCTTAATTTTGTCTCTATGCTAAATCCAGCTGTGATTTTCACTTTATTCTGGACCCAGAGCGAGACTTGAGGACTCAACTGATAAAAAAAAAAGAATTAAAGGCAATTCGGGTTTGTGAAGGGACAGGTTGTGCTCACTTACAGGATCCAACTCTGTTCTGAGTTACCCAGATCCATAACTTCCATTTTCTTCAGAGATGCCTTGTGCAATGGAGCAGGAATGTGATGTTAATTCTGCTCACCATCCTTGAGACAGCTGACATGTCTGTATGTGTCCTGTGGGAAACTTCAGACAATACTTCTGGGCCAGGGTTGCTTGGACCAGATCTCTCATTTTGGGGAACCCAAGCTGTTTGTCTTGGCACCATGAAGTGCTGCAGCTTTACAGGCAGAGCCCAGGCCCTATTAAGCTGTTATCACACCAGTGGCATTTTTATTTGAATGTGACAGAGACACTCCAAATGCTGTAATCCTTAAGCATTGGCCAATGATTACAGTTTGCTGTTGCTCAAGAAGCTTCCTTATTCAGCAATGATGTGCCCAGCACTGCAGCTGGAGATGTGATCTGTGGGGGCTGTTTGCTGCACAGACACAGAGAAGAAAGCAGACATCACTCCTTACACCCTCCAGCATTACAAGGCTGTAATTAAACCCATTTTTCCAACAAGCTCTGCATAAGCCCGAGGGGATGAGCTGGCACATGAAGCCTGCAGGGAGCTGGAATCAGTGCGCAGAACAAAAGCAGAGACGTTCCCCCACCATTTTATTGTCTGTTTATTGAATGTCTCTTCAGCTCTGCTGGGAACTTCCCGGCACACAGGCTTAAAATGGAGCCTGTGCTTTTTTTTGCTTCATCTCTTCAGGGACAAATATACTGAGCCATTGATTAGGTTATTTTGGGATCGTGGCACGGCACAATTGCTTGTTGTTATTCTGGCAGTCATTTCTCAGAAGCCTGTTACGCACATTTTGTAAAGCTCTTGAAAACACAGAGCTGCCCGAGAGCATTTTACACAGCACGTTTCTGATGTGCCTTTGTGTGCAAGTTGTTTGTGTGTCGGCAGCAGCCAAAGAGCCATTCGGATGTGTTGGTTGCTATAGTAATTACTTTTCTTGGGAACTAAAATAATAGCTTGCAGCTCCTGCAGCTCGCTGTCGTGTAGGCTGCCTTGAACCAGAGACACTTCCATTTTGTTTAGGAGGGGGCTGGGGACTCTCATGTATGCTGAGAGACACGATGCTTGTGCAGATAATTTTGAATTTAACCTTTGTAGAGGATGTGCCCCAGGTTTAAAGGTTCAAAACTAAAAGCAGTGTATGAAACAATAGGACAGTTTTGCAGCTGTGGTTTCTGAGGAGGAGACGATTTGGATTTGGTTTCCATTTCTGTTACTGAAAGCTGGTAGGAAAGGGACTGAGGCTCATACTGAGACTGATTTTCAGTGCTAAGGTCCGTACAAAACGCTGGGTGGGAGGCTCAGAGGAGTTTCAAAAATGCCTAAGCAAGTGAAGCAGGAATGTGACAAGGAGGGCAGCTCCGCATCGTTCAACATTTTTCTCACTGGTGAAATAACTACTGTGTGGACCTGCCTCTCTGGAGAGAGCAAGGGGGTCTCACTGTGGACAAAGCAGCCTTTCAGAGCAACCCAACAGCTGGCAGATGCCACTCCCCCCTTCCATCTGCAGGCACAGAACATTTTTGAGTGACATTTGAAACTGCAGCCCTAGACTTCTGCTTGAAAGGACACTGTGCAGAAGCGTTTCCCAGCAGTAGGACAAAGCCTCCCCATGCTCACGGCTCTGGGGAGGTCTGTAAGTTGCTTTGGGCTCCTGGACTGACAAACCAGGGGTTTCTGTGCAGCTTGCAGCCAGTTGGGCTGGCACAGCGTGGCACTTCTGGATCTGCCAAGGAAGTAGAAGAGAGGCAAGTGGCACAAGAAATGATGAGCCTGATTAGCCTCCTGCATCAGGAAGCAGTTGAAGGTTGACTGCAGCTGCCCCATGACTCACAGGGGTTGACCTACATAAGGGTCCCAGCACCAGCAACAAGTACCAGTCTGAAGTCAGAGGCCAGCAAAAGGGGAGGATACAAAAAAGGGGTCAGAGAAGGGGGCAGGAGGCACTAGGATGAAAGGAGAGAGAAAACAAACAGGGAAAGCATTTTACCTCACAGTGCTGTCCTAGAAAACTTGCTCTCAGATGTGCACATAGCTGCATTGGAAACTGGCAGGGAGATGCCAAAGGGAGATTAGAGCATCATCTGCTAAAGGCTGCAAAGGCAAAACAGTTCCTCTTTGAGCAACAGCTACACAGAGATGCACGGAGTGGGGTGTCTGGGGAAACCACAGGGCAAAACTGGGCCTTCATGTGTGAGGGGGGATGTGCTTGGCTTGCAGGCAGCAGGTGATAAGATCTTACTTCACAGCTGTAGATGTGCAGATCTACCCCCACACTCCCTTCCCAGTTTAGGCATAGGACACACACAGGTTTTGTGCCTGTACAGCTTTGCTGCTGTGGTACAATGCTTTACTAACAGAGCTCCAGCAACAGGGAGTTGTATGAGCATTCCCACTGTTGCCAGGCAATGCTGGATAAAGCACCCTTTGCCACGCTCACATTTCTTCAATATGAGGCTTGTATTTACCAACACTGGTACAACTAAAGCTGGGTTTCCTATGGCATTTTATAAAGCTCTTGGGCTAAGTTTTCTGCTTTTGTATCAGAAATTTTGGCTGCATTTTTTGTCCTGGGTGATCATGCCATAGCACGGACTTAAAATTGTCCCTGAAGCACACCAGTAGAAACAATATCTAAGATGCAAAATCCTAAATGCAAAGGGGAAAAAACAGTATTTATCTGTCAGGGTGCTCTAAGAAACAAAAAGGTAACTCAAAGGCATGTAAGATAAAATTTCACAATCAGCCCAGTGTTTTACTTGGTTCTGTAGATTGTCTGTCTTTGAAACATACCACCTGTATCCACAGTGGCCAACATCTGCAGTTTTAGCAGAGTAACAAAATTTGTTTCTTTACCCACAATGGGTCAGGTGTGGGAGAATCTTGGTTTTCCTTAAACAGGAAATCTGCAGCTGTTGTGGAGACTTTTAATCATAATTAAAAACGTGATCCAACTATGAGATACAGACTCAAGTTACCACAAAGCGAACAAAATAATTCAGACTGATTTAACCACAAAAGTATGTCTTCTGATTTTTAAGACATGGTTTAGAGGGGGGAAGAGGACAGGGAAAATTCATGACTTTTGATTTCTAGGATTGGCAGTACTGGTTTAAGGAATGATTTATGAGAATATTTCTGGACCATGAGATTTTTCTTTGACTTAACTTGAGAGTCAATTTTGACTAAAGACATCATAAGGTGGAAAAAACTCTCAAAAGTTTGCTCTCAGGTATCATTAATATGGCTTATCTTACATCACCATGTGGTAGGTAGCCTGTCTAAATGTGTGGCAACAGCTGAACAATGTCTGAATGCTCCTGCAGTGTGACAAGCTGAAGGGTGTCACCTAAGTAAGTGTGTCAGTGGCACCTTAAGGACCTGCTTCATCCACTGCAACTTCCTAGCCAAGTTCCTGGAGCTCTGAAGGGGCAGCAGAGATGCTCCACAGACCTTATTTGTATAAACAGCACTTCCTCAGGCAGGGAGGATGTGCCAGCTGAATGAATAGTCCTGGAGTAGCTCAGGTGGTGAATTGAGAAATGAGAAAGCTGAGTGCACAGAGACACCTACCATGAATTCACTGAGCCTGATCCTCCACCCCCCACAGTGCTGTCAGCTGTGGCTGCCAGCAGCAACTCTGTCGTTGTCACAGGTTGAGATGCTGTCAGTTAGCAAGTGGGGATTATTCAATTGAAATTAATTTTACTTTATTTATTTTACTTTTCTTCCTTGTGAAGCAATACTTGGTGAACTCACCCCCTTTGTTATAGTCAAAATCCTTGTGCTAGTGTCATGCTTGGGGAGTGCAGGAAGGTGGCAAAAGTAATGTCATAGGGAAGTCACAAGGGATTTCCATCAAGGCTGTTGCAGCTAACTTGGTGAAATGGTACAAAATGTTTTGTTTGGCTCCAGACAGCAGAACCTTCTTTGGAACTGACAAAAATAAGCAGAGACAACATTTTAATGATAATCAATAGAACTAATCCTCATGTACCACATATAGCACAAGGACATCAGTAGGCAGAACTGCTTTGGTCTCACACAGTATTTGTGCTGTATAATGTGCATTAAAGCACTCTGGGAGCGCAAGCAAAGACAAATTTGTGCTCTGGGGTGGTGCATCTCCAGCCAGCAAAGTGGGGAAACCTCTGTCGTGCACCCAGTCCTCACCCTGTAGACCTCCTTGCTTACCAGTCAGATAAAATCCATCACCAGTTTGCATTCCTGCCACAGCAAGCAAAGTAATCCAGTGTCACTGCTGCATCCTGAATGGAAAGAGACGAAGGAGACCAAGGTTAGGAATAGAATACAAAACTCATAGGAAAGCACCTGGCTTTCAGAAATTTTCTCTCTTTGACATTGAGCCTTATGCTTCAGTTAAGTTTTCATGATCAAAGAGCAAAATGCAAACCACCAGACATCAGGTGAATTAGTCTTTTAGTCCATCATATCCTTTCTGCTAGCTCGTCTTCACAGGTGCTTACCAAATGGTGATTCTGAGAAGCAACCCCTGCTTCAAAAATTGAGCACTGATAATTTTTAGGAACTGTTGTCCAGTATAAATCCAGAATTGTGACCCATTCCTCCTTTGGTGGGGACACAACGCTCAGGAACAAAAAAATGCTTCCAAAATCTCTTTAAAATGGAGCAGCTATTTTAAGATAGGGAGGACAGTCTGGGTATCTGGGTACAACTGTCCCCACAGATGGCAGTTCAGGGTGTAAGCAAAGGTCAGGGCTGGCTGAGGCCACGATTTGTGTCCACAGGACAGGAAAGCTTTCAGCCTCCTTAGCAGGACAAGCTGCCCCAGGATTACTTTGTGTGAGCAGCCTGAGAGCATTACACTGACAGGTAGCCAGGGCCTCTCACCCTTGCACACCACGTTGGTCAGTCCTCTATTTTCTCTGCACACCCCAACGTGCTGCTCACTCCTCATGGTTCTGTGTCCACGTTTCCTGAGGCAGGCAGGACAAGGTGAAGTTGTCTGGGCTTCTTTCAGAGCACCTGGCTTTGCAGAGGGCACAGTAAGTATGTGAAGCACATCCATATGTCACTGGAGGCTTCCATCTCTTCTGAATTCTCTGCTGACAATTCAGCAACTTGCCAGCAAAAGGAAGACATTTTGGAACTGGAGTAATTTTATGCTAGAGCTCCAAAGAAGCCAAAGCATCCCTGGATGGGGATGTGAAAGTGCTGCTACAGAGTCTTGAACAACAAATGGTATCTTGTGTGTACGCAGAGAAAAATGGTATGGACCAGAGAGAGGAAGTACTGACGAGACCGTCTGGTTACACTGTTCATTCAAGAAGGAATGCTGGTAACCAAAGACACCATGAAGGTAAAAAAACTCTCCCCTCACTGAGGGGCCCCATACCTGGGTAAAAGCTGTGAGACTTTTGTCTTGGCTGTGGCTGCACTGGTGCAAGCAAGTGTAGTGTCTCTTGTCTCTGCTGAATCTCTGCTGTATTCAAGTCTGAAAAATCCCACAGGGTAACCTGTCAGATTGCCTTTTTTTCCTTTTAACAGAGGGTAGTTACACATACTGTATATAACAAAGGAAAAGAATAAAGCATCCAAAGTCTAAAATGCCAGGATGAATGTTGAAATGCAGACTGATTCCATCCCCTCACACCTAACCCGTTGTGATAAGGACTTTTACTGTACAGCAACCATTCCTTTGCTCGTGGGGCCGCAGCCTCTCTGGCTGCACTGAGCAGGCTGTGCCCAGGTAGCACAGAGGTGCTCAGCCTTTGCTTTCCTCCCACTCAGGCAGGGAGCCCAGGCCGTCCCAGAGCTCCTCAGCTCTTCTGCTGGGGAAACTGCCTTGTTTTCTTCTGAGTACTTCTCACTGCCTTGTTTTCTCGTGAGTACTTCTCACTGCTTTGTTTTGTTCTGAGTACTTCTCACTGCCCTAGGGGAGTGTGTCACGGCCATGTGAGGTGAGCAGCTGCCCTATTCTGCTGCAGGGGTAGGAGACTGATATTAGACAGCTTTTGGTCACATATGTTCTGGCCATACACTTTTTAAGGGACCATTTGGAATGCTTACGACCTGATTTCACAGATAATGCCATTTTATTTGGCACTGAGTTCTGTTTTTGTGATTTTATGGATTGTGCACTTGAACTGACTACAGTTGGGTTGCCCTTGGCATGGGGGCAAGAATTGTGTTTTCCAGTTGCAATCAAAGGAATTAATTTTTTTTCAGAAACACTCACTAGACAAGTTTACTTAGAGAATTCCAACTTAGAGTTATTTGGAGTCTGATGTAGAGCAGCAAATAGCAAGGAGCAGTGAGTGCTGCCCAGCCTAAGGAACAGCATGCATAAATCAAAAAGAAAATACTAAAAATAAAAACTGAGAAAAAAATTCTAGATCAGTTTGTCCAGGTGTATTGCTGTTTTCACCATCCCTCTGCAACTAAGGTAGCACCAATTTCTTCAACTGCTGAGACTAAAGCCAAAGAAGGAACAAAACCTCTGCACATGTAATGCTTTAGCATTATAATACACATCCCTTGCTACAGTGAACTAATAGCTTAATGCAATATAAATTACAGGTAAAGGCTGTAAAGAAAGACAAGGCACAAAAGGAAGAGGAGAGAAAATCGTCCTAGTAACAACGTGTTCTTCCAAACTACGAGCATAATTATGTGATTTAAATTTCTGCTGGATTTGGGGATGTTTCTTCATGTCATTGTTCTGCTTTCTATGTAATTATGTGGTTGTACCTGACTGCACGGTGGTAAGCAAATCACACTAATTGCTATTCTTATTGGAGGGTAGTGGACTGAAACCATGACTTCTGTTTATCAGCTCCAGGTAATAGAAACGGTATGAAAATCACTATTTCAGGCAGTGTTAGCATCTTTCTTCTGTCTCTCTTTTTGCACAAAAGCAGGTCGACAAGCCACATGACAGTGAAATCCTTCTGCTGAGTCAGATGCTCACTTTCAAACTTACATAATTGGGGTGCATTTCCATATTTCCTCCCTCCTTTCCTATGCACGAGGCACAGGCAGAAAGAATGACTGCACCAAGGCAAGCTCACAGTAGCTGAGTGTGGAAGCCTCCATGTCACAACTTAAATATTTAAAACACCTTAACATCTCCACAGTGGGATAATTAAATATTGTACCAAGACAGCAAAGCAGGGGCTGCTAGCCAGTGACACTGGAGCTCATATGGTGCCCAGAAGAAACCTTTCTGTTTCTTGGAACACTCAGTAAATAAGAATTTGGTCACACAGTATGGCATTTCCTCATTTTCAGAAAAGCCATTCCAAAAACATGGAGGAAAGAAAATTTAATTATTACAGAAAATCTCATCATTGCAGTATTCCAATGCCACTTTCTGGCTCTGGTACATTCTGTGATTTCTCAGGCTGTTATTTTTGCAGTGCTTTTTATGGCGTAAATGCCTGCTAAAATCCCAGAGCTCTATCACACAAAACTAATTTACTAGGAACATCATCTGGCACCTAAGCTTTCATGTCCATAGCAGAAAATTTCAGTAGTGTATTTGGAAAGAAGTGCCAAGAAAAGAAAGCTTCACGTTCACAGATGGCATGTCCCTCATTGACTGTTTCAACCACAAGAGATGCATGCACAGCTTCAGCCCTGTGGGCTGTGTGCTCTCAAAGTTGCAGGTTTTTGGTTTTTTTTTTTTTTTTTTGCTTAAAATAAAAATAAGTACAAGCATAAGAAACACTGAAAAAAACCCCATAAACTGAGCAACAAAGACCAAAGAGAAAGCAAGAAGGTGAGAAACACAGCAAGTTCAATGTATGTGCTTGTAGGGAAGATGAGTAGACGAGCTCTCTGAGAGATGGAAATTCAAATCATGCCAGGCAGAATGGGAAACTGAACCTCCTCCAGCTTCTTGGAGGACTGCCTTTACTACTGTGTTTCAGGAAAACAGAAAATGAGTAAACAGCACAACATTTGCTTTCCTTTCTATCTTACAAAGCTCACAAGTACCATTTCAGATTGAACATGTTTTATCTGATACAAGTGTGGGGGTTTGGGTTTTTCCCACAAACACACACACACCAGCAGAAGAAGAAAATAATAAAATACATTTTGTCTGTCTTCTGAATTATTTCCCTGCCTCTTATTTGGCTGCTCCACTGAAAAAGCAATCCTATGCCCATTCTCCATTGATCTACTTCCAGCAGGGTTCTACTCCACATCCATCTGGGTTTGGCAGCCACAGGAACTAATTCAGCTACAAAGTCCTGTAAGCCACACAGAACATTGGAAATCTTCTTACCATGCTTCCATCCATGAGGAAGCATCTCCTGGACTAACCAGCAAGACACAGACTGTATAGGTGGTTTGCCAAATGGGTAGAAAATTGGCCACCAGGCTGCACTCACAGAGTCATGATCAATGTTTTTAACTCAGGTTGGCAGCCTGTCACAAGTGGGCTCGCCCTGAGAGTGGCACTGTGCTCTACGCTGTCCATCTTCACAATGATTTGGGTGAAGGAATTGAAAGCACCTTCACCCAGTTTGGCCATTCCACTAAATTGGGTGGTCAGGACAACTCGCCTGACCAATGAGGAAAGACTGAAGGAGTTACATCTTATCTCCCCAGAGGAAAGAAGGCTTGGAAGGCTAATCTCAAAATACCAGAGTGGCTACAAAGAGGATGGAAACTCTCCTCGCAAAGAACTGCATGGAGAAGACAGGGGGCCACATGCATTTTTTTTTTTTTACAGTGAGAATAACCAATGACTGGAACGCAGGGATGTGGTGGTAGAGTCCCTGTCACGGGAGGTTTTCAAGCTGCCACTGGAGAGGGTGCTAGATAATCTCACCCAGGCTCCCTCCCACAAAAGCTGGACCAATGATCTTTCCAGCTCCCTTCCAGCCTGGGCTGATCGGTGGTTCTATGATTCTGTGCAGACAGGCATGGGCTCCTGTAGCTAGATTCAGCAAAACTGCCCTGAAGAAGGGACGAGAGCAGCCCCAGCACTTGCCAGCAAACAGAGCTGCACGCACACAGTGCCGGGTGTCCAGGCAGGTCTCCAGCTCATCGAGCTCGCACGGACCACACTGCGGGCGCTGTTGCTGCTCACGCCATCGGCCCAGGTGAACGAACACAAACTTCTTGCCAGGAGTCGAGGGCCAGGTGTGCGTGGTCAGGAGCGGCCTCACGGCTCACCGAGGCCTCTGTGACCTTGGTAACTCGCGGCTGCCGTGGCCCTCGCAGCCGGGACACACCGGCCGCGCCGCTCCTGGCGGCCCGCAGCGCCGGGGCCCGCGTCCCCCGCCGCCCCATCAGCCGGCGGCACAGGAAGGAGACAAAGGCGGCGGGGACTGCCGGAGGCAAGGAAAAGGCCGCGGGGCCGGGGGCACAGGGCGGGCGCTCGGGGGCCCCCAGCGCGCCCCGGCCGCCTCCCCCCGACCGAGCCCTCA
>VZRZ01004297.1:285514-321944 GCA_013398175.1 Climacteris rufus | reverse complement strand
AAAAAAAAAAAAAAAACATGTCCTAAATGAGCATTGTGGGACTTGGGAGTTGCTTTGGGTGAGCAGGAAACCTGACGGTGACGTTTCCTTCACCAGCTACGTCATGATGATGCCGTTCAAGCGCCAGGCTCTGGTGGAGTTTGAGAACGTGGAGAGTGCAAAGAAATGTGTGACATTTGCAGCAGATGAACCTGTGTATATTGCTGGGCAGCAGGCCTTCTTCAACTACTCCACAAGCAAGAGGATCACCCGGCCAGGGAACACTGATGACCCTTCTGGTGGGAATAAAGTTCTCCTGTTGTCCATTCAGAATCCCCTCTACCCAATCACAGTGGTAGGTTTCTTCTCTTAGTTCTTTTTGCATCTTCATGTAGCTAACATGCATGTTTTAAAAGAGGTTTTTCAAGGTGATTCAGTCTTGTGCACAGATTTTGCAATATGTTTGAAGGCTTCGGAAGTGAGGATTTTGAAATGTTTAAGTTGCTACGTGCTTGTGGAATATTTCCAAATATGTTGCCACATCAAGTTTGTTACTTAGCCTTTAGTCTCTGAGTGGTGTATGTTTAAAGAGCAAGTAATTTTTTCAAAGGGGGGAGTTATTTTGTTGCAGTCCTTAAGTATTTCCTTTATGGAAAGTTGAAATCTTTATCTTTTGATTATCAACTCCAGTTTGATGGAATCTTCCTCACTTTTGTTTGGGCCAATACATTTTCCTTTTCAGTATTTCAAGTCACACCACATATACATTTGCATCCTAATTTATTGCCATTTATTTATGGCACACATGCATCCTTTTTTAAGATACAGAATGGGTTTTTCTGGCTGATATTTAAGAATGTATGTTTTATCATGCATTGAATGCTTATATTTTTCATAGAGATTTTATAGTACATGTTCAAATATTTTAGGAAAAATTTTAAAATTGTGTACTATGATACAAGCATGAATCACTTGTTCTTAGGGATGTAGGATGGTATGGATCAATCAGAGTGTTTGGGGTGTGTGGAACCAATTAAGTTTTGTTTAATGTGCTGTATATTGTGCTAGCAAGCTCTTTGCAACTTAGTGTTCCTGAAATTACCTCAAGTGGTCAGTTCCATATCATGCTTTCTGCTTCGCTGTCTTGTGAGTGGCCATAGGTTTTTGTTTGTTGATTCATTAGTGGGTGATGAATTTTCTTTCTCCTGTCAATTTTCTTTATAGAAAAGCATGACAAGGTGTGAGTTGCTTTTTTTTAGTGTTGAAAAATGAGCCTGCTTTGTGCTGTGTGAACAAATGCAATGACTGAGTTAAAGTATTCTTTGCATGTGACTGTAATACAAATTTGGGAAACTCTGTTTCATTCCTGCATTTTAAACTTGCCTTGCATGAGCCACTGAGTTGAAGGTGGGTGCTTGAAGAGACTGGGAGCAGAAACCTGGTTCTGGGCTAGGGGAGTTCCATGGAGTTTCTAAGGATGCAGCCTCTGGCACAGAAGCTTCTTTTTAAAAACAAACAACCCTCCCCAGCCTCTTCCTTCCCACTGCTCCCAGCTGTTTCTTTAGCACATACAAATGAGTGCCAGAAGCAGGCAGATTTCCAGAATTACTGGCAAGCTTCAGAGCTCACTGAAGGCAGTGTAGTCACAGCAACTGAGGAGAGCAGCTGTACCCGGAACAACTGAAAACGTGATGGGAAAAATACAAAGTTTGCATTTGGTCAATGGGTTAATGAAACAGTTAACTTAATGCCTCAGGCAAAGTCTGCATTATTTAAAAAACTCCACCCCCATCAAAAGAAAACAAAAATCAACCAAACAATCCTCAAAAAAAGCAGACAACAAGCCAAACACTACCTCTTCAACATTTTTCTCTTCTTAAATCTGATCTGCAGTTAGATAAAATAGATGAAAAATTACAACCAGTTTTAAGTAGCAAGTCTGAATAACTGCAGTCAACTGTTCCTTAGTTTTTAAGAGCTTTACTTTAAAAACAAGATAGAGTTTTAGCAGAGGTTGGTCTGTTTAAGGGTGTCTTGTGACAGAAGCAAAATTGTTCTAAATTTTGCTGCAGCTTATTTCCTCCATTACAATTGTGATCAGCTTTTATCTCTCTCAGAACTTTTTTTTTTTTTGAGGGATATGACAACAAAGGGCAAGAAAGGCAGATTAACTGTAATTAATTCCTAGTTGCTTTTCACCCCTGTGTTGTGGGAGTTGGTGTTTTGAAAAAGTTTTGCCTAAGATGTCATGTATAGGTCTTTGGAGTTCTGTTTCTTAGTGTCTTTATCTGTGGGCAGGACTTGTCAGGGATTTGTCTGTTCCAAGAGACTTTCCCAAAGTGCCTCGTGCTGCTGCAGTCATTGCTGCCTGGTCAGCCTGACCTCTGCTGCTGCCTCTTCGTTCTCACTTGTAAACCTTCTGTACATGCATGAGGAAGGTGTGGTGTGCCTTGGCAATTGAAATGTTTTAAACTTAACTACCAACATATTCCGAGGTTAAGTAGCTGCACCTCCTTCTCTATAATATTCTGTATATGCTTATTCTAGTGCTTAATTTTTTATAAATATCCCACATTAATGTATCTTGTGAATCATTTGATAATTTGTTAATATAAAGTAGCTGAATTAAAAAAATTAAAAATCAAGTTCTGTGTGTGACTGCTGACTAATGACACTGATGGCATTTTGAGTAGACTTGAGTTTTAAAAGACAATATGTTGTTTTTAATTCAGTGGCTGTGAAGAAATTTTTGAGGGACAAATTCTGAAAGAAAGTCAGATGCCTGAAAATTAATGTCACTTGGAGCTGGAAAGTTTCTAGGAATCTTTTCTCCCAAACAAGAGATGGAGGGCAGTTTTTTGTGCTATTGAGCATGGATCGTCTCACAGGTCTTCATTTTTACGGGTTCAGGCTGTGTGGGCTGTGTTTTTTCGATTTTAAGAAATCCAGCATTCCCCTCACCCCTTTGCTCCTCTATTCTGCAAAACATAATACGAAATATTACACCTGTTTCCTTTGCCCCTTCTCCCTCTTGTCCCCCAAATAAACCTAAGGATGTACACCAAGATCCTGGAAAGGGCATTTTGGAGGTATTTGGTTTAGATATAAAGAAAGGAAGAAGCACAGCACCCACTTGCAGTGTCTGAAAACTGTTGAAATTATCTTTTTGTTGCCTAAATTTACATCTTGAAGTATCCCTGGTTACTCTCTGAAAATGAACATGAACTCAGCTGCTGGAAATGAAATGTGTTACAACTGCAGTGTCACATTGCCTCTCTGCTTTGGTGGAACTGCTGCAGTGCAAGCTTCAGAGGCAGCAGAGCTTGAGACATGGATGCAGTTACTGGGTTTTAACACAGTAGAAGATACTTGTTAAGCCAATATTTGCATGAGTACTTCTTACAGAAGTTTTTTCCTGTTTTTCAGATTTGATTGCCTGTACTATATTGATCCATAAAAATGCTAATCATGAATGTATAAATTGTAGAGGGGAAAATAAGAAATGAAAAGTTAACAAGCCTTTCCTTTGCTCTTTGCCATTTAAATGCCAGTGCAAGAAAAGCTTCTGTGGACCAAAAGTGATTGGAATTTCACATCTGACTAAAATATCTTTTTCTTCTTCCTCAGGATGTTTTGTATACTGTGTGCAACCCTGTTGGAAAAGTTCAGCGCATTGTTATATTCAAGAGAAATGGAATACAAGCCATGGTTGAATATCCTTTTTTTAGTGTGATTTTTTTTTTTTACTGTAGGTTCTTGACTCCAGATGGGTTTAACATGAGAATGTCAGAAAAATCCCATATAATTTTGAGGCCAAATTATTTCTCAATTTCTGCCTTAAGACGTGGTGATTTCTAATTTTTGTATGTCTGGAAGACAAAGTAGTACTTACACATTTCACCTTTGTAGGAATATGGCATTGTCAACAGTGGTCTTGATAACCATGTTCATAGTCCCTAAGGCCTAATAATTGCAGACATGAATTATATCATGGATTTGACAACCCCTTAAAGACAAAAGTTTCATGGCTTCTGCCTGTGTTGATATTCAAGGAATGGGTAAGGGATTGCAGAGGTGCAGTTTGTCTTCTTCAGGCTCTTCTAGAAGAGTTCCAGTATGTACTGCCTGTCTTACTATTTTGACTTTAATAAAGCACAGGGCCAACTTAGGCATCCTTGACCCTGATCCTTGAGCAAATTCCCTGCTCTGTTACCCTACTGTTTACTCTGTTTGTGGCATTAAGTTGTGCCTGGGTTGAGCGTTCAGAATTGTTGTGTGTTCCTGTGGTTTGCCAAGTCCAAGTCTGATATGATTAGGCCTTCATTTATGAAACTCTGATAGCCCTCTTCCTAAGAGTAGATTACTGTCCATTTTTTAACTGTTATCTGGACAAAATTTACCAAAATCACAGACATTATTTTGTGATTTCTGATGCTACCGATGCAGTGGCTGCATTGATGACTTGCCAGGCAAAGGGAGCTACTCTAACTTCCATTAAATCAAACTGTTATTTATCTATGTAGAAGATAAACTGAGTGTCCTAACAGACAACAGTTTGACTTGCTTCTGTGTTAAGTTTCTCATAAATGGTGTTGTCAGGATCAGATGACTTGTACAGTTGGGGATTGTTCTTGATGTTGTGAAGGATTAGGGAAGTTGTGGGGAGGATCTTGCACACACTTGGAAACTACCCTACTTAGGTCCTTTGAATTAAATTCTGTAACATGCCTTTTTTAAGAAAAAAAAAAACCAGACAGCAAGTGAAAGAAAACTCTCAAATGGGAGTGAAGTAATGCAGCAGCATAGGTGAACAGTTGGGGGTGGGGAGGAAAATGAACTTCAAGACAAGCCTTATCTGGAAAGTTCAAAAATTTACTCAAATTTAAATGCTAATCGCAGCACCCATTACTTTTGCTGATGTGCTCCCACAATTCTGGTCAGTGTCAGATTCTTGAAGGTCTGCAAGCTTAACCTTCCTAATTTTTAACTTCCATGGTGAACCTGCATCACCTTGGAAGCAGCTGGGCTGCAAGAATGTGGTAAAACCAAGACATTTTATTGTTTCAGACTTCTTCCAAAATGTCACTAAATGATATGAAAGTGTGGTGCACAAGGTCTGTTCTACTGCAAAGTTCAGCTTTCTGACACCATATGTTATTGAGTGTGTGTGAGATGTGCCAAGGCTCAGGTACAATTTTCTGCTGATCACAGAACTAATCTTGGAGTATGTGGAGCATTTGAAATAACTTAGGGTTGGAGCCTGGTACATGCATCTGCCTGTTGTATTTTTTTGGATACAAGATGATTATTGATTCACTCAAAGTCTCTGTTATGTGGTTTTATTTGGCTAATGAGCTAAAAAGAGTAAGGTAACTACTATGATAAGTCTATATGGAGTTCTTGTAGTGTATACAATAGGGAAATACCTGCAGGGTGACAAAGATAAAGCCATATCAGATAAAAGGGACATGAATGAGACACCTGGGGAAAAACAATCCTTAACATGATGTGTATGTTTGAATCAGTGTTTTGTGCCCAGAAGGCGAAGGCTGCGCTCAATGGAGCAGATATCTATGCAGGCTGCTGCACACTAAAAATTGAATATGCAAGGGTAATGCTTGGACCTTCTCTTTTAATTTTACTGGAAAAACATGTATATAGTCAAGACTTAACCTCTTTCACTTTTTATTTGAACAGCCAACTCGACTTAATGTCATTAGGAACGACAACGATAGTTGGGACTACACTAAGCCATATCTGGGCCGCCGAGGTAGGTTCTGATCCATTGTCACTGTAGCTGTTTGACTGTACTAATGCCAGCCCTTCACACGTGGTCAGGCTGTGTGGCAGCAGTCCTTCCAAAGCAGGCCAGTGCTGCTGGAGGCTGTGCCACCGCAGGGAATTCACCCTGAGCCCTAGTGCCCCCTACTGCCGTGTGCTTGAGCCACTTAGTGCAACAAGGAGCCCACACCTCCAAGCACCTTCGCAGTTCTCAAGGACTTGCATTTCTCCAAGCAGCTCTCTCTCTTTGGAGGAGAGGAAACCTGGCACAGACTATTCCTTATAAACTACAAACTTGCACACTGCTTCTCCTTCGAAAGGACTCTTTTCCCCTATGTTGGACAAGGCATTAAGAAGGATAGAGGACTTCAGCAGGCTGACTCTACACTTCATCATGCACCACATCGGCATCAGCAAAAAAACACCCCAAACAAACAAAAAAACCCTCTGAAAAGCCTCAGACTTGCAGTTCACCTTGTCTGCATACTGCATGCACCACCACCACAAGTTTTTAAAGGAGGACATTTTCAGTACTTCAGATTTGTATGGGATGAATAACATGATAGACTGTACCCATTCTGTTCAAGTTTGTTTGTATGCTGGTCTTATTGCCCTTCAAATTACCACTGAACAATTGAGAACCTCCAAAATTAAGAACCTCTTGTTGATATCATTGACATTGTAATCTTTTTATTACTTGCTGTATGTGAGAGTTGCATTCAGACTTAACAGTGTAAATATTGTCTAGTAGTAGGAAATTCAATCCTTATATGCAGATAGTTGGAATTGAGCAGTGCAATATCCCTAAGTCCCCTCAGCTATACTTGAGTAATAAAATAGGGAGATTCATAATTGGTACAGGCATGCTGTCTCTTGAGTACTCAGCTGTAAAAATTACCAGAGCTTAACTCATGTCAGTGGAAACTATGATTATATATGTACAGTCAAACTGCTGTCTAGCCTAACTCCTGTAAAGTGTTTATTTAAAAATAACCAAAAATCTGTAACTATGAGTGCAGTGTTCAGTAACCTCTGTACAAGAATGTGTTCAATGTAAAGTTAGAAAAGTGAAGACAATGTGACCAAGATAGAATATTTACTTATGAAGGGCAATGTGAGAACCAGGGCTTTGGCTGTCTCGAGAGATTCTCACTTCAAAGTAATTCTGCAGAGACCTGGGCTTGTGAAACTGTTGTACAAGTAAAAACTTAGGGATTTTCAAAATGAAGTTCTTGTAAAAAGTTAACAAGGGAGCTACAGTATTGGTTGCAGCTGATAGATTATGACTTTGTATTGGGATTCAAATTTTTTCGCAAATTCTTGTGTTTAAAAAAGGGATTCTGAAGAAACTTGAGGACAAGAAAAAGATCTGAATTTGAAAAATTAAAATAATTAATTTGACCCGCCTGTCTTTTGATCATTGCAGTGTTTGGAGGCTGACTTGTAACACTGGGCATCTGATTACATTATGTATTTGGTCTGCAGATAGGTATGACTGTATGAGCTAAAGGTTCCCCAAACTGGAACAAACAGTGGAAAATGAAAAACTTAGGATAGGTATGGCTTGCTCTTTCTCAAGAATTCTACTCTTTTGATTTTCTTTTATTACTGTCTCTATTCTCTATACATCCCCTACTACACATAAGAGAAAAAAATTAGACTGGTATTATATAGATACATATATTGTTATATGTTGTATATAGCATGATTTTTCATTTACTGTGATCCACATCCATTTATCTAGAAAATAGGAATATAAATTGTTGAATGAACCAACAGTGAAACATACCTGAAAAAACAGACATCTAGAGCAGTTTTGCCCATAAAGTAATCCATGAGTTGGGGTTTTCTTAGAGAGAGAGAGAGAGTTTTTGTATTTGTCCTTCAACTTTACTCTTTCAACAGGGTTTTGAACCTAATGTGACCTGAACTGTAGGGCTGTCACTGCAGCAAAGATCTTATCCCAAAGGAATTTCATTCCAAGGACAGACATGCTAATAAATCCTTGCAGAATTTCACACCTGCCCCTCAAACGGTAGGAAGGAAATGCATTTTGCTAACAATTTTTATTTTATTAAGAACTGTTTTTAGTTCATTATGGTAACAAATTACAGACTTGCCCATAGAATTTCTCCACTTAAGTAAACTTCATAACAAGTGCCTGCTGCTATGAACCCATATTGCATTAGATTGAATGAAAAAAACAGCTGACTTAGTATTCTCCTTGCCTTTAGCCAGAAGGCTCAAACTGGAGTTTGGAGCATTTCTTTTGGTGGTAATACCAGCTTGCTCAGGGAGTCAAGGGCCTGATTTAAAAACAAAACCAAAAATCAAGGAACCCAAACTTAAACAAGATTATAAAGAACCTTTCCTCTCAGAATTATTTTTAACACAGATCAGCTCTCAAGTTTCAGTGCTTGTTTACACAAGTATTTGTACTGGTACAGTCCAGGGACTTTGTTCAAGGAAGGAACAAGCATAGGGCAAGGAGACAGCAGTGGACTGCACCACCACGAGGAGGAAATATTTGCCAAACTGTTCTCCCAGAATTCTTTATTTGAAGAATGTGATCCTTGGCTGTATTTTGCTGTAGGCAATTTCAAAGGATTTAGCTCCACAGACTGGGATTACAAAACTGATTTTTCTGAAAGATGATTACTGCATACAGTTTAAATGCTCAAAATACTTGATCTGATTGCTCATTTGCTTTCTAGAGCCAAGAACCAGGGCTGTTACCCTGAAAAGGGAGTGGAAAACCAAACTTGACAACAGTAATCTTTCTTCTACATATTTGAAAGTGTTCAGGACTGTTCTCTCTTCAGACTGTATTGCCAAAGTAAATATCTGACTTGGAACCCGTCCTCAAAATCCTGAGCAGAAAGGGCCACGTGTTTTCATCTCCCACTGTTGTGTAATGCAATAGTTCCTGGTTTTTGGGGAAGATACCTCCAGCTGCATTGGGCTGGAGTTACTATTTTCAGCAGTCATACTGAAGTTTCCTGGGAACCATTGTAAACTGATAAATACCTTGTCCCATCTTTTCAGTGTGGCTTTTTTACTTGTAAAAAAACCAATTGCTGCTTACCACAAAGAAATCTGGAAGTTTAGATCTTTGTTGTGCAGCATGGATCTGGTTGGAAAATACAGCTTTGGCTGTGATGCATTGCTTCCCTGCATTAATGTAGACCCCTTGCTTAACTTTATATCCTAGAGAACTGGGTTTTCTTAAAGGATTGACTGTTGCTTAAGTGCATTCATTATTCAGTGATATTTTCCTTCAGCTGAACTGTTATGTGCTGCTGATAATGCCACAATGTACAATCCTTTCAGCACGCCCATAAATCAGTAGATGTTCTGTAAATATATATGTACACATATGTAATGCTCTCTGTTTACTGATTATGAAACCATGTAATACAGGTTGTTGTTGGCTTATGCTGAAACTTCTTGAAAGAAGCCCACTTTGAAAATGTGTTGCTGTTGAAGCTAATATTATGATTCAGGTACTGTCTTTCAAAAGTACTGCATTTCAAATTTGTTTTAAGAGACACATGGGTAAATCCTGCTGTATGGTGTTTTCTGTACTAATGTGTGGTGTCTGTTTAGGAGAACTATTGGGTATCTCCATAAACTTTAAATGTCTGCATCTCCTCATTGGCCACTGCCCCCAATCAACTTAAGTGCAATTTGTTATACAGATGGCAGTCTTTTAATTTTGCTGTCCCAGGGCTACAGCTTGTGTTTTTAGATATAGAGTGAATGAGCAATCGTTTATAAAATTAACAAGGACTCAAATTACTTTCTCACTTCTTAACTAGAAGCTTTGTGTCTTAACTGGAGCAATCAAGTGCCTGGGTGTGCATACTAAACTGGTTTCTTTCCCTTCCCACATTAGACAGAGGGAAGGGCCGGCAGAGACAAGCTATTTTGGGAGAGCACCCATCATCCTTTAGACATGATGGCTATGGTAAGTAACATGGGATGACAGCTGGTTATGATTTCTTACATGCTGTGTGGAATTCTAAATATTTAATCAATGCTTGGTGGTGGATCCCTTCAGCATGAACGGTTCACCTGCAGTGCTGTCAGTCTGTGTTCTGAAACACTTGGTTCAGTGAAGTGCATTCATTGCCTCACCTCTTCCTGCCATGGAGAACATTGGGCTCTACAGATTTATTCCTTGGGAGAATGTTTCCTTTCAGTTGCCATCACCCTGGCAATGGCTAGGAAATGACATCTGGATTGAGAAAGCAGTTTTTGTCTAGAAAACAGCAACGTAGCTTGATCAATGGTTCGGTACAACACAGAGCTCTGATGTTCTTGCATGCAAAACTATGGATTGTGGGCATTGGCTTCTCTTCTAATTTAGCTGCTTCAGAAAAGGTGTAGCTGTGTGACTGTATAGGAATGATGTTTTGGAGTTAGTGCTCTGAAGTACTGCATTTGTTAGCAATGCTCTCTGTAAATGGAGACCTGCTGTCACTGTCACGTGCTGAGTGGAGACCTTAGGGCTGAGAAACAGATGTGACCTTTCTAGTTATTGACTCTCTCAGCTCTCAGGGGCTATGTGATTTGTCTTGCCTCTTTCTTTGCAAAGGTATTTATGGTATTTTATAATGTACGTTGACAGTCCTACCTACTTTTTCCAAACGTTCTTCAAATCTCCAGAATTTCCAAGTTCTGCCTTGATTCAGTGGTGTTCTTTTTTCATTCTTCTGATATATCCTTTTACCTTAAGTAAAGTATCTGTCTTCTATACCAATGTCTCCCTGTCATTACTGCTTCTTGCTGGGGAAAAAAAGACAAAAGGTTCCTTTTATACTTGGCTCATGTGAATTTCACATTATTTTTGTCTCAGAAAAACAGGGATCCTCCCCTTGGTCTGTAATGCTGATGTTTTCTATAAGCAGAGATATTGCTTACTATAGTGTCTCATCATTAAAAAAAAAAAAAGAAATTGTCTGTTTCAGTGAAACTTGTCACTTTATCTGTAGTGGAAAAGAAGATTTCTTCGTTTTGCATTAATGTGGGGGTTTAAGTATGCCTGTTTCTTCCAAATGAGCATTTTGTAGAAAGGCAGTCTTCTGACTTAATCTCGTGTCTCTGGAAAAAAGAGCTGTGTCATTTCCTGACCTCTGGCTCATTCCTTTTGGTTCACTCCTTTTGCATTGTTTTCCCTCCTTTGAAATATTCTTTCTTGGTGTCATGCAGCTCTATAAGTAGATGGGGATATTTTTGAAGGTTGATTTTAATTATTTCCTCTGACACATTTATGTTCAAATATTTTGCACGGTGCAGGGTAGATAATGGTTTTTGTAATTACTGGAATATCTCTGTGCAGCAACTGCTGTAACCTTCTATCCCTCCTTTAAATGTGCATTATGTATGTGGGCTTTGATGCATGATGAAGTGGTGAAAATGATTTCAAACATGAAATATGGTCTTTCATCTCCTTAGGATCCCACGGTCCTTTGTTGCCCTTGCCAAGCCGGTACCGAATGGGATCCCGGGACACTCCAGAACTTGTTGCTTATCCATTGCCCCAGGCATCCTCCTCCTACATGCATGGTGGAAACCCTTCTGGGTCAGTTGTCATGGTCAGTGGGTTGCATCAGCTCAAAATGAACTGTTCAAGGGTATTCAACCTGTTCTGCTTGTATGGAAACATTGAGAAGGTAAGGCATAATTTATTAGAAACTTGGAAACTACTGTAGTCCTTTTAAATGCTTTAGGAAAAGCCTGTCTAAGCTGGTATAAAAATATTTCTTAATAATTTATGAAACTATTGGTTGGGCTCTTTTTGTTGCAATGTCATTTTTTTTAACCTTATGTATCCTAGGTGAAATTTATGAAGACAATTCCGGGCACAGCACTGGTGGAAATGGGTGATGAATACGCTGTAGAAAGAGCAGTCACACATCTTAATAATGTCAAGTTATTTGGAAAGAGACTCAATGTCTGGTAAATATGTTTTATCAAGTTAATAGTGGGCAGGTGGAATGAGGTTTCAAAGGGACAATATCACATTATCCTGTTATCATTGTTGGAGTTGTGACTTCCAATTTGCAACCGTTTATTTTGGCTCTCAGCTGAAGGAGGGTGGATTTAGTTTGGATATTAGGAAGAAATGTTTTACTGTGAGGGGGGTGAGGAACCGGAACAGGTTGTCCAGAGAAGCTGTGGCTGCCCCATCCCTGGAGGTGTCCAAGGCCAGGTTGGATGCAGCTCTGAGCAGCCTGGTCTGGTGCAAAGTGTCCCTGCCCTTGGCAGGGGGGTTGGAACGAGATCGTCCTTAAAGCCCCTTCCAAACCCAACCACTCTAAGACTGATGGATTACTATTTATAATTTTATTTATTGACATGAATAAAGCATATTGTCATTACATTGACTGGCTGCTAATAAACTGTATTCCCTAATACAGTTGGTGTCTCATCCATCTTTTCTGCATTGTTTAAGGAAGGTGTCAAATCCAACTCATCCTGTTCTTACTGGATTTATTTCAAATTATTACAAAGAAATGTCAGCTCTGTTCTGCTTAGTTCTGCAAAGTATGGTAGTCTTAATTATTTAAGAAACTTTATCCTTTAAATTCCAGTGTTTCCAAGCAGCATTCAGTAGTTCCAAGCCAGATATTTGAACTGGAGGATGGCACGAGTAGTTACAAGGATTTTGCCATGAGTAAGAACAATCGCTTCACCAGTGCTGGCCAGGCATCCAAGAACATCATCCAGCCACCCTCCTGTGTGCTGCATTATTACAATGTTCCCCTGTGTGTGACTGAGGAAACATTTGTAAAGGTAGGAATGACTTGGAATGACTGACATCCAGTGCTTTGGAACTCTCCTCCCAGCTTTGCATGGTGCTGCTTTTAAAAAGAAATAACTGGGGTCATTTTAGCATAGCCACCGGAAGAGAACTGTTCTTCAAAATACATTTGTAGTCCCTCTGGATATGTTCACAATTCTGGAGTCATTGTCTCAATTTTATATATTTATTTATTTATATTGCGTTAATGTGGGAAACAAAAACTTGGAAATAAATGGAAGAGCTTAATGTGTGGGGCTTTTTGGAGTAGAAGGAAAAGACACAAAGCCAAATACATGAAACTTAGGACTACGGTTCACAAAAGGTTTACTGACTCCCTGATATTGTTGCTCTAATGACTGCTAGGATGTTTTGGAATGGAGAGAAACATGCACCTGGAACATTTAGCACAGTTGTATTCTAAATGAACTCTGGATGCTTAAAACATACAGTACTGTGCCTCTTTAGGTGGAGGCAGTGGTAAGATTGCTGACAGTTCAGTGAGTTCTTTTTCACTTCAATAAAATGTATTTTCCAAACTCTGTCTGAAAGTTAACTCTGGTCTGGAAGTGGTGTCCTTGTATGTACAACTTCTGAGATACTGCATTGGAGCAGCAATGTCAAAAAGTAGAACTTACTATTTAAATATTTTTTTGGAGATAGTAGTGACATCACAGGTATGGGAGCCTTGTTTTGCATACTGTAGAATGGTATTCTAAAGAGTTACCATTCTAAACATATTTTAAAAATAATCTGCCACAAATTCTTGCCAACTCTCTTAAAGAGTCAGAATTATCCTTTTTGTATGTCTCTTCCAGGAACTTGGAATTTTTGCTAATTTGTTTATATGCATTTTTGCTGGAGCTTTACCTCTTATTTTATTTTTTGTGACAGTTATGTGAGGATCATGAAGTTCTCAGCTTTATTAAATACAAAGTTTTTGATCCAAAACGTAAGTAAAATTTGACCCATTGGGAAGTTACTTGAATTCCAGTTTTGATCAGAGCATGCACTGACAGGAGATGTTATTGATCTCCTTCTTCCCTTTTTTATTTCTCATTTTGACAGCTTCTGCCAAAACACTGTCTGGTCTGTTGGAATGGGAATGTAAGACAGATGCAGTGGAAGCTCTCACTGTACTTAACCACTACCAGATAAGAGTCCCAAGTAAGTAAATTTTCCTAATCTTACTGCTGGAAATTTTTTTCTGTGGAGAAGGATTTGAAGGTTCTGGTGGCCACAAAAATGGTCAGAGGGCTGGGGCACCTCTCCTGTGAGGAAAGGCTGAGAGAGCTGGGGTTGTTCAGCCTGGAGAAGAGACAGCTCCAGAGTGACCTTATTGCAGCCTTTCAGTACTTTAAAGTGGGCCTATAAAAAAGAGGGAGAGTGACTTTTGACATGGGCAAATAGTGATAGGACAAGGGGTAAGGGTTTTAAACTAAGAGAGATTTAGATTTTAGATGTTAGGAAGGTATTGTTGACTCTGAGAGTGGTGAGGCAGTGCAACAGGTTCCCCAGAGAAGTTGTGGCTGCCCCATCCCTGGAAGTGTTCAAGGCCAGGTTGGATGGGGCTCTGAGCAAGCTGTTCTAGCATGTGGCATCCCTGCCTGTGGCAGGGGGTTGGAACTGGATGATTCCACAAGATGATCCCTTCCAACCAAACCATTCTGTGATTCTTCCACAATAAATGTAGAGAAATCTGGAATGTCTTGAACAGAAGATTCTTTAAGTTACTCAGCTCGTTGCTCTCAATTTACTGCTCCTGTAGCAGGTTCTCTTTGAAAGCAGAAATTGTGAGGCCAAGCTGAATTTAGCTCAAACTAGTAAGAATAGAGTGGGGGGAGTTCACCTGCTAAACAAGTACACAACAGGCCAGATCTGCACTGAACAATTTATACAGTTTACTGGATTCAGTGGAATTTTTCCAGGTGTTCACAGACATAACTTTGAATCCAGCCCAGTGTCTAATACTTTTTAAAACTATCTTCTAACTATTATGAGTTTGTTTCCCTGTGAATCATTAGCAGTTTAAATATTTTCTATTCCCCACACCTTTAATAATGGACTTAAGGGCCAGAATATTTTTGAAGACATTCTTGATAAGGTAATTTCAGGTCAGTTTGGAGAGGTGGTAACAGCAGAAAAGCTTTCTCTTGCAGCATGAAAAAGGCAAACCCTAATGGAGGTGTGAGTCTTAAATATAGAGAATTGGTGAACTTGGCAGGTTATGGAAGCTGAGCAGGAGAGCTGTGCTCAGTGAGATGCTCACAGTGTGTTCTGCTTGTCTCCTCACAGATGGCTCCAACCCTTACACCTTGAAGCTTTGCTTCTCTACTTCATCCCATTTATAGAGAAGAGGACAGCATGTCAAGAGCTACATTCACCTGGATTTGCAAGTTTAAAACTACACTTCGTTCACAAAGCTCTAAAGTGGTTGTTCTAATGTTGCCTTGTTTCAACTTAATTCTAATATCTTTTATCTTGTTTTATAATAAATGGATGTTCCTTCATAAATACAAACCAGATTTTTTTTCTTTTTGCCTCTGAGAAGTACATGTTGTAAGCTTACTACAGAGTTTGTATTTTGTTAGTGTAGTATCTTCAAATGTCTAAAGAAGCACCAGTGGTATAAACAAGACTGTTTCTTTTAAAAAATGAAATATATTTGCATTTTCAAAATGTTAAAGATTAGCAAGTATTTTTCCATTTGTAGTCTTCATTAGCAGATAGAACTCTTACAGCAGAGTTTTAAATGTAAAACTTGTTTTTCAGTATGTTAAGTAGTGAAGTATGTTGCAATTCTAAAAAGCAGCTTGTATTTATAAAATGCTTTGATGGGCTTAATGTTGCACATACTGAACTTTTAGTAGTATAGACTTGTTTTATAGTTCAAACAGAGCTAACATAGAGAATTATTAAGTATGTACACGTGTATGGTATGAATTCATACTTATTTAAAGTGGTTTTGTTTTGTTTTGTTTTTTTAAAAACCTATTTTCCATTTGCATTAGCATGATGCCATCTATAGCTAGTCCCACCATAGGGGCCTTTTAAAAATTAAAGTTGCAAGCCTGTATCAATGTGTTCATCCTCATTTTCCATAACTTAAACTTAAATCTTTGGTGTTTAACATATCCTTTTGACTCTTTTTTTTAAAGCAGTGGTTGTGATGTACTCAATGGTAAAAGTTGGGGGGGGGTGAGAAGATTGCAACAGAAACTAAGGTGGTAAAAATAGTTAAAACAAAAAGCAAACCCCACCATATCCTTTCACACCTGGACAGTTAATTCAATGTTTTCTTTTGTTTGTTTTATCTTTAACATCAATTATGACCATGAAAGAATTCATTGGGTGAATAGTTTTGGTTTGTCTCTACCTCAGACTGAGGTAATCTCGGTGGGATCCAGGTAAAGTAACTGATGATGTGATGCAAAATTAATGAGGTGAGAAATTCCACTTTGGGGAAGATGATTTGTTTTGTCCCAGTACTTTGAAACCTGTCTTCTGGAACTGGAGTTGTGTCTTGGTTGGGCTAAACCCCCAGAAATGGGAATCCAAGCAGGGAGGTCTGGAGCTGTTGTCCTAGGCTCTGTGTGTGTTCCCCTTTCTGAATCTGCAGCAAAGTGTTGAGGGCTTCTTTCAGTTCTGCTCTTAGTCATTGGAGAGGAGTTACTTTGTCAGCTCTTTTATGCTTTATCACAGAAGTTCTTTGTTCTGTCTTTATGGATTTTATCTATCTCCATCCTTTATGGAATGATTTGTGCAGTATGCTTGTCCTTGAGAGGTTATGTTGTAGGATGTTTACAGGCTGTGGGTGTTGCACATCTTTCAATACAGACTGGATTTTCCCCATTCTTAATTTCAAGGCAAATATTCCTTATCATACAAGGGAAAATGTGTCAGCTGTCCTTCAAGTTATTTCACCAACAGTGATTCATTTTTGCCCTGTCTACCTCCATTTTGTTCATGCTTCAGGTAATGAGTATTTCAGGTATTCAAATCAAGCTCTTAATATGAACTGGGGACTCAGTGCTCTTCCCCCAGAAATTGCTTCCAGACATCTCCAGTGCAGAAGTCTGTGTGCCATATCTTGCTGCTGAGTATGAGTGAAATGCTCTGTGCTGCTTAGTGTTTTAACTGTAAAAGATCTCTCCCAGTCTCTCATTTCTCTTTCATCAACTTGAGTGTTCTGTGGAAACCTCTTTCTTCTGTCATAACTTGCATTGCTGTTTGTATTAATGTAGTTCCAGAAGTCAGGTTGTTTGTAGTTGAGCATTAAAAGCAGTATGTTTTCAATTTGCAGTGTGGGATGAGTGACCCTTAAAACATTCAGGTTTGATTAGAAGAAAAAGAAGTGCACTTTAATATTTTGGTGTCCTCAGTGGATCACAGCATCCGGTGCCTAAGATGTTCAGGTGAAAGGCATCTTTCCTGTGTCTTCCCAGATCAAATGGAGCATGGTTCCAGGTGTATCTTAAAGGACTTAATAGCAACTGGAAGGCACATATGCAAAATGAGTAGTCTGTGCCATGTGGGGCAGAAAAGAGAGAGGAGACTAAAAAGTTGTGCAAGCTTCTTTCTCCTGAAAATAATCATCTTATTCATGGATTCATGAGAACAGGAAAGATTCCTTGTTGGTGTTTTGCTGTTAAAAGAAAACAGTGTCTTCTCTTGACCTACAAGGATGGATGCTTTTCCTCAGGAAGGAATAAAGTTTGTCTTCTTCCACACACAAGATCTGTGTTCACCTTTAAACTTGCTCTTTAGAGCAGAGCCAAAACAGTGGGGCAGGTGGGGAGTTAGTTGCTCCAATGGGAGTGAAGGTTGTCTGTCATTTGGCAGCACTATTACTATAATTGTTAGATGAAAATTAAACCTTTAAGGTCTCTTAGTGCAGTTTTTTTTTTCTGTCTCTTTTGCATAAGTCATACAAGCAAAACAGTGAACATTGCTATGCACATTCCCTGCTTGTAAGCAGCTGGCATTCTCACTGTAGTATTTTCATGTCTGTCCCACTGTTTGTTTCATTGGGTTTTGTTTGTGATGTTTTGTTTGTTATTCCACCTTTCACTGCAGGCAAAAATATATTGAGGTGGAGATATGTTCCTCTTCTCTCATGATACTCTAATTCTTATTTATATTTATTTTTCCTTATATGCAAGAAGTGTGAAGAGTTGTTTTTTGACTTTCTATACCACCAAGAGTATTGCTAGAGTGATAGAAGATTTAAAGAAACCATGGAGGAAATGTTTGGGTATCCTGCTTTATGAAAGGAATGATACAAGTGAATGTGGTGTCACTAAGTCTGTCTTTTAGTGAGGGATCATGTTTGGGGCAAGCTGGTCTGTTACTGGCTGCAACCCTTTTGATGTAATTAAATGCAACTTGCTCCTTTTCCTGCTGTGTGTTTTCTTGTGAAGAGTGCTTGAACTTGTGTGAATGTGCTGGTGGCTTAGCAGGAGACATTCAGTCTCTTCTGTTCAATAATCCATCAAAGTCTGGGAACATGAACACTCTTGCTCGATTATTTTTTCATTTCAGGGATGTGTTTAAACATGTTTGGGATTTTTTTTGTGTGTCTTTTTCTTGGAAATACATTCTCACATCTGTAGCTACCAGTGGGTTTTTTAGCCATTCCAGGGTTTCATGTCTATTTTTCCTATTTTTTGTCTAACCAGTCTCTTGGTTGGAATAACAACACAGAGAAGTATGCTGCATGACTGATTTGTCAAATTCAAGTATCTTCTCAGTTGCACCATTAATACTGACACTTGTTGAGAGGGGTGATCAGATGTGCTCACTCCTGTTATGTGATGTTTCTAGCATGTCACTGGGGTTCCTTAGAACCATATCTGAGATAAAGATAACCGGAAACAAGTAGCAGTTCAGGGTTTGGGATGATGAGGCCCCAAGTTCTACTGCTAAAGCATCTGACTTGATAAAGGGTCAAGAGCTTCAATTTCTATTATCAAGTTAAAAGAGAAAAATATTTGTTTTCTCTTAAGTCTCTCAATGCATAACAGTCTTTCCCTGTTAAAAATAGAGGAGTTCTTTCTCCAAGGACTGTAATTCCCACAGGATGTGGAGGAACCTAATGCAGGCAGATGACTTGTGCTGTGCTTTGACCATGGCTCTCTGAAGGAAGTAACTTCAGTCCCTTTTCTTGTGTTCAGAAAGCTTTATCTGTCCTGTGCCAAGCCTTCCTGTCCTGGCCTTTCCCAGCCAGCTCCCTGGGCTGGAGCCATACATTAATTCAAACGGGTTCCCTCTCTTCCTCTTCACTGTTGCAGCTGCTGAAGTGTGGTTTTAATTTCTGGCATGATTTATTTAACTTTTCCTTCTCTGGTGTTCACAGAGCAGCTGCAGCCTGAGGGGGTCTTCATGCAAGGGAATGAGTCCTGCAGGAATGTGCCAGGGAGCCAGCAGCTATGGCAAGAGAATTAACTCTCTTTTCCAAAGAATCTGGGATCCAGGAAAACAAATTAATCCTGGCAGGGGCAGTGTAGCAGTATTCAGATTGAATCACTGAAATGGGCTTGTAGGAAGGGGGATAGCTGAGTTTGGCAGTTGGAGCAGAATGCAGGATGTCATTACTCAATTTTATATAAGCCAGTATCTGTTTATTTTCTCTTGCCATCTTCTTTCCATTTGTGGTTTCATCTTTATTCAAGCTACTGAGAAGATTAAATTGTTTGTGCTCCACTCAAATTCAAGTGGGTAGTAGATAAATAAGCCCCCAGAAGTTATTAGAGTGCTTCTTACTGAAAATCCTAAATTTTCTATCTCTTAGGCTGTTAATACTATAGACTTTGGATATTTCAGGAAGCACAGTTTGTGTTTAGTCGATTCCTTCTCTGTCATTGAAGTGTAAAGTTCTGGCCATTTTAAACTTAATGGCATAGATGCAGAGATTTGCATGTAATATAGATTATGCTTCTATTTTCTCTTCTGTTAACCACAGCACTGTAACTGCTAAATCAGATTAAATCAGTGGGCTTTAGATAAGCATCCTGTCAAAAGGCTTCAGAAGTGTCTAAGAAATAGCCTGCTCAGACAATCTTTTATTTTTTTTTAAGTTGCTGTGTGGCTTCTGACTGAATCATGGTAACCTGAAACTTCAGCAGTTTGAGGTGGGAATCCCACTTATTTTAATTCTCCCTTCTCATCTTCTTGAGGTGCACTTTAGATCCAAAACAAACTCCTGAGTTCCGAGATAGAGCTCGAACAGGAATATTTTAGTTACACTTCAATATGTTCCTCTTTCCCGAGATTTCTGTGGAGAATTTTCATCTTTATGTTGCTCTATGCACAAAGACTTTTCTGTGCCTTGTTAAGGATCCTTTATATGCTCCTAACTCTTCCTTTTTGTGTCCTTTTAACATGAAGAAATGAGAGCTAACCACAGGATTTCAGATTAGGACTGAGCTACTGACTTATTTCAAAGCTTTTCAGAGTAACAGTCTTGCTTTTTTCAGCTATAATTTTCATATAATAACAATAACAATGGTAATAATAATAATACCACCAACCCTACCTGAAGTAGTCTGGACAGGTTTCTCTGCATGAAAAGAAAAGGTGGTAGCACTGCACCATGACTTTTAAGCAAATGGACCCCAAGTTCACAGCTTGCAACCCTGCTCTTCTAGGTTTCTTCTTCATAGGCAATAACCCATCATTTATGTTTTGAGTGCTGCTTCCGTCTGCCCGTGCCATTACCTCCAGTGTCCTCACATTTGATGGTCCTGGCATTGAAAAATAAAAAAAAAAGAAAGTGAGCTTTTCCTTTCTATCTCCCAAAGCTTCCAAACAAAGCTTGTCCATCTGTCTTCTGCATATTTTGAAAATTCCCGAGAAATAGGGCAGGGATGTTCAAGGATGCAGGGACAACAGGAGCTAATCTTCCTCTTCGAAACTGGCAGGAAGAACAGAGTCGGAGCTCCTGGCCTGAGACTGCCAGCACAGCCTCCATTTCTTTACTGCTGAGAGCAGACTGAGCTTTCCAGGAACTCTGCTTTGCAGACCTTTCCGGGGAACATCCGGCCGAGGAGAAGCCTCCTTTCATGGGAGGACAGGGCCATTCAGAGGCCGTGATGGTTCCCATTCATCTGTGCAATGTGTGGGTGAGGCTCCGTCCTCCGAGGGGACCCTTGTCTCTCCTGTGGCTGCTGCCATCCCGGCAGCCTTGGCAGGAGGCCTGCCTCCACTAAGCTGCTCATAGCTGACCAATGTTTGAGAGGGGCTCGTCTTTAAACTGCTTAAGCAGCAGTCACTTTCCATGTGAAGCTGCTCTTAAGCCATTTTGCAAGCACTTAAGCTGCTTCTGTCTTTTAGTCCTCGGGAAGTGCTGATATTCCCCGTTTCCCCAGTCACTGTGGGAGTGCCCGTACCTTGCATTAGGCTGGTTCCTGTTAAAGGCTGTGGAGCTCAGTGTTCCCAGCAGTGTCACTCCCTGCACTGCCTGCTGTGGGTTGTGTGTGTGGTTTGAGCTTAGGCCTGCCAGCTGAGACCAGCTGCTGAACCAAGGAGGGTGGGAGCCTGCCCTGACACAAAAGAGCCCGAAAAACAAATTGCCTGGTGCTCCAGGTTTCTCTGGGAGCTCAGACACTTGTGCACGCTTGCCCTGCAGCTTGCTGAGGAGTCTGTTTACCGTTCACAGAACACCCTGAATCAGCCTTGTACCCAGGGCTGTGCAGTACAGAGGCCAAGCTGATAACAACTGCATTTTGCTTTGTGTCCTTTCCAAGTACAGACCAAGTTCCCCTGCTGAGATCTGAGGAAAGGGGGGGTGGAGAGGCTGACTCTGTGTTCACCTGGGAGATAGCGTTCTTATCTGCCCTGTTCAGGCGAAGCTGACCAAAGGAGCAAGGGAAACATGAGCACACCTTTGGCTCTTGGTTGTGGCAGCAGCACAGAACAGACACCAATGTCTGTGCTGCTGGCCTGTAAAGCAGAGAAGCTGTCTGAGCCAGGCTGGTTGAGTTTACACACAGGGGCCTGGTAAATTGATTGTTGTAAAATGGATTTTATTTATGCTGCTTAGATAGCTTGAGTACAAGGTAGCTCTGTGCACCTGGCTTGCACATGATGAATACATGAGGCCCAAGATCTTTGACTTCCCTGTTTTCTTGCCAGTCTTCCAGGTTTCCAAGTGAAATGGAGCAGCTTGTCCCTGCGGTGTGCCCGTGCAGCGCGCTTGACCTAGTGGATTGCATTGGTCCTCACAGGTATGCACTGTGCATACCTGTGCCTGTCCTGGTCCTTCCACAAGTCCAACCTTTTCTGGGGAATGTCACTGGACTGGTTTACCTCTTGTGTGGAGGTGACACTGAATAACCTGTCCTGCATGGGTTTTGCCTGCTGGGCTTTTTGGAGCCAGGGGGTACCAGTTTCTGCCAGGAATCTGGTTAGAGTGAGGAGATGAGCACAGTGAAGTGTAAGGCAGCTATTGCCACAAAGACTTTTATTAATTACTTCTCTGCAGACCTTTCACAACAGACTTCTGCCTCTCTTCCGTCTCCTGATTCCTTTCAGGGCCTGTAGTTCTGCCTATAAATAACTGATACTTAATAAAGAGGATAAAGAAATGGCCTTAGGTGGTGCATAGTCCCAAATTCCCTTTGTGCCAGGCACAGCCCAGGTGATAAAATCCTGGGTTGTCCTGAAGGTTGCCATGGAGGAAATGGCAGGGTCCTAAGTGGGATCTCTTAAGCACCAAGCACCTGCAGCTCTGCTGTTGTCAGGTTTCTGCAGCATTTTACCTGATTTGCATCTCTGGACCAGACACCTGGTCATCTGAAATGTTTCCTGGCATCCACTCAACTTTTCTGTCAGTCGAAGCAGGAAACTTACTATCTCAAAGTAGCAGACATAGATTTTTTTTTAAATTATTATTATTTCTTCTGTGTCTGCAGCTCTTGCCCTCCCTCTCTCTCTGCTGAGTTAGCAGGGGGGAGGCTCCCTGGTGGGCCTGTCCTAGCTAAAAGCAAAGGTGGGCCACTATTCCCCAGGGCTAAGTGTCCTCCAGGTAGAAAATCAGGCACAACTGCACTTTTGGAGCTTGGAACCAGGAGAATCAGGACACAGAAACCACTGCTATTTTCTTTCTGTCCATTATCCGGGCTTTGAGTCTGTCTGGTGCTTCACAGGGGAGCAGGGGCAGCGGATCCTGCTGCTTCCTCCCCTGGCCCCAGGCTGGAGGCTGTGGGCAGTGCTGGCAGGGAGCAGGGCAGGGCCTGCCCTGCTGGCAGGGAACAGCAGGTGGCAGCAGGAAATCCAGGTCCCTTGGCTCCGAGTTCAGCGCCGGGCACGGCGTGTGTTGGCTTCTGCTGCGCTGGGGACTGTGACATCTTATACAAACTCTCTGAAGTAGGTCGGACACTGATTTTGGTTCGTGCTCGAGGGCTGCTGGAGGGCAGGGGATGCTGTCCTGCAGCCTCTGCACCTCAAGGGCCTGCAGAAGGACTCCCAGGCGCTGGAGTTGGGACTCTCATTCACCAGAATGGCCACTCCAGAATTTGCTGAACCATCTGTGAGTGAGGAGGGAGTCTGTGTAGGACACAGCCAAGGGCAGCAAGCACACATGTTGCTGGACACAGCTGTTCTTTGGAGAGGGCAGTGTCTAAGGTTGCTTCTGCAGAAACCCATCCTTGACTTTGGAATCTCCTCTGGGTTACCCAGAGACATCCAAATTGGAAAACCTAATGTCTGAATCTCTCCTGCAGTCTTGCCAGCTCTGGGGTATGAGCTAAGACATCTCTGCAACCCTTTTCCTAAGAGCAGCATTGCAAAAGAGTCCCACTGGATAATCCAGAAACCTGGGTTTGATTCCACTTGTGTAAGCAATTTATCAGGCAAGAGGTGATATTTCATCCCTCCTCCTTGAGGGAGCTGATGTTCTTCTAAACACGTGCAAATGCCTTTGGTACTGCAATAATAATGGATAAGTGGCAGCCTGACTTAGGAGAAACAGATCTTGCAAGACAGGTGTGATTGCTTCCACCAGGGCAGAATGGAAAAGGATCCAACAGCCAAAGATGTGAGCAATGCTACTCCTGAGGAGTAGTAATTAAACCAATGCAATGAGGCAGGGAGAGGCACGAAAACCTGACTGCCACAGTGGCATGGGTGGAGCTCAGAGAGATGAGGGTCCCCTGTGGGCTGAGATGTCTGCCTCAAAGGCCTCACAAAAGAGATGCAGGGAGCCTGCACCTCCACCTGGAGCAGGTGGGACTGAGTCCCATTCCCTTTCCCCCGGATTCTCCTCGGGGCTCTGCTTGTCCCACTTCTCACGGTGGGGGCATCAGAGGAATAATGGCAGAGGTGGGGCTGTGTCTGTCTCCCTGGCTCCTGCCTGGCTGCTGGATGGTGCCACTCCTGAGCCGTGCCCCGTGGGCTCTGTCTGCAGGTCGCCCCCACGCAGGGAGCAGCCGGCCCTGCCTGCCTGATGAGCTCTCTGGTGGCTTTTTCCAAGGAGGAGCCTGTTTTCAGATGGTCACAGGGCACAGACCAGGCACAAAGCAGGAGGTGAGAGCTTGGGTGGAAGGATGCTGAGACCACAGTGTGTGTGGTGGGACTTCAGGGACTTTTCTGCCACTGACACACTGGCAAAACAAGTGTGAGATTTAAAAGGGAAAATGGGATGGGAGGGACAGGCTGTGGGCACATTTTCCCATAATGATGGGCTGCAGAAGGAAGACATAGGTGAAGGAGAAGCACTAACCCTGGTAGAGACTGCCCTAGGCCAAAGCAGGAGCTGGGCAAAGTCTTGATCCTGCCAAGCCACGTGCTGTCAAGCTCTGGCTGTTCTCTGGACTCCCTAGTGTTCACTCCTGGGAGAGAATGAGGCCAGCCTCAAACTTGGGGACAGATCACTTATACCCAAAACAAAGCAGTTTTGGTACCACACCAATGCTCATTATTTTGGGATTTTTCCACCTTCCTTTTGTTTTCTGTCCTCGTTACATGTAAGAAAAATTGGCTTTAAACAGGGTTTCAGAACAGGAACAGTCCAACAGTTGTACAGCAGCTGTGTCATAGTGCCTGTTGGAATGCTGTTCCTTTGGCTGTAGCTGGGCTTGTTCCTGCTGTGCTTTCCTTCCGGATTTGCTCCTTTTGGATTTTCCTTTTGTTTATGCTCCCTTCTTTCAGAGGCATGTGTTTTCCAAGGGTCAGCCTTGAGCCAGAGGTCATGGTCTCTTTAGTGTTTAAACTTAGCCATGGATTTTGTAACACTTGTGGGGAGGAGAACCACCCCTGGTTTGGCATTTTTGGCAGCTCTCTGTCTCCACACTCGGGGCTACTCGCTGTGCCATCCCTGCTGCCTGGCAGGGGACAGGAGTGGACTGCAAGTGCAGGGCAGCTGCTGGCATTGCCACTCCCACAGCTGTGCCAGGCAGCAAACACCATGGCACTTGTCCTGCTGGCCTGGGGGAGACCTGGGGCCTGGGGATCTCAGCCTGTTCCATGCCAGGACATCCCTGATCCTTGTGACAGGGTGACCACCCCTGCCTTGTGTGTGGCAGGCTGTCCTTGGGCGTGGAAGCGCTGCTGGATCCGCGTGATCGGATGGCAAAAGCAACTGTGAGCTCCTGCCCTTTGAGCAGGGTAGAAACTCCAGCTCACAGACAGCTGGGGGAGCAGCCTGGGAAACACAGCCAAGGCAGAGTGTGATAAGGGAGCACTTGCCCCCGGGCACGCTCCTGGGGCAAACCCTTTGCCCAGAGCTGTTGCCCACGCTGGTGAGTGAGCTGTGCTCCTTCACCCCCGGCCTCCTGCGCTGCCGGGTTTGCTGCCAGCTCTGCTTTCCTGCTGAGGCAAAGTGCAAAGGCACCTCTTGCATCACCCCAGAGGGGCTGAGGGCCAGGCAGGGCTGTCCGTGCCAGCAGCAGCACCGCAGGCCCCAGGAGCGCAGCCGGCTGCTGTGGCACTGGCTCCTTGCCTGTGGAGAGCCCAGGCAGAGCCGTGGCAGCTTCAGCCACAGCAAATGTGTGTTCAAATTGTCCTTGTTTAGTGTGGCTCTTTCAGAAGCTGATCCAAGCCAGAGACCAGCTCACACCCAGGAAGGCTGAGCAGCCCCCAGCAGCACTCCAGGGCACAGCCCAAGCCTTCTTTCTGCTACAAAGCACCAGGAATGCACAGGAGGCTTTTAAGATCCAAGGGCCAGCTCCAACCCAGTTCCTCATTGCCTGCAAATGAAGTAGACTAGCTTTGCAAAATCAAAATACTCCTAGCAAATGGAGGCCACTGCTTCCAGCTGAGATTTGTCTCCTCCAAGGGGAGGGCAATTTGACAGCCAAAATGTTTTCTGCATTAAAGGCCTGGCTCGCCTCTCAGTGGAAGCACTGGCATCTTGTGTCACCTGTTTGTAAGGCAGCTTTGAAGTTAACTGTTTATGCAACCTATTAAAAATACATGAATGTTCCTTTTTATTCTTTTCTTCCCTGCCAGAGCAGTTGGTCAGACATGGTTTCAGGTGAGCTCTGGTGGCTGGTTGCTGCTGCAGGGGGCAGAGGGGCTGGACAGGGGAGCAGCTTCCAGGCTCAGCATGGGCACTGCAGGAGCATCCTTGTGCCTTGCTGCATGTTACCTCCCAGCACTGGCACACTCACACCTCAGGCTCAGTACCACAGCACCCTGTTTTCAGAGAGCATCACACCTCTCCTGCCCCCTGGTTAATGGTTAGACCTACATAGCAGCAGCTGCCTCCCCAGCCCAGCTGTGGAAAGAGTCACAGATTTTAAATATTGGATTTCTGATCTTGCCCTTTGGACTTATTTTTGCTGTTGGTAAACATTGTGCTCCTAAGCTCAGGCTGCTGTGAAATCCTCTGTGGACTGCTCCATCCCTGAGCAGTTACATCTTGGTAAGTAGGTACATCTCCTCTGTACAGGAGCAGTGCCTGATGTAAGTTGGCACATGGGGCTCAAGGCAGGAGGCTGATTTCAGCTCAGTTTGGTGTAGAATTGCCTCCCAAGGAAACTGCTGGTGAGAAGGGGCCTGTGGAGGTCTCAGATTCAGCCAGCCTTTGGAGCAGGATTCTTGCCAAATCTGGGTCAGAGCAGCTAAGGCTGAAAAACCTGAAAGGATGGAAACCCCTCTGCTTTGGGCCCATGTCCCAGGACTGCACCACACATCCAGGGAAGGAGCTTTTCCTAACAACCTGTCTGAACCAGCCAGACTGACTTTTCTGCTGGAGAGACTTCAGCTTCATCCCCCCTCTAGCTGCCCTCCAAGTCACTGTAGACTTCTGCTAAACCACCCCAACCTCCTCTCCTTCACAACTTAACCAAGCCAGTCGTCCCTGCCTCTCCCTGTAGGCAATGTTCCCTGAGCTCCGCCAGCCTGGGGGCCCTGCTGGGCCTCTCCAGCTTCCAGCAGATCCATCCTCATCCCGGAGGGGCTGTTCACACCCACCAAGTCCTGCTGGAAGGGAATACTTAGAGCCAAGGAATGCTGAAGTCAAGCTCAGGACCAAGCTCCTTGTGTTTGCTCCAGTAAGGCTTCAGGAGAGGCTGGGTTTGATGGATTTCTGAATGGGATGGGTCTGTGCCAGTTGGCAAGTGCCCAGCAGTGATAAGCAGGGCCTGCCCATGCCCATCTCTTTGCAACACTGCAGCATCCTTCTGACCACTGAGGGCTAAAGGCCGCTGCCTTGAACTGTCTCCTCAGCCCTATGCAGGAGCATCTTCCTGGGAGCAACAGTTTGGGGACATCACCAGCACATGGCTGGCATGTCCTGGTTCTGGACTATTCAGAGCAGCAGGCACCTCTCCACTGCCTCCTGGGCACTGCCCAACCCCTCTGGAGTAGGTCCAAGGCGGTCAGCTGCTCCCAGATTCCAGGGGCAGTATGGCTGGAATGCAGGGGAGAGCATCCCCTGGGCTGGAGCTGGCTTCCCCTGCTAAAGGCCAGCTCATCCATCTTCACCTTGCTGGCACAGCTCACTCTGAATGGCAAGGTGAGTGTAGTGCTTCTTTGAGATGGATACCAGGGAGCAGAGGGACTTTGCAGGGTCATCTTGGGCATTTCAGCAGGGTCTGGGCTCCAAACCTGAGCCCTAGGGAGGATCAAGCTCCCCTTTGTCCCTTTTGTGGGACTGAGATGTGCTGGGCAGGCTATTCCTGCCCAGAGCTACCTGGTCCCCACTGGTCACTCCTCCCTGAAGGATGGTGTCAGATGCCTAAGGCTGCTCCTCTGAGGTCTGAAAGATTAGACTGGAAGTTTTATGGGTGGGAGATGTCCCAGGGCTGAGGTCAGAGACAGAAATGTAATGTCTGCCCAGCTCTGTTATACAATCTGCTGTTAAATAATCACTCGGGGTCACTGCGCCTGCCAGGCCACTGCAGCTGGCAGTGGGGCTGCTGGAAAAACAGGCTGTGCTTTGCAGGATCCCTGTCCGCTGGACAAGAAGGAGAAGGAAAAGCAGTAACATGCTTTTGGGCAGTCCCATTCTCAGGCCCTTCCCAGCCCTGGGGTTCCTCATTGCAAGGGGCTTTTCAGGGACAGAGGCACTCACAAGGACACAACCTGTTTGTAGGATGGTCACAGCGTGGAGGTGGCTTTGGCTACTGGGAGGAAGGGCTAGTGTTTGTCTGTGGGATGCTGAGGCTTGAAGTGGAAACTGTACCTCTCACAGGGACACCGGGTCTCTGCTGGATTTGGGCAAGGGGGGGACCCAGCCCATTTCATTTTGCAGTGGAGCCAAGGCTGGGGCAGAGCCATGGCCCCCCATGTGGTGCTGACCAGCACAGAAGGGTTGGGCCAGTGCCACAGCCGGGTTGTGCTGCCCACCTGGGACTGACACCATTTAACAGCACTGAGTTAACAATTCCAAAGGTGCTGCAGAACAAAGTAGCTGAAATGGGCACTTGGAGGACATCAGGGAATCTGTGGGAATGGCTACTGATGATCTGTGTTGGCTGCAAGTAAGCAGTCACTCGAGGGAGCTGGATGATTTTCCCGAGGAAATAGAGGCCAAGACCAGGAAAAGAAACCACGCTGATGGAAGAGCTCCCACAGGAAGCTGGGAAGCAGCCACACTGCACTCAGAGCCTGAGCATCCCTACCCTGGAGTTCCTGTCCTCGAGCACGCACTTACTGCTATTTAGCCTATTTCTGCTGGATCATTTCTTCCTAATAAGGGGTTTTGGCAGGTGGCTGTGCTCCCCTGAGGGTGAGAGAGAGCAGTTCAGTATGAGCACAAGCTGGTGCGGGGCAGGGCGAGATCTTTTTGTTTTTAACTCAGAGGGTGGGTGCAAAATAGAAATGCTGGGGGATGACTGGATGGCACTGAGGAAGTTTGAGGTAGCCCTTACTTTTGTCTGATGCTGTGCTGGCAGAGCAGGGCATCAGCACGGTGGTGGTGGAGTAAAGATGCCTTGGACTGCTCAGTTTTGCTCTGCATCTCCCTGCACAGAGGTCAGGCCAAAAGCAGCAGGGCCGTGCCACGAATTGGCCCAGCAGCCAGAAGACAGCACTGGGGAACTGGGATGATGGGAGGTGTGCTGTGCACCTGCCAAAAGCGTCACAGCCCATGGCAGCCCTGGTGCTCTTCCCTAGCGCTGCTTGACTGGTTGCAGTCAGGAGCTGGGTCCCTCGCGGTCCCTTCTGCTCCACCCACGACATCCCTGAGGCTGCTCTGGGACAGCGGCCACCCCGAGCTGCCCTGTGCTCCCCGGAGAGCCCTGACCGGGACTGGTGGGGCTGGGGTAGGGCACTGGCTCTGCCAGCTCCCTTGCACACACGCGTATCTCACCTGCCCCAGACCATAAGCTGCCCTGTTCTTCCCATTAAATCAGCCACTGCACCCCCAAATGCTGCGGGGCCGTGGCACGGAGACGTCCCTGTCCCCGCCCTCAGCTCTCTGGTGCCCCTTCGGCGCTCCCTGTGATCAGGGAGGCATTCTGGCTTAATGCAGCTCTTCTGTTGTTTAATCCCGCTTGATTTTCCTTAACACCTTCCCAAATGTTTTAAGCTAGCCTTTGTTTTGCTCATCCACTTTTTAATCTGAGGTCAAATGACTGGATCTTAATCCCTGGATCTCGAATGAATTTGCCTTTTCGTTTCCAGCCCTCTGCTAGAGCCAGGCTTGCAGTCTCCCTCTCCTTTTCTCGTTATTTCTCCATTTCTTGCAAGTTAACATTACTTCAGAAGAACAAAATAGGTGATAGCCCCCTGACTAATATTTACAAACAATTTTATATTTTTGCTTGTGACGAGCCCTTGGAACCTTTTTTGCCAAACTACCTAAGTGTGATTGTAGCCAGTGCACTACTGTGCTTTTTGTGGCTGGCTGGGTGCACAGAGCCAGCTGCCATGGAGTGAATATAGAGGACAGAACTTAAATCTATTGTACAGCGTCCCTGGAGAAGAGGGGACAGGAACGTCTCTGAATCAGATTGACACAGATCCAAAGATGATGGGATGCTGATCTCAGCCCCACCCTCTGGCTTTTGCTAAAACTTTGTTTCTCATTTCATTCCAACTACCGTGTGCTGCAAGTTCCCTGCTCAGACATATGCAAAAAGGCTTGGAGAAAGATTAAATACAATTTTTCAACAGCATGTTCCAGCTTTTATTGAGAAGAGAAGAAATCGAATTAAATTCACACATTAATCCAGCCAGATTAAATGGCACCAGAGGCCAAAGTGAACCTACACACACAGACCACAGAACTGGTCTTGCTCTTCCTGTCTAGACCCAGAGCCAGACTTTGCTTCAATGCCTGAGACTGCATCCAGACAGTTTCATCTGTGTGTTAAAGATCACAACCCAGATCCTGGCCCTGAAGGCTGCTGCTGCCCCAGGTACCCTCTTGTAAGGCCATGGTGCTGCTGGGAGAAGCTCAGGTCCCCACCTCTCCTGGGTTTCCTGGGTGCTGCCATCACTGGGTCAGCTCCTGCTGGCAGCTACCCTGCCTTTCATGTTCCCAAGTCCTTGGCAAGGCAGCCTATGCTCGTCCAAAATTTCTCCTGAACAGGGTATGGTGAACTGTGACCATGTGGCTAAATGACATCCAAACCCATCCTAACTTGGAAGAGCAACGGGTTGATGCAGCCTCATCCAAGGGTGTGTGCATGACCCTGTGTTGGAGGAATTTGCCTTCCAGAAAAGGACAATGAGAGCTGCAAGCCAGATTCTGCTGTGGGAATTCAGCAGAATTCTCTTAAGCACAACTCATCTCTGTGCAGCCTGTCTGGACCTGCACAGAAAGCAAGCATGTGAAACCCTGGGAGTAAACCACCCACTTCCTTGTGAGGACCTGTAAGTTTCACCCAGCAAGCCACTCATGGAGCTGCAAAGGATGCAAATAAACTGTGCTGTGTAATTAGCACCCTTTGTATGCCAGGGCAATCACACACTCAACCCCACATGCAACCAGGAGCCAGGTCTGCCTGGGCAGGGCTCAATGCCAGACACCCTCCCCAGGGGTAAAGCTGCACCACTGCCTTCAAACCAGGATCCCATGGTGATGCTTTGCCCCATATGGGAGGAGCTGGCTTGTGATATGAGAGTTCAGTTGTGCTGCAAGGGCAAACATCCTCATCTAACACCCACAGCCAGTGCTGATAGGAGTGTTTGCTAGCAAATACCTTCAGCACACTAAGGTAAATCAGTCTTACTTTATCACATTAGAGCATGAAATGTCTATGCAGCATTTCTCCTGGTGAGACTCTGAACTGGCACTGAGGCCTCTGTGATGGCAGAGTGCTTTCCATCCCGATTTGTCTCTGGTAACCTGATTTTGCATGCTCCACCATGCAGACAAAGCACAAGTAGAAAGGGCTGAAGCACAGTCACTGATCATATGGGGACTCCTCCTTCCCTGAGCCTTGCTGTTTGTACCAGAAAAACAGACACAGCTCTTGGACACAGGTTGTGCGACTTCAGGGGCTGGTGTGATTATCTCTGCAAGACATTTGATGGGTGTCACAGTGACAGCTGGAGCCATTCTTCTTTGCCTAGGACAAGAGGTTTGGAAGATAGAGCTTTCTCAGAGCCCCAGACTTTTTCTCTGTGGTGGCCTTGATGGCCTAAAGGGTCACTGGGGGATGCCACCAAGGAGATCCAAGCCCAAGAGGTGCTTCTCATTTTTAGAGAGGCAGAGCAGGCAGTTGGTGGGAAAGCAGCGGTGTCTGCCAGGTGAGGCTGGAAGCAACGTGCTGGCTGGAGACAGAGCCGTCTCTGCAGCGGGGCAGCCCTGGGGTTTGCAGGCATACTGGTGCTCCGAGCAGCACTGCAGCCTTCACAGGAATGTGTCTAACCCAGACTTTAAAGGCAGCCTGATCTTGTGCTCTTGCACAAGAATGAGATGGAAATCTCAGTGTTTATACAGACTGAAATGATAGGACTCTGCTTGAGCAAACGCTTGCAATGAAAGCTTCAGGTGGCTACAGAGCTTCGCTTCCAGGAGCAGAAGAAAACCACTTAGCCATTGAATCCTTTGAAGATTCCAATCACCCTGATAAGATGTAGACAGGACAGGATGAGGGAGATGGCTTCCATGTGCCCCTGCAGGACTGTCCCCTCCCCAGGCAGGCTGTGTCCCATCACCCCAGAGAGCCCCTGTAACGTGGTACCACACAGGCAAGCACGGCTCCCGAGCCTGCCCACTGCCCTTTCCCTGGCTGTGACACAGTCCCTTGATTTAAACCCTTAATCCTGGGGAGATTGTGCAATAGCTCCTTCAGGCTGAGAACGGATTATGCCCGTTTCAAAGGTATTTGGTGCTCTGGCTGCACCGGGAGAGCCCAATCAACCGGCCCAACCTCTCCTGCAAGAGCACCTGCAGGCAATTCTTGCAGCTGGTGCCTAGCAACTTCCTCTGAGCTGCTCTCGCAGCTAAAATTCAATGTTATTTCAGCCTTCCTCCCCAGAGGAGCAGCTCCTGGGTCAACATCAGGGAAGAATGAGTAGTTTCCCACTTGGCTTGCTATGAATCAGCGATATGGGAGGGGCTGCTTTCTCTTGAGCATGTGTCCTGCAGCCAGCTAAAAAGGCATCTCCTCTCGGCATGTGGGATAACCTCAGGTTCAGAATATTTGGTAAATTGGCTTTTTCCCCCTCCTTCCCAACTCGTTTTCTGCTCCCGAATGCCTCTGCTTTCTTGGAGTTCTCTGCAGAAGAACCAGGCTTGGATTCCTGCCGTGTCTCGCCTTGGCTTTGCTTGGGTGAGCCCCAGGTTATGCAAACACACACAGGTAGCTACAAGCTCGGGGCTGCACTGAACATTCTCTAGTGACACACAGCAACTTTTAAATCACTTGTGTGACAAACGAAGGCACCCGAATCTGAGAGAGATGCCCTTGGGAAGTGACAAACATCGGGGGAAATGCACAGGAAACCAAGGCTGCCTGTTTACGGGGCTGAGACCTTTGCAGAGGTGGTGAGGCAAACATCAACCAGCCTGGGCAGGACCGAGGAGCGCTTTTCTGCATGTGGGCAGGGCGCAGGAATGGGCGATGGGAAGAGGAGCCAACGGGAGGATCCGGCTGCAGAGTGGGTAGGGGCTGGGGAGCAGCACATCCTCCAGCGCCGGCTGGCACTGTGCAGAGGGGAGGAGCGCTCCAGCTGGAACAGGTGGGAAGCTGGGAGTGTATGAAGTCCATGAGTAGCAGGGCTGTGGTGCTGCAGCCTGGGTGTTTTTCAGGGAAAAGCAAGATGAGGTGCCTTGCAGGGCTTTTCCAGACTCTGGGAGGGCACGTGTTTGCCTCTGGGAGCAAGCCTGAGATCCAGACGGATTTCCCAGTGGGAGTCTGTTAGGACATCTCAGACTGGCCTCAGTGACACAGCTCCCTTGGTGGTGTCTGGTGGGAGGGCAGCTGACCACTGCCTGCCCTGGCTGTTCCCAGTGCTAGCACTGGTTTGCTCTCCTTGCCTCCCCAGCCTTATTCCTGGGGAAGCCCTGGGTGGTCCCAGTGACTGCAGCCAGAGGGTTGAAGGTGCCTTATTGCTGCGGGCAGGGGGGGCTGCCAGAAGAAGCACCTTTATCTCACAGCTCTCTGTCCTCAGCTCCTGACTGCCTGGAAGGAAGAGTGGGAATCTTCTGGTCACTAGCTGGGACTCTACAGTGTGGAGCAGATGAGGAAAGAGGTTGGTAAGCGCAGAACCACCAATGGAGACGTCTCCAGCTCATCCCAGGACCCTCAGCCCTCCAAGAAGGGACGTGGCTCTGTTCCCCAGCCCAGGAGGGGTGCTCAGCATGCTTCAAGTAAGTGTGTGGCTTAAGGATTTGCCATCATACAGGTCACCCTAAACAAATCCAACTGCACTGCACAGGTGAGCTGATGGGGATAGAGAAGCATGTTATACAGAAAGGCATAGAAAGAACCCGAGTCTGATCTGCCCTTTTCTAGTGTCCAGTGGGTGCCTCTGCCTGCACTGGCCAGTCCCCTGCCATGCTGTGATGTCTGAAGGCCAGGAGGCATTGTGGTGGCTTTGTGTCCCTTCCAGCTGCAGGAGGGGACAGCTCTCCAAGCAGCCTTTGGCTCGTTGCATGGGTTACACTGGTTGTGTTGACTGGCCCAAAGTGGGTTTGGGACAAGCTTGAGAGAGCAGAGTTTTTAAAACAGCATGGCCAAATCCAGGAGTAGATGCTGTCTGTAGTCCAAAACTGGGACTTTGGCGGCTGAGGGGACTGCTGGCCCAGCCAGCACGTGGGGGTCAGACATGTGCTTCTGCTCTAGTGATCCCTTCCCACCACAGCCTGCCTGTGGTTTACAGCTATTCCCAAGCTCCTTCCAGCCCAAATCCACAGCTAGTTTAAGCAATTCCAGTCATAACTCCTAGCACAGCCTGGCTCAGAGGAAAGTGTCCTGTAACTGGGAGTGTGGGGGAGATGGGGACCTTTGCAACCATGAGATAAGTTGGTAGCAAAATCCTAGACTCAGAAAATGTCTCCTTCCTTTCTGCAAACATAAGAGGACAGAATTAAGGTTGAGCTTTCTGACCTCCAAGTTCTTGGCTTCTGCTCTCACATTACAGCAGCAGCAAATCCTGTTGCATGAAGCAGAAATCTATCTGTCTGAACACGCACTATTTCAAACTCTTCTCTGATTAAACTGTTCCAGACTTGACCAGGAACAAGGCTGTTTACTGATAACAGGACTAGGACACTTCTTTAGTATTGTGGGGTTTTTTTCCCCCAGTTGTTTTAGTTTTTGTATTGAGCTGCTGAAGCTTAAATCTGTCAGCTAACAGTGTTTCCAGTGTGTTTTACTGCAAAGGTTTCCCTTTGCCTGATTGCCTGTGTATCTCTGAAATACCTCTGCATGCAGAGTGTGCTCTGCCTTCTTTCTGACGGAAGGAAAGGTTTTCCTTGACTTGGTATGAGGTTAGAAGGACAAGCAATGGCACACTCATTTCCACCAAATAAGTAGAGGATATTAAACTGCAAAAGACCAATGGCAGCTTTTGGGTTTTTTTTAGCATTCATACCAACACTTTTGTACAAAGGGGTTGAATCCTGCTTCCATTTATGCTGATGTAAATCCAGAATAATAAAGTTCTTCTACAGAATTGCTTATTTTATTAATCCAAGTGTCATAACTAGAACTGAATACTTGGTAACAGTTTGATCATTGTATCCTTCTGCAGTTCTCACTTGCTGTGATTACAGCACCTTTTAGACATTTTAATTTATTTCTCGTGTTTTAGATGTTAAACTTTCTGAGACGAGGACTGCCAGTGTAAGCACAGCAGGAAGTGTCATGAGCCCCTCTGTTAGGAACCCCCTTATGTGCTACTTCAATAGCAAAGCTTGGAAAACAAGGTTTGCAAGCACTTCTAGGTGCTTCCATGAGAATTAGTTGGTTTTTACTTTGAGGATCTCTTCTGAGCTTTCCCTCCACCTCCCCTTTGGCAGAACCACAACTGTGTTTGCTCTTTAGCTTCCTGTCATTCACAGGCTGCCTCTCCAGGACCAAATAAGTTAGCACAGCTAAAGACTGACAAAAATGGTCTCTACACAGAGCATTACCACGGTGAGGTGGGTTTTTGCAATGCCCACTTCACATGATGATGTATTGGACAATGTGTTCTTGTGACAAGTGACAAAGTCATACTGACCAATTTGCTTGTGAAGGTTTACCCGACCTTTAGCAATAAGAAACCTCACAGAATTAAAAACTTAGTGCAGTAAGGGCAGCTCGCTTTCACAGCTGGCCTTTTTAAAGGATGAAGCAAGGTCAGTTCGGGTTGAGAGGAACAAGGCTCTTGCAAAACCCAGAACCAGCAGGAATGTTTGGTTCCCTGGGAACCTGTGTGGCTCGTTCTGACGGAGAGCTGTCCTGCGAGTTTCCAGCAGCAGTGCCACAGGGAATGGGAACTCCGGAGCGACGAGCTGGAGTTGCCGTTGGAAATGCAGAGCGGTCCGGCCGCTTCCCCGGCTGTCCCCAGAGCGCACGGGCGGTGCAAATGGGAAGCGAGGGCCCGGCAGGCCGGGGACGAAGGTGGGCACCGGCACAGGGGCGCCTGTCCGGCTGCGCGCTCTACGCGAGCGAGCTGTGCCCGCTGCGGCCGAGGGAGCGAGGGACCCCCGAGGGATGCGCGCCCCGGGGAGCTGTTCCGTGCGGTCTGGGGGCCTCCTCAGCCTGTGCCCCGCACATCCTGCTGCGCTCCGTGCCCCTCTGCAGCCTCGGTGCTACGCGGCAGCGCGGCGCGAGGTGAGGGAGGCACTCACCCCACACCTCAGCCCGGGGGCCGGGCGGCGGTTGGGCCTGTCTGTCTGTGTGTTTGTTTGTGTCTGTCTGTCTGTGTGTTTGTTTGTGTGTGTCTGTCTGTGTGTCTGCCTCTCTCTGCCCCCAGCCCGCGATCCGCTGGCTCCGCGCGGCCCCTCAGCGCTTCCCCTCCCCCGCCTCGCCCTCAGGG
>VZRZ01004297.1:240050-285123 GCA_013398175.1 Climacteris rufus | reverse complement strand
GGCCCCCGGCGGGGTCACCCTGCTTTCCCGGCTTTGGGGCCGGGGCCTCCCCCGCTGCAGACGGCGGCCCGTGCCGGAGCGGGGTCGGCGCGGGGGCCACTGTCGGCGACCTTATTCCCCGCTGCGGTGCGGCCGGGCCTCACCGTGTGCGCCTCAGCCCCGGGAGGAGCGGGGGCCGCGGCCCGCAGGGGCCGAGGGGCCGCGGGGCGCTGGCGTTGCACAGTGCCGGGACCGGAGCCAGGTAGCCCGGAGGGCGCCGGCTTTCCCGGGGCCGTGTCCGCTGGCGGAGGGAGCAGCCCCGGGCGGCTCGGGGACTGATCCGTGTCGGCCCGTCCCCCACATGGAGCTGGAGCGCGCCGCTGTCAGCGCTGCTCTCGCCTGTAATCTATCCCCTGGTGGGGATGGGACACGGCTTGGGCTGGGTGTTTCGCCTGGGGTGTGCGGGAGTCTGCGCAGTGTGGCTCCTAAAGTGTCGGTTTTTCTCAAGAACGGCTTAAAAGCGGCGAGCTCGTAGCGGTGTCTGCCGTGCGCTGGGCGAGGGGGCACCTGGGACTTGCGAGGGTTGCACTGACTCGAACGCTGAGTTGGATCATGTGAGGTTTTTAGCGCTGCACTGGAACACTGAACTATTTTAACATCTTTGTTGTGTAACTCTCACTTAATTTGGAAGCAGAACGATTGGACTGGGCACAATTAAGCAAAACCTAGCAGTTGCCATGTGCCACGGTTGGTTTCAATTGCTTGATTTGCAAGCCAGCTAGAGATAGGGAAATCTAACTGCACAATAAACTGAGAGATACGGAGTGACAACTCACCTGGCTTGATTTACAGGCAGGAAAAGGCAGTGCTTCTGAGTATCAGGAAAAGTTTGTTTGTGTTTGCCAGCATTGCAGTTTGAATAATTTAAAAGAGTTCAGAGATTGAAATTGAGGCTATGATGCTGCTCAAGTACTGGTTTCTCTCCCAGCGCTGCTCAGTTTGCTTTGATGGTTCTCTGTTAAACGACACAGTGGCAAAAACAATCTCAAAGCATTAGATTATTGCATAGTTTTCTCAAGGTCATAAAAGTGCCAGCACACCTGTAATAAATGGCCTTTAAGGAGCTGTGTCATCATTAGCAGTGCAAACACGCACATGTCTCTCTTAGTTGCTTGTGTACTTTAGTCATGGAGCAACTTAGGTGGTGGGGTCTGCATGTTCAGCTGTGGATGATCCGTGCCTGCCTGTGGAAGAGCTTTCTCTACGATGAATAAAGCAGAGTGATAGGTTGGAACAGTTGCAAGAAGAGCAGTGTAACAGGAGAGGCCTGTACCTCCTCCTGTACCATTGCTAAGTGTTGCTTAACAGCTGTTGTGTTCTAGCTTACCCTAAAATCAATATTCGTGTTACAGCACCTCCTCAATAATAGCAGTAGCCTTTTTTTTTCCCCCAGTTGGAATGATTTTGAAAGCAGGGAGGGGAGTCGGGGGAGGCTGTAGTCTTTCCTTTTCGTGTGCGTTTGCCTGCAACTTAAAAACATTTCTGAAATAGTTCTGGCCCAGAACAGTTTTACTTGAACTCTTGTAAAAGCATCTCTTTAAACATGACAGTCTCTCCCAGTTTAGGGGGCCAGGCAGCTCTTGCTCATGTTGGATGGACAGGAATGCTTGAGCCAGGTAATGCAGGAGTCCTGATGCTGTTTAAGTACCTTGTGCAGTCCCTGTGGTTTGGTTAAATATCAGTGATTAATATTTGCTTGCTGACTGTACAAATAAAGCACCACTGGAGTGAGGTGCTGTGATAGATGAGGGATTGTTTTCTCGTCCTGCCCTAATAATAGCAGGGACACTACCTCGTGCTGGCCAGCCTGGGAAAGAGCCGGGCTGTTGTGGGGAGAAGGGCTGGGGATTTTCCTCTTGTGTGATAGAAGAGCACTTATCTCCTGGTGGCATTGTCACATCCTGCCCAGCTCTGAGTTTACCCAACTTCCAAACCAGATGGAATAAGCAGATGGAAATGCAGCTAGATTAATTTCTGTGTCCTTCTTAGTCTCCAGCAGGATCACAGGCTCCACTTCACAACGAAAAGAAAAGTAGTTTTAACTTTCTGCCTGTTGTTAGCAGACTTTTGTACATCTTATCACAGTCTGTGGAAGTTTCAAGGACATTCATAAGGAAAACTGCCAAATTTCCCTCAAATGTCACCCTACATAGGTTAGGTTTGAAGTTGCTTTTGTTCCTGCACTGTGGTTATGAACAGACCCCATCCCTGGGATGGTTTTTGATGTTCATGGCAGTCTTTGAATAGGAAGTTTTAAACTTTAAAATCCGGCTGAATTGTTGGCTTGTTTTTTAATTTATTTTTTTTACTGTTGCTGCATGCTGTGCCTACAGTGTGATCTCTGAGCTGCCAGTTTGAATGCATTTTTCCAGCTTTTTTGCTAAATGTTGCATTTACTTCTTAAAATTACTGTACTAGTTGTTAGTATTTTAGGTTTTGTCTTGAACCTCACCTATCTAAGGTGAACAAGGCATAAGAAATATTTTCTAAGTTTCTGCATAGGCAGATATGCTGTATTTGTCATTTGTAAATAACTGAAAAAATTCAGAAATACTTATACATGGTGGTTCTTGCCAGAGCATGACTGGGTTTCTTTTTGTGAAAACATTTTCAGCAACCTGAGCTTCCTGAGATGTCCTGGAGGAAAGACAGAAGGACAGCTTTCCTTGTTTTTGGAAGCTCATTCATGCTATGAAGAATATTATCTCATCCTGTAGCTGATGTTCAGGTCATGGTGCTGTGTAGGGAGTTGATTTACACAAATATATTTTTGTGGTTGGGATTTGTGTCTGAAAGACCAGATCAAGCAAATAAGTGAGTTTAAATTATATGTGAAAACTTTGCTCACATTGATGTCTGCTATTTGAGTTAGCTGCAAAGAAATGACTAATAAGAAAAAAGTGATGTCTTTTAGGATAAGGATTATAATCAAGGCATTTCCAGGAGCAAATGAATATGTAATAGGAACTTATGTTCTGAGAGCATTGCTAACTACCTTACCTGACCTTTAAGTTCTGTTTACTTCTGAAATAATTTATTTTGTGCAGTGTTCACTTCCAGGAAAGTAAGATTTTATGTGCTTGCCAAGCTTTTTGAAACACTTGGAATATAAAAGTTGGAGGAACTTTTGAAGTTCCTTCCTTCAACTCCCCAAGTCAAACTCAGAGTTTGAACCACTTCCCGCTTAAGGAACCTGGAGGTAAATCTGAGGAGTTTAGACATTTGTCTTTCCTCCCCCACTGCTGCCTCTAATTTGTCTGAATGTGTCTTCTGGGACTTGAAGGTGTCACCCAGTGTCTTCTCTAGGTGTACAGCTGAGTTACTGGGGGATGTTCTGGGATATGGGTTAATGTTGGTGCTGAACTGGAGCTCTTGCTCTGCAGCAAAGCAAGGAGCTCACTGTCCCCCTTTGTGTTTGGGAGGGAGCCCACATCCCTGTTACAATGCCATTCTTGTCTCCATAGGATATGGAAGCATGGGAACCACCTTCTCAAATTATCTATTCAGTTTGTCTGCAGTCTGTCCCTGAGAATTCCAGCTCCTCCATGGGAATGTTTCTCCTTGAAGTAACAAGACTGGTTTATATCTCATTCTAGGTTAGAAGAACTTAAAGTGGAATGTTTGCCACCAAAGGTGGCATTGCTGAGCCGTGTAGCATCCAAGGAAGTCCAGGAAAATTCAGGAAAAGCTACCTGAGTGAATGCAGATAAGCTGGATATTGGAATTCCTTTTTGATGCCCACTTGATGAACTTAGGAGCAAACTAACAGGGTGTCAAGTGTAAGGTGAAAGAGAAGTCCAGTTGGGCCTTTGCAGAAATGATTGGTGGAAGACCAGCTTCTTTTAAAAGAATGGTCCTGCCCTTGTCTATCATGGAGGAATAGGTGAGAGAACTGGCAAAACTCTGACTGCATAAAGTGCCTTTTGGGAAAGGATTTTATATTCCCAGCTCTGTTTACACCCTGTCTGTGGTCTGAGGGATATTCTGATATGCTTTACTAGGGGAGAGATGTCTCATGTGGTATTTCTTTTCTTGTTCTAGATGTATTTTCAGCTTTATTTGCAGTGCAGATGATGAGCAAGCGATGGTTGCATTTTCAGCCCTATGTACTGGTGATTTTTGCATGGCAGGGTGGGGTTTGTGTGCTACTGCCAGTGTGGTAGACTTCTCTTAAAAGACTGGAATAGAAGCCAGAATGTTGAAGGCTTGAACTAATAAGATGTTGTACAGATTATAGACATGAAATGTAGGATGTAATTTCCAGTGAATTGATATTTGAGAGTAGAACTTAATTTGCTCTTGCGCAGTTGTTGCCCCAGTGACATCAGAATCAGGTTCCACTCTGTAGTTAGTGTCAAATTAGAATGCATTTATTTCCTTATCATCACCTTAGAGATAAGCATGCTGAATTTGCAAGTTCTTATTGGTCTCATTAAAATATTTGGAGTGTCTTTTGAGCAGTGTATTGTATAATGGCTCCAGGATAATAAGTGGCTTTTTTTTTAACCTTGCATTGGAAATCACAGAAACTGGTTGGAGAACGTGTCAGCTGCTTGTACTGACATGTTAGGATGCTTTCCCTATGTTGTGCATACTTGGAAAAGTTGTTGTCACCTCTTATCTCCTCCAGCAGGGTGGTACTGCTGAGTGGAAGAATAAGTGCAGTTATTTTAGCTGTCTCTTTAAACCCAGTCCTGTGATGCTGCTGCCTGGCAAAACTTGCATGCTGTCTGTTCCTCTCCCCTCCTCGAGCTCTTCTGCATGAAAGAAAGGGTCTTCTGGCTTTCACTTGAAGATGTTTATTTACCTTGGTCCGTGTGGTGTGATCTACTTGGGGAATGGTGAACTTTTGGGAAATTAGAATTCCAGTCTGTCAGTTCTTTGCCTAATATGGAAATCACCACAGCACTGATTTCAGGGGAGGAACAGTCACTTGGAGTATGTGGAGACAGAAACATGGCCTCCTTTAATGTATTGCTTAGAAATAAAGTAGTGGTGAAAAAGACTGCTGTAGAAAATGAGGTTAAGGTTTTTGATATAATCAAATCACTTTCTTGAAGCAAGAAGTCATCTTGCTTTTAAGAGAATTAAGTTTCTTAAATACTTGGTAATCCTGAATGAAGGAAGTGTTTTTGTTCAGGACAGCAGTGTGATTCTAAAGATCACCTTAAAGTTGCCCTTAGGGCAGTTAACACTTATCTTTCAGTGAGCAAAGTCTTAAACTTGTCATGAGGATAGCAAGGAAATGCAGTACAAAACTCTTGAAAGGAAATATTTCTAGGTGCTAGTGTATCAGACTTGTTAGTAAATGAATTCTTTGGAAAATGCAGCAAGTAATGCTTTTGAGGGTTAGGACACAGAACTGGAGTATTTTCTAGAGCTAATAGTACTATAGAAATAAATAGCTACTGAAGACTTACACGTGTTATGCACTGAGATTTAAAAGGCAGTAGAACTTTCAGAATAAAATAGTGGTGGTAGGAATATTAAGAAATGCAACTTCTGCTATTAAGCTTATTTTTTTCCAGCAGAAAAATGAACATTTAGATAGCAAATGTGATTAAATACTTGTAAAACCCTCAGATGCAATGAGAAACTCTGCTTGTTTGAGAAGACCCTTGAAATGCAATTTGGTGCTTTTGAAGAGGTTGGAAGTTGGCTTGTGAAAGGCTGAATATTATTCTTAGAATCTTGGCTTAAGTACTTTGAGCTGCAGACATATCACTGTGTCATTAATATCAAACTGAGCTGTTCTTTAGTCTAATCTTGTGTTGACTTATTTCTGTAGGGCATTAGGACTAGATTAAGCTTTTGTGAGCTTTGAAGAGGAGCCCACTGCTATCTTTCTGTTCATCTTCTGATCCTAGACTTTTCTCCCTATACTGTTTTCTCCCCTGTTTACTCTATATACCATAAGGAAAGATTTCCTGGATCCACCAAATGAGGACATTAAGTATCATGTATAGGGATTACACTGTTGGTTAGAGGGGAGTGTTAAAACAAACAGCCTTTGTAGAGTTGTATTTCCCTCTTCCTTCTCCACCCAATAAAATGTGTATTACACCATTTGGGGTCTCAACATATGGCAGACCTGTAGAAGAGCTCTTAGACTGGCCAGATGTGTTTAGACAAGTTTGAGAACTTGGTGCGAGGAGCAGCAGTAAACAGCCTTCTTCTGTGTTTGTTCTTGTCAGGATGATGTGTGGCTTGCCTTACCTCTGAGATTGCTCACTTTTGCCTTCTCCATTCTGTACCTCTAGGCTTGGCTGGCCAGCAGCCATGAGTGTACCCATGGCAGGGGCATTTCCTGTCCCAGGAAAATGCAGTTTAAAAAACAAAAATGCTGCTGTTGGGAGCATTTGTTCTTCCCAGTAAGCTGATGTTTCTGTGGTTAGAAGTGTTGTGAATGATGTCAGAAATGCTTGGGTGTTGAGCCCTTTGGAAGGTGCTTGTTGGATGGAACTGAGCTATTAAAGTGTAAGTGTTCCACAGTGACCTTGGGACAACTTAACCAGTGATTTTGAAATCAAAATTATTCTTGTCTACTCTTTATGAGACACAGCTCTTAGCAGGTACAGTATATTCAGTAGGTGTGTTCAAGGGAATACTCCTCTAGTGCAGGAAGGACTATGCCAAGCTCACGGTCTTCCCACCAATTACACATCCAGCCTGTGATACTGACAAAACTGAAACCCGTGTTCACCTCCATTTGTAAAGGAGGGAAACCTTGTTCTTACGTGAAGGTTAACAAATGTGTTGGCTACCCCAGCCTAAATCTGTACTTTCAGATAGAGACAAATCTTTGGCAACACACAGTCAGATCCAGTTACAGCCCAGTTGTCTACCCATCTCTGCAGTGTGATCACATATCACTAAGTCAGTTCCCACATGAATCTGCTTCTTAAGTGCGCTTGAGAGTTTTGGGAGTCTGGAGAAATTTTCCAGCTTCACTGGGTTGTAGTCACAGAGCTGAACTTTCCTTTTGGCACCAAAAGCAGTTTGTGCCTCCCCCTCAGCGGTGCTGCTGCAGCTGTTTCAGAGGCTGTGGGGTGCACAGAACATCACTTGGTGTTCGAGATGAGTTGGTGCTGGACCTGGGACAGCAGTGCCAGCACAGAGGGCAGCAGTCCTGGGCTGCTCAACAGTGCAGCTGAACTGTGCCCTGCAGAGGAGGCTGAGTAGCTCTGCTGTTTGTTTGCCTGCAGTTCCAGTGCTCGTTGGGCTCTTATTCAAGGGCTGATACAGTTTGTAGGAAACTGCTTGTGTTGGTTTGCTTTTTCTGCTGGTTTGGTGTCTTTAGCTGACTTGACTCTAAGCAGCATTGGGTATGTGGCAAAATTAGCAGCAAAGGCAGTGAGGTGCTGCAGGGTTCTGGAAATGGGAAAGAGTGGGAGAGCCCTTGTGAGTGGGTGGTTAAGACTCAGCTGTGCTATTGAAACAGGCTTGAAGAGGCAACGGGGAGAGAGGGGGAGGCAGTCACTGGCACTGTCCTGTTGGCAGAATTAATGTACTTTGAGCTGTTGCCTTAACAAGGGATTTATGTGTAGCAGCAGCAGTGAGAGACTCAGGAGTTGTGGCAGTAGGTGTGGGGTTTGAAGTGTATGGACTTAGGTACTGTATCAATTATTATGGGTTAATTGCAGGAAAGGGATAGGGCAGCCCAGGCCTGTTTCTCTACGTGCTTAGCAGCAGGGACTCTGATAAAAACTATTTTTGTTGTAGCTGTGTGAGAAAATTCTCTTCCTCCAGTGGAGATTAAAGTGAACACAAGCAAAATGTGATTTGGGTGTTTTTGTTTCAATTCTCTTTAATTGTGCCTTGTGTGGAACTGTTTTCCTGTTTTGATTCACGTTGTTGATCTGGGTGTGAATTGTGTTGACACGTGTTGTGTTTCCCCTGTTACTCTTCCCTTTCATCTGGTGGGTGACAGTGACCCTACCAGGTGAAGAAGGAGAAGAAACTGAAACACTCCATGGAGATGTCTGAAGGTAGTTACTGTATCAGTTTTGCAGACTGTGTGATCTAGAGAAGACAGTTTTTTAAAGAAACCTCCACACGCTCTGTACTGCTCTTTATTCTTTGAAGTGAAATGTAGAATTTTGGAGTTCAATGCTGGAAAAACTGCCTGGAAGGCTGTCTTAGGTGCAGGAACTGAAAGAGAGATGGGAAGCTGGCTGTGAACTGGAGGCTGGGGTAAAAGATCACTTTTGGTTAGAAGCTGCATAGAATTGTTGCGGTTGGAAAGGACCTTTAAGGTCAGAGTCCAACTGTTAGCCCAGTGCTGCCATGGTCAGCACTAAAAGTGTGTCCCCAAGTGCCACGTCCACTTGTTTGTTGAACACTTCAGGCATGGTGATTCCACCACTTCCTAGGCCAGCCTGTTCCAATGCCTGACCACCCTTTCCATGAGGAATGTTTCTTAATATCCAATCTAAACCTTCCCTGGCACAATTTGAGGCCATTTCTTCTCATCTTGTCACTCGTTACCTGGGAGGAGAGACCGCCCCCCACCTCACTACAGCCCCCTGTCAGGGATTTGTAGAGAGTGAGGAGGTCTCCCTTGAGCCTCCTTTTCTCCAGGCTGAGCTCCCTCAGCTGCTCCTCACCAGAGTTGTGCTCCAGACCCTTCCCCAGCAGCTCAGTGTCTTTCTTGCAGTGGGGGGCCCAAAACTGAACCCATTATTTGAGGAGTGGCCTCAGCAGTGCTAAGTACAGGAGGTTGGTCACCACCCCAGTCCTGCTGACCACACTATTGCTGATACAAGCCAGGATGCCACTGAGCCTGCTAAAAGCCTAAAACAAAAGGTAAAGCCTCTTTGGCTTGCTGTGTTTCCTTAAACATGTGGGTGTTCCTGACTGACAGCTTGTTTATCCTGGAAATGAGTATGAAACCTGACCCTTTGGCATACCTTCCTGTACAGCCAAAGGAAGCTGCTGTGCTTTCTGCTGAACTCCTCTGTGGCCATGGGGCAGATGCAGCTGGGTCACTTAAACTACTTCGGAGTGGCAATCTAAAGATCAAACGTGGGGTAGTTGCAGCTGACATCTCTCACCTTATTCTTTTCTCTCTATCCTTCTCACTCAAAATGCTGATTTAGGTTAGGTGATCTTTGTTGAAATTACTGGCTGCTGACATGAGGATACATACAAGATACCAGAAAACATAGTTATGGCCTAAACCAATTAGAAAATACTGACTTCCTGAGTGAGCAAGAGCCTTAAATTAAATCGCTCTGAAATACAAGCAGAAGTCTGCCTGGTTTAAATGTGTGTGGCCTGCAAGGATCCAGTTCTCTTGCAGTGTGCATGAGGAGCTGTGACCTGCCATTTCCAGAGTTCATGGTGAACTAGGCCATTGTCACATCTGGAGTATTCTGACTCCCATCCTCAAGAACCTGTGTGATGGGTAAAAAAGGGGAGAAAAGGTGAGGAAGAGGCCTTTTAGTGCTTTCATCTGCCCTTAGTCTTAGTATTCTAATACAGCTTCCTTTGAGGGGCCTGGAAAAGTACTGGTGAATCTTACTGTGGGTACAGATCCTGTTGGGTCCTTCAGTGAGTGTGCTATTAATAGCTGTGATTTTTGGGCAGAGGAGAAGAAGGATGAGAAGCATACTTTGCCACTATCCCTACCCTGCATGATTTTTCTTGTAGCTGTGGAGAAACATCTTTCTTACCAAGTTCATGATGTGCTTTCTGAAAAGCAGTCCTTTTATATAGATGATTTTTTTTTGTTTTTTACTTACTGGGTTGTGTTAAGGCTTGTGCTGCTTCCGTCTTAGTCTCTGCTTATTGGCATTCTTGCTGAGAATAGCTGAATTTGAGGGTTGACTTTTTTTTGCTACACCTCTTCATTATACAGAGTTTCCCTCTCACTTTTTTGTCCCCATAAATGGAGAATGCAAAATGCCATCTTACCAGTTTTTTGTGCAGGGGAGAGCTGTCTGCTCCTGCATGTGTGCAGACCACCCAGCAGAGAAGCAATGTAAGGCACCTAGGAGTGGACAAGCCTATTGTTTGATTAGTTATGGTGCTTCACAGGTATCTAGGTCATCAGAATATCTTCTTTTTTCCCCTTCCCTGGCAGAACTGTAGCTTCAGGTACTTCTTGTTTCAGCTCACTGTTTATGTAACAGTTCCACATCTGTCCCTTTAACATCCCATTGCCCTGAAGGAACAGAGAGGTTAAATGTGCCTTCCCCCTATCACCCTACACCTCTATCAGTCCTATTGGATGTCCAAGCAAGTCTTTGGAACTTAGCTCACCAGCCCTATTTATAGCTGAAATATTCAAAACATTTAATTATTTCTGGCCTTAAAATGAGCTACTTGGCACTATTTACTAGGCAGCAGTAAGAAGGCAGTGATGCATTAAGGTCTGTGGCAGCCCCATAGCTTTCATGTGAGTTTAGTGCATGGAGTAGGGCTGCTGGAGAAAGGACAGGACAATTTTGTGGCTTAAATCCAGTCTTTTTTTTTTTTCCCCCCAGCAGATGTGTCCAAATAAGGTTTGAAGGTTACCATATTTTCTTTCTGTGCTCTGGAACTCAGTTCACACATGCCTACACTTTCCTCCGTTCACTACAGCAAACAAGAAACATTTAAGCAGTTTGTGTCCTTTCTCCCCAAGGAAAATTTCCTGCCTGAAGCACGGGGAGAACGCCTTACATTTAAATGCAGTGCAGCAGCTTCCTCATGATAACTTATTTTAAGCTCTTGATTCAAGCCATGAACTCCCTCAGGGTGTGGAGGTTGAACAAGATTTCAGATGAGATGACTCGAGCTTGGTGTAGCTCATTTCAGCTCGCTGTTCACCGTTCAGGTGGTGCTGGCAAAGCCTGTGTGCATCTGTTTTGAAATGTGAGCAGGAGGCTTGAATTGCTGCTGTATGGGGGCAAAGGTGTGGTGTCTGCAGAGCACCAGGAAAAAGAGTTCAGGGATGCTGAAAGCTGAAGTATCTGGGGCTGCTGGAAGTCTTGATTTGAAGTTGGACTTGTAGCGAAGTGCAGGTTTTTTGCTCAAACAAGATATTAAAACTGCCAGCCAGAAGATGTACAGCTTGAGGTCTTGTGATGGAGCACATGAAAGTACTGGTGAGAGACAGCTACACTAACAAAAGTGACTTAAATCACATTTGCTTTTCAGTTTTAAATTTATTTTAATGTTGTGCTGCATCTGTGGGCAGTTGTTTGTGTTTCACTCACTGTCCATAGAAGCAATTACTAGTTGTCATTCAGTGCTTGTTGATCAAAAACCTGTGCTGTATCTAAAACCAACTGGTTTTAGCAATTAGTATGTGCTTTTTTTTTAATGAAGGAGTGTGGATCGTGTGTTTAAAGAGCTCAAGCTGTATTTGAATCTTCAAGGTAACTATGTTAGTACTTTATTTCAATTGATGTCCTTAAAAGGAGTAACTTGCATTTAAAGCAGGTTGTCTCTTATTTTCATAGCGTGCAGTGTCTGAGTGTTTTCACTCCTGTGTTCTTACACAGGACAAGTAGGTCATCAGCTGCTGGCTGTGTACTTAAGGGAAGCAGGAATTAGCTTTTCATTTTACCTCACCCTTTAAGAAATGGGTTATTTAGTTGAGTTTGTTCAGTTGAAATATTGTCTGCACACACAAGAAGCTACTGTTCTCAAAATCCGCCTTAGTGTTTCAACAAATGCTGCTTGTTCTGGATACTTAGCTGGTGAGAATAAATAGCACTCCTGCTGTAGTTGTTACCGAGTGGAGTGAGGAGTTTATAGGGAAACTGAGTGGTAGTATCTCCTCTTGGCTGTATTTGTTCCCATTCAAATCTGTCTGCTTCTGTATCTTGCTGTACAGCATTGCTTCTCTTGTGTCTCCCAGCCTGTTTGACCTGGATTAGGAGGTGATGATGCCAGTCAGAGCCGTGTGTTAGCCCACGGGTTCTAATGGAATAATTCAGGTTGGAGGAAGCCAAAATGAGGTAGGGAGTGATTGGTGAACAGCCATAGCAATAGGTGTGAATGGATGGCAGACCTCAGGGGCAAGGCTGGGTGATGATCTGTCTGCATCATCTCCAGACAGAGCAGTAGATGTGACCACAGTCTGGAGTCTCTTAGTTCAGTACTACAGAGACTTCAAAGGTCAGATGAACATCTTGGAAAAAAAAAGAATTTAACTGTGGCTTTCTGGGCCTGCAGCACCGAGCTACGTGCATCTGCCATATGGTTTGACAGATGAGAACTTCTCTGTGTGTACTAAAAGCCTGAGGTTCAGATTTGTGCCCATGGGAGTTTCCAACAGCATAGACACCAACCCCATGAGTGAGTTGAATGAATCTGAAATTTGATTGCTTCTCTAGCAGTACTGAAATATTGTCATGGAGACCTCTAGAGGGTTGCTGCCATGAACTTTGAAAGTCCAAATTACTGTGCAGTTGGCTTGGTAGACTTCAGTGCGGAAGCAGTCATTCTGTGAATGCCACCTCTTCTAAAGTTAGTCCTCATCTGTTTTATACTTGATTTGTTGGGACTGGACTGTTGCAAGAACCTGGAACAGTCTGTGGGCTTTAGGACAAATCAGCTTAAATTCTGAGTTTTAAGTAGTACACTGTGACTGTGCTGGGGCAGGTGAGGAATGGGGACATCTAAGGGCAGGGCTTGGAGTTCTCAGTTTCATCAACTTCTGACCTGACTTGACCTGACAGTGCTGACAGGATGTTTATTTTATGAACTGCTTTGAGAACCTACTACAGAGCTTTTGCAGAAAACTGGACTGTGAAGGGGGCTTCTCGTCCTGACCTTTATTTCCAGAGGCTGCACTGACAGTAATTCTTGGGAGTGGAATGTGATCTTTCTGCCCAGGGTGCTCACACCTTTTTAGAAGGGCTTTCTAAATGCTCTAGTGCTGCCTGCAACAGTGACCAGCCAGAGTGACAGGATGAAGGACCAAAAAGGCTGTGACATCTGCCTGGGACACCTGACAGGTCAGCATCTGCTGATTGTGCTGCTGGGACGAGCAGTAGCACTTGTTCTATAGTTCACGTGCTTACCTTGAGCAAAGTGTGGCCTGGTAATTGCTAACTAATTCAGAGTCTTGAAAGGAGGGGTGTTCTCTGCCACTCAAGCATGAAGTTATCAAACCTGCTCTTCTGGATGGATCAAGTTGCTTTCACAGCTGTCAGCACTGTAGTTCTCCACCCTCTAAAGTGCTTGACTGATGGCCAGGTTGGTCTTTTCTGTAGGTAGGTTGGGGACTTTCAGATACATTAGGCTGGCTAGTCAAAAAAAAAAAAAGCCAACAAACCAACTTGACCCAAACCAACCAAACCAATCCAGCTTGATGCTCTGGACTTGACTTTCCAATTTCTGCTGGTAAGTGAAATGTAATAGGAGTTGAATGAGGTCTAGGATGAATCTTCTCTCTTCTTCCCTCTGAGCTAATGAGCTTCAGTGGTGCAGAATGCTGTTAACAAGAGCTTTAAATGGGCATATTGTGTGTAAGCTGTTGATAGTACTGTCTCCTTGTGATAGGGAGAATCTACTTGTTTATAAATAACTAATGATAAAGGACCATTCCACTGGTTTGTGCAGGAAGCTGCTTGGCCTGAAGAGCCTTTGGATGGCTGTGCTCTGCAGTGGCAGGAGGATGCTGCTACAGCTTCAGGTCTTTGAGGTCTGACAAGTTTTGATGACTTCCAGGTAGGACAGAGTGCTTAATGTCAGACTCCAAGTGAATGAGGAGAAGTTGCAGGTGTGACTTTAAACTGTTTTGCAGTCTGCCCTTGTTTACAAACCCAATGCCTTACTGCAGCTGAGGTGTGCATTTAAATGGAGGAATGTAAGACTCTTCTAAGTAACCAAGTTAAACTTGTTACCAGGGCCATACCTTGGAGCAGAAGCTTTGGAACATTGTGTGATTATGTTTGCTAAAACAGGGGCCTCTTCTTGGAGCTATCTGACTTTGATGCTTTTATCAATAGAATTATTCCCTTTATGTTTCTAGGCTGTGATGCTGAAGACTTTCTTTCTGACTGTCAAAATCTTCATCCCTTCCTACCTGGGCTATCATTCCAAGTTTTCTGGCCTACAAAGGATCCTGCCTATACGGGGCAAAGCCTGTTTTCTAAACTCTTTCAGAAAAAGAGGGCTTGTTTAATATCTGGGAATACAAAAGCTATAGGCCAAAGGTGAGAGATTTTCCTCTGAAGTGGTGACCAATATTGGGTCAGTATAGTTTGTTGTCCTGTTGATAGATTTTCTATTAAAAGTTACTCCTTCCAGTTGTCAGGCCTGCTGGTATAAACCCTGGATTCTCCTTCTCTACAGCTGGGAGGTTGTCAATATGGAGAGGGGAACAAAGCCTTTCTGGCTGAAAGGCAGAATAAATTTTTTGGCCAGCTTTGTTGATCAGTTTGAGTTAGGGTGATGCTAGGGACTGTTTTGCACACCCACTTGGACAATGTTGGAGTTTAGTTCTCGCTGCTTAGGATTTAAGCATTCAAGTGTACTTCCTGTTCAAGCCAAGTCCCATGCCAGCTTAATAGATTCAAACAATTTTTTTTTTAAGATTTAGTGCCATTGGCCTTAGGGGCAGCACCACATTTGATGTTTGGAAATGGAAACATCCTCTGTCATTTGCAATTAAATGAAGTGTTGTCAGAGCTGGGTAAAGAGACAGTTGCTGGAAAAACTTCAGGGCCACCATGTTTTTCAAATTCATGGTAAGAACTCAAATGTCTCATTACACCCACAAGAGAGAGTGTATTGGAGCACTGTTCCTAAGTTCTTTGCTGGGAATGGTGTGGAATGACTGGCAGGAATGAGTTGGCAGGTCCTGTGAGCATTGGCAGGTTCTCTGCCATAAGTGAATGACACTGTGTTCCGTGGTGCTTCATGGATGCATCCTGCAGGAGAACACTCCTTGGGGGCTGCTTCCACAGGAAATGTCCCTGTGGGCAGCACATCAAGGGACTGGAGGTGGCTGCTGCTTTGGCTTTGCTAAAGCAGTGCTTGGAAGTGCAAGCATGACTAGAAGGACTTAAAACTGTGTGTGATAATCCCAGATAAGTAACTGGTAGGAAGGTGCCTTGATCAGGTCTGTGCACATGGGGTTCCAACAGAAAATGGCAAAATGTAAATGTGGAGTGGGAGGCAATTCTGTCAGCACAGAACTGCTTTCCAGATGCTTGCTAGGAAGAGTGGAATCAGGAGTGGTAGAGTTGCTTTCTGCTGTGGGACAGACTTCAGTGTTGTGGTGCCTGAACAAGAGAGGAGACTTCATCTTGGATGGGTTACTTTGGTTTTCTCTTAGACCTCTACCTCAATTAACTCCTGAATTCTAGAAGTCAGGAAAATAGGATATTGGTACTATTACAGTGTGTGTCTGAAGGGCTGTGTTACCTTGTAATTCATTAGGAATTTAAATCTAATCTGAGTTACAGTTCTTTCAGCTATTGTTGATCCTGAAAGAGTATTGATTCTCAAATTGTATATAAAATAGTCTCAACAGTTTTTTTAAGAGTTGATACTTAGTGTTACTAAATCTTGCTTAATAGTGCCTTGTAAGAAGAATATGAAGCCAGAAACTACTTCAGTGTTTTTTTGGTTTTCTTATCCCAGAAGTGTTAGGCCTTGCACGTGCTCAGGACTTTATCCTCTTGGAAACAGGGAATAGGTGCTCTAAAGTCTGTGCTGTACTGAGACTTGAAACAGGTATAAAGTGTTGGACTAAGAGAGGAGCTTATTCATCTGGTGTATCCTGGGGTTCCACACTAGATCCATGGTCTTGCTTGTACCTGTTGGCAAGCAAAACTGACAGAAAACATTCATTTCCCCCCCAGCCCCTTACAACAATGTCAGAAGGTGGTGATACAGCAGTGGCCTTTTTTTGGTCCTCTTTGGAGCTTGTTTTAAACTATTCATTTTTATCCATGTGAAAGGCCTTTGAATTTGTTTTTAATGGAAGTTGCACTTAAGAGGGGGTTTAGAAGCTGAAAATAAAGGTGTTTTTTGGTGATTTCTTCATATGTAGATAATATTTGAAAGTGAAAGAGAGAAAATCTGAAATGTAGGCTGATGGAAATGGACAGGGAACTACTGTTTATCTCTTTGCATTCCCAAGAACGTTACCCATGCTGCTGGAAATGTAAGCCCAACTCAAGGCTTCACTTAAAAATGGTTATTGCCCTAAGCTCTGACTTACTGATGTGTTCTCCCCTGTCAACTTGCAGGGAAGCTTTATGAGGAAGAAGAGGAGGATGCCCTGCCAGACTCGGATGCCCTGCCAGACTCAGATGACGAGGTGGAACTGGATAAGCCGCGCCCCATACAGATTGTCCTCGCCCATGAAGATGACCATAACTTTGAATTAGATGAAGCAGCTTTGGAAAAAATCTTGCTTCAGGAACATATTAAAGATCTGAACATAGTAGTTGTGTCTGTAGCAGGAGCTTTCCGCAAAGGAAAATCTTTTCTGCTGGACTTCATGCTTAGATACATGTATAACAGGGTGAGTAATTTGGATTTTTCCTGCAGGAGAAAAGTAGTTTGGTGGTTAAGTCATTTACCTTTGTGTTTGTTAACTTGAGCATAAATATAGCAAGTCAAAATTTTCTTATGTATTGGGGGTGGGGAAGCCAGGCTCTGTTTCTACACTGTAAAGAAGTGAATTCCAATGTACCTTTTCTTGCAGTTATCAAAGGAACTTATTGGTGTCCCAGTGCAAGTAGATAGGAGAAGCACTTCAGTGAGGAAGTGTCATGGCCTTCTAGTTGAGCTTTGGGGAAGGGCTTTTCCAGGTGGTGACTTGGAGGAACCTTCCTTTGACTTTGTCTCCTGATATCATATTGTGGCACTCACCCATTGTTGCAAAACTAAGTCTTACCACAGAGCTCTTGGAGGGCTAAATCTGATGTATGGCAAAAAGGAGAAAGTTTCCTGTTTGCTGCTTGGAATGTGTCTCTGAACACCGCCCAGGAATTTAAAAAAACCTTTGAAGTCAATGATTAATTAATGCCTGATCCAAAATTTAATTTCTTCTTTTAGTTTGTAGCTTTTGGCCAACGTTATCTTGTGACTGCTGTGCTTTGAACCCTTGGCTTATGTGGAGAAGGTGGGGCAGGGTCTTCTGTGACCATACACATCTGCCTCTCACAGGTTGTGGGGTTTTTCTTTCAGTCTGCATAGTGGATATTGACAAGTCCGTGCTTTGTTGCTTTTTGGAGCTCTTAAAAACTCAGAACTGATTCTTTTTTTGGTCACTGTTATTTGGAGCTAATTTGTGCTCCCTGGCTTGAGGGGAAATCGAGATGAACCCTGCAGTTACAGGAAATAAGGGTGTACTGCAGGAAAGCTGCTGAGAGCTGACAGATGAAGACTTTTTTTCCCTCAATCCCAGTAGTGCCTGCTATTGAATTCCTCTCACTGATTTACCAGGAGCTCTGGAAGAATGACCCTGAGAATATGGTAGGAGGAATACAGAGTAGCAAGCTTGTGTTGCCAACTTCTTTAGACTTTTTTAACCTAGGGAGGAAAAATATTTCATTTGATTTAGCTGTTCAGTGGGTGACCTTTTGTGTGTGTGTGCGTGTGTATAAACCCTCTCTAGTGTCCTGTCCGTGTTCTAAACAAAACCAGCCAAGCTAAAAAAACCCTATAACCCCTGCAAACAGAGAAAAACCCAAACTCCTGAATATATTAATCTGAGCGAGATGGTGGGCTGGGTAGAGGTAGTGTGAGTTCCTTTTGAAAACAAAAGGGCTGGACTTTAAGCAAATACTCCCAACTTTGAGACTGTGAAATAGAACAAATGTTCACAAAGCAAAACAGATTGAAAAGCTGTTTCAGCCTTGCTTATCAGACCTCTGGTTTCTTTATGGTGTGGTCACTTTTCTCAGTTTTCTATAAATGTCCTTCAAAATACCATTTGTTTCTCTGAAACTGAAGATGAAAGCTAGCTTGGCCATCTACTCTAACAACTGTTTCTCAGCAAAAGCAGAGAGGTCTTGTTCTCCATGGGCTGCTTCTGGCCAGGCATTTCCATCCTGATGCTTGCAGGCCCTTAGTCCAAGTCAGTGATGCATCAGAAGACACTGCACTTTGCAGAGTTGTTTCTGTGCTGTTGCTCAGTGATGTAAACTGGCTTAGGAGAAGAGTTTGACAAGCACCAGAACTGCTGCAAACTGCTTGATGGGAACTGGGGATGGTGGAGGATAAATGCAACGCCTCCTCTTCGGAGCACTCTTGAGTTGTATGAAGTGAAATGATACCCTCTGTTTAACCAAATTTAGTACAGGAGGAGAGATCTTGGTATAGTTTTATAGTACTTAGTCTGAGCCCTCCATCTTTAGTCAGGCTCAATTGCAAGTCTGTATTTTTTGTGAATTAAATATTGCACGGAATACTAAAGCAAGTGCATTCACTTCATGTGCCAGTCCAGCAGTTTTGGGATGTTCTTCCATGTGGACATTAACATGCACGATGACGAATTTGCCAAAAAACCACACAATCTCATTGTCTTGCCTTAAACCAAGCGCAGGAGGTCGTGTGTGAAGTTGCCATTGTAACAATCTCACTGGTGCCAGCTGCAGTCACGGGCAGGATGGTGGCATGGCAGAGGTTGATCACTGACTCCAGGCAGGTGGACATCTCATTTCCAGGACTGGTTCTCAGTGCTCAGATTGCTCATTTGAAATGGAACAGCAGCAGTTGTGTACTCAGCAAGCTGCTGCATGCAAGGGCCTTCTGGTCTTAAGCCTTATTTATAGTTGTGTACAGTAACACCTGTAAGTTTAGATTGAAAAGCTTTTTTTTTTTTTACAGGGATGTCACCTTTTTATCTTGATATAATCTTCAAGGTGTACTGTGTATTAATGCACTAGGCAGATAAAGCTGCATTGGGCCTTTCCTTAGTGTGGAATAAATTTAGAGAAATTACCTTCTAGGTGACTGAGACAAAATTGGAGTGCTACTTCTAGCTTGATTTCAGGTAGCCTTTTTTTCCTCCTCCCATCTCCTGAATATCTTTCAAGCCAACTTGATGGATGGAGACTTAAAATAGTGAGTTTTAGCTAAGGAAAGGTGTAGGTAACAAGCTGGGAGTGCTTCAAACTGATGCAAAGGTCAGTCAGACGGAGGCTTAAGTACATCATCCATAAGATGAAACAACTTTAGGTGAAGTTGTGCCTGTTAAAACATCAAAGTCTCCTGTGATATGAATCACATGTGAAATCAAATCAGGTCATATCTATACTCATTGAGGGACTTGTCCAACTGTGTAGTTTTGGTCTGATTTATTACAAGCAGGGATAACGTCTGGACCAAAATGGGATAAAATATTACTGTATAGAAGAAAAATGGAACATAGTGAGTAACAAATTCTCTTTAAAAATAAAAAGCTGCAGTCCCCATTGTCATGTACATGTGAAATATGATTCAGCATTGCAAAACTGTATCCTGGAGTGTACTGAAGCACAAACCAGGCTGGAGCTTTCATTTCTAGAGAGGTTTATGGAAGAATAATCATCTTCTGGGATAAAAAAATTCCAGGGAAAAGCTGTTCATGTTTTGCTTAGTTTCTCTAGTAGAGGTGCATGTGCCTGTCAAAATAAACCAAAGGAAAAAAAAGCCCAAACAACCAACCCCACACCCAAACAACCAACATGTAAAGACCTGTAGATCTTTTCAGTTGGATACCTGTGATAATTTTCTACATTTTCACGTGCTCATCTCACATTTGTCTGATGCAAGTAGCAGAGTTGAGTGGTGCACTGCTGGCATTTGGGAGAATTACTGGCTTGCCTGCATGGTGCTAGGCATGAGGAAAGTGTGCAGGGTTTTTTCCCATCGTGCTTTGGAAACAAGCAGTTTCACTTAGATGTTTTAGGTATTTTTGTTCTGTACAGCCCCTGGGTGCTCATGCTGCTTTCTGAAATGGGAAGAAACGTCTTGAGCTGTTTTCTGGAAACTGCCAGTGCAGAGTCAGCAAGGCAGAGCCCAAAGCCTGCTGAATTGAGGTGTCTCCATTTTGACCTTCTCAGGGGACTCTTCCCTGGCTGGGAATCTCCTTTGGACAGTTCAAGGCAAATTCATTAACTGTCTCTGTTCTGCCAGCTTGCTGTGTTCTGGCCTGTGAAAGAAAGGCTTTTCTGTAGCCCCCTCATCAGTTAAACTGTTGTCTGGCTGCCACTTCTTTTGTGTAGGATTTCAGTGTATAGAAACCTATCACAGTGGAACTTCCTGTTTCACTGTGCCTGCTCAAACTCCTTACTTGTCCAGAACATAAACTACATTTCTGGGTTAAATGTGCTCATATAATGGCTGAATTCTTGTGTGAGCCACTGCTCTGTGTTGCCTGTCCTTGAAGACCTCATTACAATTCCAGCAGCCAGGAATGTTAGCTGCCAACTGTACTTGACTCTGCTAGCTTCTCACAAATTGGGGAATGTCCCAGTGAAACTTTGACATGGATGGGTTGATTGACATGTATCAAACTCCTAACCTGACCCTTTCTCTGTAACTGACAAGTATAGATTGTAAATTTTCTAGTCCTTGCCTGCTCTTTGTGGCTTCTGCAAGATGGCATTGGGAGTCTTGTGTTAGTGCAGGGACTCAGATGCTGAGCTAGCTGTTAGAGGGGGGAAGGGAGAGGATTAAGTGGAGATCAGGTGTTTTGTGCCTAGCAGAGGTTTAGCTGTCCTGGGTTAAAATATCTGCTATTGTGTTTGAGTTGAGCTTTCTCAACTGTGAGAAAAGAGCATGAGTTCTCAGTGGAATTGGTGGACAAAACTGAGCTATTCTCAATAGCTCTGAGTGCTTGAGGCTCAAAAACTGTGCACATTTACTCTTCAGTGACTGAAAAGTTGTGCAGCCACTGAAATGCAGAAGGTTACTTTGTGGATGATCCTTGAAACACAGCAGGGTAGCACAGTGTTTTAATATTTTGTGTAGTGTTGTCAGCTGGCTCTGAGGGAAATGTCATAACAATGTGGAACTCTGCTAAAACATAACATGTCAAAAAAGAAAAGAAATCTCCTCCTTGGTTTTACATCAGTTTTTCCTTTTGTTTTGTAGACTTCTCCTTGCTGGATAGGTGGAAACACTGAGCCATTGACTGGGTTTACATGGAGAGGTGGATGTGAGCGGGAAACCACTGGCATTCAGATTTGGAGTGAAGTGTTTGTCATTGATAAACCTAATGGAACAAAGGTGAGTGCTTCACTTACCTTGATTTACTCAAGGTCTCCCTTGGATGTGTTTGGTTTGTTGTGTGGTGGGGGTTTTTCTGCTGTTTGTTGGGGATTTTTTTAATAAAACAGATGGATGCCCCCTCCTGGGAAGTGTTGCTGGTCAGGTTCAGAGGGGTTCTGAGCAACCTGATGTAGTGGAAGGTATCCCTGTCTGTGGGAACAAGAGGATCTTCAGAGGCCCCTTTCAGCCTAAATAATTTTTATGATTCTAAAACTTAAATAGGTGAATGTAGGGATTTTTGCCTCTGTGTGCACCTTTAATGTCATGGGTTTCAGGGTGGCTCTTGGAAAATGGGTTACTTCTCTTTGCATTGAGTAGTTGTGTAACATATTTGGAAACTGTGTAGCAGTGTAAGGATGGAGATTTTATTCTTACAGCCCAGCAGAAAAATTCAACAATAGTCCCATTCTGAGAGTACTTTGTTTTGGTAAAGTCTGCCCAGCCCAGGCTGCTGGGTGGTTATCCTGTGAGTGTTGTAGAGCTGTAATGGCTCTAAATACCATCTACAGACAAAATGTGGTGAAAACAGCTCTGTAACAAACAAACACTATTCTTTGAAGGGTGAGAATATGTTCTAGCTTCTAGCTGTGTTGTAGTGAAATGTAATGCATGGCTGTAAGTACTGGAAGCTGGTCCTCCCATGTAATTTTAACAGGTAGTCTACAAAGAAGAACTAAGTCCAACAGTGGGGAAAAGAGGCACTAACTTGACTCTTTTCTAACTCTTAAGTCAGTTTGACTACAAAGCTTGGTTGGAGGTATTTATGCTGAAACAAAGTGTTAAATATTCACTCCATAATACTGGCGGTGAGCTTGAGCTATTCATGTTCTGAACCATCAGTTCTAGGTTATTTAAATTTCATACCCTTTGAATTTGCAAAGGGAACATCTGATGCCAAATCTGTGGGACATGGATCTCAAAAACAGTGGCTTAGTGGTGTGCAGGAAATGTTAAGTTTCACAGCTAACCAATCATTTATCTGGCTAAAAACCAGTTATGTTGTGAGAATCTGCTTGTGCTTTGGGAACAAATCACTCACTTGTTCTTGCTTATCAGGGGGAAAGAGAAGGGACTTGTAATAGATCCCAAAGATGGGAGTTGGACTAATAAACTTTTTTTTATTAATATCACTTCTGTCCTTGTCATTCCAGCAGTCAGTCAGCATCAATGATCTTGTTTGCTTCTGAAAATAATGATTTATATATATATCTATAAGTACCCATGTTACTCTTAGCTCTGGTGTAGGGTGCTAGATGTGCAGGTGAGACTGAAGTTACTGCAGTGAATGAGAGCTGTCAGTTACCCTGCACTCCACCCCAGTGGGCCAAAGAAGGCTGTTTCTGTGGGAGAGGGTCACTAGCCAAGGCCAGGGGCTTCAGGCTGATGCCAGGGCTGTGTGGCTGCTGCTTCCTCAGCTGTGCCTGTGTGTAGTCACGGGTGCAGGGAGCTGGCTGAGGCCCAGGCAGAAGGTGTAGGGACAGACACTTGCTCTGCTTGAAATAGAACTTGCCCCAGTGGTGGGGAGTATGAAAGTGTTCACAACTTGGTTCACTGCTGCTGTTCTTTCAAACTCTCCAGGTTGCTGTACTACTCATGGATACCCAAGGTGCCTTTGATAGCCAATCCACTATCAAAGACTGTGCAACGGTGTTTGCTCTGAGCACCATGACGAGCTCTGTCCAGGTGAGACCTCTGTCCTGGTAAATGATGGCATTTACAGGAACCCTCTGTCTCTAGAGCATCTCTCTAGCCACACTTAGAAAGATCAGCTGCATATCTTCGTCCAACTGTGATTTCAAATGTCTTGCTTTGCCTTATTTTCAGTGTAGTACGTAAACTGCCTCAGTTTCTTAGTGGAATCGAGGTTATGCAAGGCCAAGCTGAGTTGAATTGCTGACAGAACTGGGAAATCCCCTCCCCCCCAAAGATGTCAAAGTAGCAGCTGCTTCTGTACAGATGTGTTACAGAATCTTTTTTAAGACTTTAGATACAGTTTGGGTTGACATTACACTGTGATCAGCTCGGCTTAAAATTGCTTCTTCTGTTAAAGTGTCAATTAAACTCCTGACAATTGTGCTATACCCAAAAGTACTTCTGAGCTTGTGCCTTAAAATTGCCAAAAGCAGGCAGGTTTTTGAGGGGTGATAAGTGACCTTCTTCAGACATGCTGTAACATAAAAGGAACAGGAGTATGTAGAACACTACTTCTGTCCTGTGATGTTGGCTCTGGTGGATCATTTGTGAATAAGGGGGAGACTTTTGTTTGAGATGCCTTGAGACACCTTTTTAGTTGCTGACTTTTGAGTAGTTATACTTTCTGTGGAGGGGGCAAAAATACTTAAGGTGTGTCAAAGAGACTGTGTGAATGTAAGAGAGTGGTTTCCTGTGACATTGTAATTCTCTGACTGTGTCTTGCAGGTATACAACTTGTCTCAGAATATTCAGGAAGATGACCTTCAACATTTGCAGGTAAGACATAAATGCATGCTGCATTTATATTAAGCTACTTCTGAACTGATCATCTTGATGTTGTTCTAGAGGTTACTACTCATGTAACTGGCTTGGGAGCTTTTTGCTACTTCATGTAAAACACTGAGCCTGACCTGATGCCCAAACTGGTACTGTCTGTAAAAACTGTGTTTGCATCAACTCTGTGATGCTTCCCCTGTGCCAGTGCAGAGGTAAAATAGTACAGGCTTCTAATCTGGCTAAGTCTTTTAAACTCTGTTCTCTGTATTGCAAGTTCTGAATTTCCTGAAAAAGTGAGAAAGGAAAATTATTTCTGGAAGTACTTAATGATGAAATTCCGGTTTTCCCTAAATTGGAAATTCCTTTTTCCCTAAAACAGGAAAGTGGATGGTCTTTCACAACCAGTTTGTAAGGGAGTGTGGGAGCTTGGGTCAGGGCAGAAAGAGTCTTCTGCCCAGAAGCCATCTCTGGTGTTTTAGCTGAGAGACTTGTGCAGAGTTTTGTTTCCACTTAGAAATAAAAGCAGGAAAAATTTGTCCTCTCTATACCATGGGGTTTTTATCCTCTGATGGAACATTGTGGTCAAAGGCCTCTGAATTGTGGCTTCGTGTGAATGGTGCAAGAACCTGATCTCCTTAACTTAAAACCTGCAGCTTTAGAGAATAGCTTGTGTATTACCAAATGCCAAGGCCATGACCTTGTCACAGCTTAAAACTGTTCTGTGTGTCTTCAGTGCTACAAAAGACTGGCTGCCAATGCTGGAAGTAAAGAGCAATAACTAAACATAGCCTTGTGATGCTGTTCTCAGTTCACAGGGTTGTATCACTGGGCCAATACCCCCCACCCCCTGATAAAACCCAACCAAGCACTGAAAACAAACAAAATCCAGAGATAATTATTTGAAATCCAGGCTTTCCTCCTCCCTGTTAAAAGACTTTGGTCCTTTAACAGCCTCGCTGTAGTCTGGATAGAGCAATCTCTTCCCTTTGTACTGGAGGGTGAGATTTGAGGGAAGGAAGGGAAGAAAAGGGTGATCAATATAAGCAGTGGGTAGGGGACACCCATGCATTGAAATTGTGGCAAGGTCTGAGGGAAGGAAATTCTGAATTTTTGTTGTAACGTGGATTTATGTAATTCTAAAAGGCTGTTAGTCTTCAACTGCCTTTTTCATTTGGCAGGGAAGTGAATGAGGTAAAGAGTTTGGGTCAGAGGAGCCGGATTCACATGGGTGCTTGGCCACTTCATGGCTGCTTTTACTCAGGGTGACAAGGGCTTGGAAGTTAAATTGTGTTAAATTAGTCTTGTAAATTCTCAGATGCTCTTGTGGTCAACACAGGAACTGTCCTTTGAGCCATGACATTTATCTGAGATGTTCCAGGAGTTAGTTTAATGCAGAACAGCAATTGCCTGGTACTAGAGAGTTCTGGTGTGCTTCCATCATCTCAGCCTCCAAGACCTGTGATCATGGATCAACACCTGCTGGTTCTGACCTCTGCTGGAACAGCCAGCACAGTCCATAATTCAAGTTCTTGTGGGTGGTTTTGCTTGCTCAGTTCAGTGAGAGGAGGACAGCTGACACTTGCCTTTATACTGGAGGGAAGGAACAATTATTAGTTAAGGTCATGGGCTGAAGCAGAGATCTGAGAAGCTGCTGAACTTGGCTTGCATTTAAATGTCTGATACATTGGCTCTAGCCAAGTTCCTTGGGATTTCCAGGAATAAACCTTTTGTGGGAAGTAAGGGGCAAATGTTAGACAGGCTTATGTCCTTAGCCTGGGAAACAAGTGTTGGAAGATGGCTTGGTGAGAGATGCAGCCAGAAAAGCCCACAAGCCTCCCACTTAGAGCTGCAGTGTGTTGACAGGTAGGGAATGGCACTGCGAAGCCAGTGGGAATCTCATCTCCTACCTGAATTTTTCTGAGGATTGGTATACTCATTATTCAGGTTTACTTGCCAGTCTTAACTTCTAATGGGATTTAAGATTGGATACTTTTCTTTTTTAGTCACATAATAGAATATTCTACAGTGGAAAGGTGTGTTTTATATGTGGTGCCCTTACATTCTTCTTTCTCTCAGTTGTTTACAGAATATGGAAGACTAGCTATGGAGGAAATTTACCAAAAGCCGTTTCAGGTAATTATGTGTTAAATGGATTTTAGAATGTGTAGAAAATGAGCTCAGGATAATTTATGGAGATAAATTAGTTGGGCTGAAGCTAACCAGTTCTTTGCAAGACTAATTTTCCTTCACTATTGCCACATTGCTTGGCAAAAACCCAATGGAGAAATGCTGAAGAGGATCACATTTTGGGCAATTATAGCTGTGTGCTTATAAGGCATAAAAGGAATCAAAATGTCAAACGATGTGCAGGTGTTAAGGAGAAAAATTTTGTGCCTTCTTATTCATTCCTGTGAGAGGTGGTTGGTCTTTCCTGGTGGTACGTGGTTCTGAGAAAAGGTCCTGTTTGGTGGTGGGTTTTTTGTTTGGTTGGCTTTTTAAACAAGCAAACACTTGCACCACAGGACTACAAGGCAACTGCACTTAGAGCAGCCAAATACACCAAAAAACTTATATAATATCCTTAGTTGTAATCTTTAATCTACTTAGGTTTAGAGCAGCCAAATACTTAAAGTAATTACATACGTGATAGAGTTTGTCACCTTAGGAATGATGCAAGCCATTCACTGCTGATGTTCTTCCTGTTACAGACACTAATGTTCTTAATTAGAGATTGGAGTTACCCTTATGAACATGCCTATGGCTTGGAAGGAGGAAAAAAGTTCCTAGAGAAAAGATTGCAGGTAAGTTAAGACTTGAATTTCTAACTTAAGTGACAGCTTGCTGTCAAGGCAGTGATGCACCATGAGCTGGCTTCTTGTGCTGATAAAGCACATCTGTGGTGTTTCCACTCCTGTGCAAATTTGACATTATTAGGTTCAGGAATAAAAGTTTAAACACACTTTTGTGCTCTTACTGCTTTTAAGGTGATATTTATTTGTAATTGCAGTACTGGAAAACTGGTAGCAGTTCTTACTGCCTTTTTTTTCCCTTCAGGTAAAGCAAAACCAACATGAAGAGCTACAGAATGTAAGGAAGCATATTCACTCCTGTTTCAGTAATCTTGGGTGTTTCCTGTTGCCCCACCCTGGTCTTAAAGTTGCAACAAATCCAAATTTTGATGGGAGATTGAATGGTAGGAAGCTTTTCATTTTGTGTTTTTTGATTTCAGATAACTGAGTTTGTTTTCTTTTATGATGGAAGTTAAGCACTGCAGTGCTTTGCTATTGAAATGCCTGACTGGAAAAATGTAAGGCTAAAAGGTGAAACTGTGGAATTTAGGAATGTGCATTGTGTGGTTTTTTTAGTGGTTTAAAGGTAGAGGAATTAAGCAGGCAGAGGGAATGGATATCTTTGTGTCTGGCTGTTCATTGTAATCTGATAACTTGAGACATGCTTAAAGGTCATTAAATACAGATTCCAAAGGTAACTAAGGGTTCCAGAGGAAGAATTTGCAAAATTAAGGACTTTACTTTCTTGAAAGGCTTTTCTCTAAGAACTTGCTGAGCCACAGGTCAGTTCTAGAATGACTAAAATAGAAGCCTTATGATTTTGCTCCTGCAGGATGAGAGGCAGTCAGGATTCCTCCAGTTCCCTGTTCCCCAGCAGAGGGAATGTAGCAGAATGGCAAAGGCTGTAAAAGTGAGGTGCAGTGGTGGGATGGCAACCCCTGCTGTGCTGAGGGCACACACCTGTGGGGTTCTTGTGCAAGATGTTGGTGTAATTGGGGAAAAAATGCACTTCAGATGTTCAAAGGACAGTGGATCCTTGTTCTCCCAGTCTGGAGTTAGGATTGGTAGATTAAGAGTAGGTAGAATTTACTAGAGCTACATTATGTATGTAAGCCTTTAAATACCTTAAAAATGCAGTTCAGAGTTGTGACACTGTGGATTTTGAAGGATCATGGGCTATCAGTGTTCCTTTAGGAAATACAAGATTGAAAACTAACCTCTTTTCTCCTGAAATTGATTGAATTTTACTAGATATAGATGAGGATTTTAAGAATGAACTGCGGAATTTGGTACCGTTACTGCTTGCCCCGGAAAACTTGGTAGAAAAAGAGATTAGTGGATCCAAGGTGACCTGTAGAGATCTTGTAGAATACTTCAAGGTAAGCAAACTCATACTAATTATTTCTGTTAATTGCCTAAAAGACAGTATTCTAATTTTAGGCCGTGTTGTTCCCAGAGAAGATAAGATATCTAGGCTGACACTCGCTGATCAGCTCACTTTTATTTTCATTTCATTACTCTGACTTCCAGAACTGGCACATTGCTTCCTAACAGTACAGCTCTTAGCAAGCCACTATTAGCAAAATTTGTGGGTTGGTGTTTATCTCTGTAAATAGGCTGAAATATCTCAATTAGAATTAGATTTTTTTTTTCCTGCTTTGAAATCCTAGTTGCATTTTTTTTAATGGAAGTAGGTCTCATGTAGCTTATACAGATAGAAAAACAGCTCTTAAACTGCTGGGTATACAGTGAAAATTTCAGATACTCCCCTCTGGATTTTTAACATGCAAGGAAGGTGCTTTCTAAACACTTGGATGTGTAGCATCACTATGCTCTGAAATATTTATGTGTGATACTCACAGCTGTTACTCTTGAGCTTTTTTGGTATCTTGGTGACACCAGCAGAAATGTGATAACATAATCTCTGCATCACCAGCGATGGGTCTGGTGTGTGTAGCCTTTTTTTTTTTCAATTGGAATGACTTAAAGAGTAAGAATTGGTAAGAATGATACCACTGTCTCCTAAAAACAGGAATTTTGCGTTGCTGCTTTTGGGCATGCGTGTTTTGAAGGTAGAACAGTTGTAAGAAACCAACTATGCAATGAAGAAACCTGAGACCAGAATGCATTTAACCTCACTTGTAAAATGAAGTAACTTTTTAAAAGGAAAGATGTGATGTGGACTGCAGAAGGCATGGCCATTCTGACAAGCATAAAATCAGCATTGGAGCTCAGAGGTTCAGTCTCTCTGTTTACATGGTTGCATGCTGCTTTTTGCTCCAATTTCTTCTCAGGTGCAGTGCAGGGAGTGCATGTTCAGCAGCAGTTCAGAAAAGACTGCATCCTAAAAATGGAGGGTAAAACCTCTGTCGAAAAGCTGCCATATCCACATCCCATATGCAGTCTGAGCAGTCCTGTGGGGTGATGCAGCAATGCCATGCTTATGTAACTAAAGAGGACTGCTCCCTGGGGACTGTGCATGTCAAGCTGAGATTGTGAGGCCTCAGTTGGAAACTTTAGGGCTTTCACTTGGAGGAAATAGCTGCAGAAGCAAGGAGGGTCTCAAGAGAACAGAGTCCTGTATAACTCTATATGTTTTTGTAGGTTGCTCTACAACCTAGAGCATTGAGTACATAGGGACCCTGATAACCTTGTTCTCTCCTCCTTTAGACCAAAAAATCCTCAGGCCAGAGTCTTGTAGACAAACCAGGGAGGAAAGCAGCAATGGTGTGAAGAAGAGTGGAGATAGACCCCCCAAGGGGCTGAGTGGCCTTGTTGGTGTAACTCACACAGCTTGTCCAAGCACTGGCATGGCTGCTCCTGCCTCCTGTGCCCCACTCGCCTGTCCCAGGAGCTGTGCCATGGGCCAGCTTGAGGGCTGGAGAAGAACTGAAGTGTGTGTTCTCTCTGAACCCCTGGGGAAAGAAAGGACACCTGAGGATAGGTGGGGTGGGGCACAGAGGATGGGCTGTCTGCTCAGCTTCTGGAAGTATTTTGACAGCTCAGCACTGTCTGCATGAAGTGCCTTGGTCTGGTTTCTTTTCCTCCTACGCTTCAGTAGATGAAGGCGTGTGGGGAATGGAAGTGCTGGTTCTCCCAGCACTGGGGTGAGTTTGGGCAGACCTCTTGCCAGAAAGGCTGTGTGAGAGAGACATGTCCACCCCTTTGTTATGGGTGAACATCTGTTTAGCACAGACCTTATGTCGTTTGAGGGAGCAGAAACCTGCTGCCAGGCCTGTCACTTCTTGGGACAGTGGTGATGTGTCCTCAGGATGCTCTGCTGCCGTGCTGGGCCCCAGCCTTGGGCACAGGAAGGTGAAGGGGGACAAAATTGTCAGAACTGTATGAAGAAATCTGCATCATGTAATATTTAGCATTATTATGAAGGAATAATCTGAGCTCTGTCTTTGTGTTATCCCTGATTTCTCATTCTCCTTAATCCCAAATGGTTTTTTTCTCCCATTTAGGCTTACATCAAAATCTATCAAGGAGAGGAGCTACCTCATCCGAAATCTATGCTGCAGGTATTTCATTTTTCTTTCAAATAACCTGATTAGATGATGTGTACTTTGTAAGTTCTTTGCCATTGGAGGTCATGACTGCTGTGGGCCTGAAGCTTCCCCACCCAGCTGTAATTCTTGGAGGATCTGTGTACTTTGAAATCCACCTGAACTGTGATACTTGGGTACTTTTCCCTCAATTCCATCAACCAAGTGAAATGAAATCAACCAAATGAGCAGGGGTCTGTCTGGTTGGTTGGGTTTTTTAGCTGCTTGACTTTCTAAGCATGAGTTTCCTGTGACTTGCTGTTTGCCTGGGAGATACAGAAAATGACACCTGGCAGCTTTAACTACAAATAATTGTCCCTGACATGACACAGGTTGAAAATGAGTCGTAAATTCTAACAAAATTGGCAATTACAGTTGAGCTGTACAGAAAACTGTACATATATAATGCAGAAATAGTTGTATAATAAAGCTTCCTTCTTTCCTCCCAGGTAGTATAATAGTTTAGTGATCTTTATGTGCCTGTTAACAATAGAGCATTCAGAAGAGATTGCTCATGATGAAAAGGCTGTACAAGCAAACTGAGGTTTGCTGGCAGCTGTACTAGAAAGCTGAAGAAAATGTTCTCCTAGGCAGCAATATGTTTTAATGCATATTGCTAAACTTCACTTACTTTTGTGTGCCCTTTCCCTGGCCATCAGAAGCTCTGGAGGTTATGGGTGGGTGTTGGGAGTGTAATGCTGTGTGTAACCTGGGAATGCTGTGATGATACAGGATGCTCCATGTTTTCTAGGCAACAGCTGAGGCAAACAATCTTGCTGCTGTGGCAGGAGCAAAAGACTTGTACAGCAAAGGCATGGAGCAGGTATGATGGCACAACCTTTCCTAAACACCTACATGCAAATGCAGGCCTGCAGTTCCCATGTTGTGTTCTGTCTGTGAGCACTTCTAGGGGGGAAAGCAGCTTTGTTTTCTGCCCTCTTCTCTGAGCTTAGGTGTCTGGAGGTGTGGGAATGGGTGTGTTTGCAGGACACATCACCTGTTAGCTCCCTCTAGGGCTCTTGACAGGCATCTTAAAATCCTCTGACGTGAAATGCACAAACAGGTGAGCAGACATTTGTTGTGCCAGGGTTGCAGAGTGCTGGAATTCTAGTTTTATAGTCTGGTATTTCTGAATTATGGCCATTCAGTAGCTGTAAAATGCAGGGATTAAAGTGATTCTAAAATCTAAAAATGCTTGAAAAACAAGAATTACTTTGAAAAACCTATGTAATTTCCTACTTGCTTCTTCTCTTGAAGAGAGTGATTTTATATCATTCTCAGCTGAATGACTGGATGGATTTCACCCTTCAGTGTAGTGGTATGCAAGGTTTTTATCATAAGGAATTCTGAAAACCATTACCTGTCTTGTAAAGCTTAACAGGACTATGCTTATTGTGAAACTATACAACCAGAAAGAGACCAGTAGGTGTGAGAACATGCTACAAACGTGGCTCCCCATTAATTAGGCTAATTGTGGTCTTAATTGCTGAAGTAGCTTTCCATTTTGAAATCAGAGTAAGAGCTAATGCTAGTGGCAGACAAGCCAGTTCAGTTTGTTAGCAGGCTGTTTGGAGAATGTTCTGCTTGTTTAAAGGGACTCCCCTGTTTCCATTTTGGAAAATGTCTTGAAATAGTAAATGTGGTGTTTATAATAAGTGTCAAGTCTGCCTTCCAAACTTGAATCTTCAGTGGTGGTTGAGATACTGTAGTTGTAAGGTTTCTAACTTGGAGCAAGGAATAAACAGAAACAGTTGTTCTTTTAAACAGACTTTGTTTCCATAGTAATGTTCTCCAGTACTGTATATTTTTATATCACTGTAGAGATACGCACGAATTATGGAACAGTTTTTTTGTCCAGATGTCTCTCATGATGTTCTTAATCTGACACAACTCTGAAACTTCTATTTTTAAGAACAGAAGTGGGAACTCTTTGGATTTAAAACTCGATTACGTAAAGATAGTTCTTGCTGCGGCTTCTGAGTTGTCCTCATGAAGCAAAGCCCTCCTTTGCTGAGTGTGCATAACCAGAATGCTGTCCTCCTAATGACCTGACACGTAAGGAACAGCAGGTGCAGTGTCACAGAGTGTGAGAAGACAGTGGCAGCTATTTGTGTGGTGGCCCCTTGGCCCCTCAGTAGCTCCTGCTGTTCAGCACGCTTTGGGCAATGTGAAAGAACTGTTTTGGAGGATGAGACTAGTAGCCGTTTCCCAGGGAGTTTTGCTGGATGTGGGGAAAGGCAGGGATGTGCACGTGGCTGTTTTCCTCTGAAGAGAGCAGTGCAAGTGTGAGTTCAGTCCTGTGGGGGTGTGTGGGGTGGGACAGGATCCAAAGCCCCTTCGGCCTCTTCCCCAGGCGGGGCTGGAGCTCCGAGCCCAGGGAGCCGCAGGAGGGCAGCAGGGAGCAGGAGCTGTGTGTGCAGCAGCACGGGCTCAGGGCGTGACCCCCGCTCTCTGCTGGCTCCCACAGGTGTGTGGGGGAGACAAGCCTTACATTGCCCCGTCGGACCTGGAGCGGAAGCACCAGGATTTCCGGGAGGCGGCCGTCCGGCACTTCCGCTCCGTGAAGAAGATGGGAGGGGAGGAGTTCTGCCGCCGCTACCAGGAGCAGCTGGAGGTGGAAATCGACGAGATCTATGCAAACTTTGTGAAGCACAACGATGGCAAAAACATCTTTTATGCTGCTCGTACCCCTGCCACTCTATTTGCGGTCATGTTTGCCATGTACATAATCTCAGGACTGACTGGGTTCCTTGGCATGAACTCCATAGCTGCCCTGTGTAATCTCGTGCTGGGGATGGCTCTTATATCGTTTTGTACTTGGGCATACGTTAAGTACTCTGGGGAATTCAGAGAAGTTGGAACAGCCATTGATCAGATCGCCGAAGCTATATGGGAACAGGTTGGTATCTGCTTTCATTGCAAACTCTTGCTTGCTTGAGCACACAGATCACTCAGTTTCTGCTCAGTGCTGAGAGTGAAAAGCTGGTCTAGACCTAACAGAGAATGCTAGTGCTGCCAAAGGGACAATCTGCCCAGAAGTGTGACTGCTCTCTTCAGGAAGAGATGCTGCACACAGAGTTTGTGTTGAACAAGCTCAGGATATCAAGAAAGTGTTACTCAAGGTGCAGAAGGTTACTTACTAGGTGCTTCAATGGTAAAGAGTGGAGGGACTCTTCAAAAATATTTCGTTTTCCAGGACAAGGAATTCTGTTTTCAAAGCTATGTCTATAGATAAATTTGTTCTGTAGATGTGGTGGATAAAATACCTCAGATGGTGCAAGACACGGGACAGGGGAAGCACTGCCCTCCTCTCCTGGTGTGATGCTTGGAGAGCACTGACTGGTGATGCCCTGCAGCAGCTGCTGCAAGAGGGTGCACAGCAGGTTTTGGCCATCAGGGAGACTTGTGCTGTCTGTGACAGCTTCAGTGGGTGCAACTGCTGTTGGCAAGGAATACTCAGCAGACAGGTTCCTGAAAGAAAAGATTTGAGTGTAAGGACTGGGAGAGAAAACTCTGCATGGAGATTTTGCTGCCTGAATTCAGTTGACACAGCTGTGCCAGTAAGGCCAATGTAGAGAATTCCTGACCAGTTGCTTTTGGAGCATTCCAACGAGCCATGTCCAGTGCCAGCAGAAGGGAAACACTTTGCTGCTGTTGTTACTAGAAATAAAGGGCACACTGAGCTTATCTGGGATGACATTAAAGTGTGTCCTCTGAGGCATGAGCAATTAACTAATGGGAGCCTTCTGCATAGATCCTTGTTTCTGCAGCTGAGACATTCCTGTGTTCAAGGCTCATCCTAGGCAGCGGCACGCTAGACCTGTCTGAGCAACCTGCTGAGGTTCCCTGTCAGGTTACGAGTTACACTGCAGCAGAAAAAGCGGGTTTTTAAAAAGAGGAGGGAAATGAGCATCAGTAAATAAATCAAAACCTAAATCTTGAGTTAACACTGCTAACTAAATTAAAATGATTAAAATTGAGGCTCTCCAGTACTACTGTAGCTGCTGCTGCGGGATACCCTGAGCACATAAGGCTTGATTTGCCTGCTACCTTCCCTGGAAGGGGGAAAACTTGGCTGATGCTGGAAGGAGCTTGCCACAAGTGGGCTGGAGGAAGGTGGTCTCCAAAAGGCCTCACAGTGTTGCTGTTGAGCTGCACATCAGCAGTAATATGCAAAGCACTGCAGGTCCTGTCTGAGTCACTCTGATTAAGTACCACGTTCTTGCTATTGATTTGTCTGAATCTCTGCCTTTCTTTTCCCTCCTTGCTTCAGAGGAATCCCAGGAAGGTGAGAAGTTACTGGCAATCAGGTTTTTTTTTGTTGATTTGTTTTTTTTTTTTTTCCTGAACTTGATTGACTTTCTGCTGTGTTGTGAGAGCCCTTTTTCCTAACAGCTGAATTCGTGTTTTAGGTGTTTTCCAAACTCTTTGAAGTCCTTAGACGCCGAACGGTTCGTCGTGCTCTCACATCAGTGCCGCGGCAGCGACTCTCATCCAACAATAACAAGAAGAAAAACTAGCCAGTATTTTTAACTTTCTTTCTGTATCTGAAGTGTTCACACTTACACATATAGGACAATAAGCTGGACCGTCTGGGCCGGTCTGCATAAATGCTGTAACCATACCAGACTGATGCTGCATATGGGGTATGGAATTGCACATCCATCTTCTAGGAACTGTACAAGTGGTTTGAATTCAGTGAAATACTGCTGTGTAGGAGGGGTATCACTTGTGTCCATAGCATGTGACTGCTTTAACCTCATTACTCTAGCAGCAAAATTCATTTCTCTTTCAGTTCATGCCACTTTGTGTCAGACTTCATCATTCTAAGTTTCTTCATGATTTCAAGTCTCATCTCTTTATATGGTTTTATATTTTCTTTTCCTTGGTTACCTCATTTTCTTGTTTCTTTTGCACATTTCTCATTCCACAGGTGTTGAAGCCCATGAGTGATAATTTGATGGAGGATCATATGAGGCAGTCTGTAAAAAACTCTATCAAAGCAGGCCTGACCGAGCAGGTGGCTCACCATGCCAGACTAAAGACAGACTGACAGTTCGTCTCCTCTTCAACTCTGCCCTCTCATCCTAGACATGCTTGCTGTACCATGAGAACTCAATAATAAAAGAAAAAAATAAATAAAAATAAACCAAAGTTTACAATCAACTGTAGAAGTAGTTTAGTGTGATTGGCTTCACAGATTGCTGCCATCACCGGGGAAGAGTTAAGTTTGTCAGTGCTCAGCTTCTCAGACAGACCGGTGCCACGGAGCCCGCCGGGCTGGGGAAGGGCTCAGGTTTCCGCAGTGTCTGCGCTCGGGGGCGGGAGGGGCTCCTGCTCCAGCGCCGGGAGCCCGCGCAGCCTCTGCTGCCAGGGGCAGCCTGGCCCCCGCAGGAGCTGATTCAGGGAAGTGGAATGAGCAGCCCCAGGCCGCGTGTGCTCTCCCCGAACGTGCCCAGCTCGGCAGCACCCCCGGCCGCCTCCAGGCAGTGTTTGTGCGTGCGGGGGCCGGCCCGCCGGAGCAGCCGCTCCATTGCAGTGCGTCCCTCGCTTTCTTGCCTTTACCAGTGTTCACGGATGCATGTGTCGGTTCCGCACGCAGAGCTGGGCTGGCAGGGAGGCAGGGGCTCAGCACACAGGCTCTCTTGCCTTCGGCTCGCAGACCTGGTCCCGAGGGAGGTGCATATCTGGAACTGAGCTGTCTTTTTCTGCAGTTTAGCCTTCGTGTATATAATATTGCCATTAATTCTACTGGGGAAGAAATTCCATCCAAAAATGTTGCCTACAGCTACCAAGCAATGAGTTAGGATTGTCTGTACAGTGTGTTTAGTTTTTATTTTTTAAGAAATCACAGATAGGGCATGTATATGAAATATAAATATATAAATACGATTTTGTATCAAAGTTTTGTAGTTTATGGCAAAACCTGGTTCTGTGGTAGCTAAGTGCAGTTCCTGTAAAGGAATATTTGTGGCTCATGTAAATGTGTGAATGCATCAACAATTTGAAGTTTTTTGATATATTTGTGATATTTACCTGCCTTGAGCACTGCAATCTCTCACCCCCTTGGGAAAAATCAGTGGGAATGTTTGTTGTGAAACTCTTGTCTTCTGTTGCATTTTAAAGTTATTTCCTGTAATTTATTTTCAGTACATGATTAAAATCAGTTGTGTATATATGAAATGAAATCCGTGCTTATTTTTAAAAGATGTTCAAGTATGTATTCTACTACATAAACTATGTCAAATACTTATCCTGACAATTATATGGACAGATTTGTTCTATTGTACTTCATAGCTTTCTATCGAAGCTGATGTTCCTCTCATGCTTGTCTCTGGAAGGTGACACCTGTCCAGCTCACTGCCCCTCCCTGCACAGGAGAACCTCCTGCTGTCCCAAAGCACGCTTTTGACTTGTGGAGTTGCTTGTCAGATTCTGCCCTCCAACAATTGTATCACTCTGAAACCTTGCTGCTGGCTTTATTTTCATTCTTGGCTACATCAGTATCAACCGTGCGGAGTGTAAAGGCAGCTGGATCATTAACTGTGCTGTAGTTTCAGCTGGAAATGGCCGTGTGCAATAGCTGGGCTTTTTTGCATTCCTAAGTGGTAACAACTTTCATCAACATTTGAGCTTTATCAGTCTCCCCTCTCTCGAGTGAGGGAAATCATCTGTCTAGGACTAAAGCAATTGCACTGTGACTTTTGCAGCGCCAAGAACTGCTGGGGAGTGGGGGTTATCTGCCCTCGGGGGAGGAGGGCTCAGCTCCAGGGAATGATGCTGAAGATGAGGTAGGAATGTCGCATTTTATGATATCTCAAACTGTACAGATTAAATACTGTTATTCAAACAAGCCAATGCTTTGGTGATTAATCTCTTGCCAATCAAGTGACATTGGGGCTCGCAGGGCCCTGCCTGCCCTTGCTGCTTGTGTTCTCCAGGAAGCTGCGAGTCAGATTTGAGGCTGTGCCCTGCACACAGGGGCAGAACTCTTTCCAGCATGGGAAGAATAAGTTGAAAAGCTTTTTCTGGACTCTTTCCTTCAGGGTCTGTGGGGGGAAGAGTTCCTGAACACTGTGCCAAGAAGTTGCAGAATGAATGTAAAATCCCCTCGAGCTTGTGGGAGGGATCCAAGGTAGGGAAAGGCAGGGGTCAAGATGACTTTTAATCAAGTGTGGGAAATTGGTGTTTTAGGGGATAAAAGGGGCTGGTCATGTGGCAGCAGGGTGCTGGTGTGTGTCCTTGTCTGGCCGTGTTAACTCCATTTCTCACCCTTTCCTGGAACAGGGGACTCCATTCCATGTGCATGTGTGCATGGAGGTCCAAGTGCCACGACTTGGAATGGGGCCTGGGGTCACGGGGCTGGATGTTTGAAGTAGCAGCAGCCTAGGGTGAGTGGAAAGCAAGTGCCAGCACCTGGAGTGAGGTCGTGTGTCACTGTGGGAACAGCGAGCTGGATTTAGCCAGCAACAAGGGAAAGGGGCCTGGGAGTCAGGGGTGGGAATGTGGGCTGGACACACATCTATCCTTGCATGAGGCAGCTGGAGGCTCGGGTGCGACTGGGTTCCAGTTGTCTGCGGGAGGCAGAAGAGGCTCTCCCAGGGCCAGTTAAGGACAGCCCTGTGTCTGAAGGCCAGAGCTGCCGAGGGCATTCACAGGGACGGTGTGCAAGGGCGGGCTGAGCCAGCAACTGAAGTGCAGCTGTGGGCCGTGTCCATGGAGTAGAGTGGTGATCCAGAGGCTGGATACTGCATGAGCTGAGCCTCCCTGCCCAGTGTATTTCCCCCTAAGAGCCCTTCCTCGTGATCAGCTGGAGGGATGGCGTGAGGGTGGTGGTGCTGCTGTGCCGTGTAGGGATGGTGTGAGCACGTGCTGCGTGTGCCTACTGGGAATGCTGGCTCAGCCTTGCTGCTGGTGGCACCTGGGGGCATGCAGCCGGAGTGGCCACACCTCCACAGGGCAACCCCTTCCTCTAAATATTCTTAGTAAAGTCAGCTTAGCATTTCTCAGCTTCTGTCTCTGCACTGTTACAAACATCAGGTTTGTGCACAGCGTGGGTACGAGGGAACTGAGGAGTTGCACCAGCAGAACACACGGGGACATAAAGGAGATGGCAGCTGCTCTCTCTACCCTGGGCTACTCTGCTATTACTCAGGAAAGGAGTTCCGAAAACTGTTCCAATTCTGTGCCAACTGTGGTGTATTCAGGCCTTGCTTCCCCTGTCCTCCCTGAGCAAGCAAAGATCAATTCACCAGGAAAGGCTTCCATGGTAATTACCCCACACCTGCAGTACAGCTCTGGCCACGTCCTGCCTCAGAAAGGGACACAGCAGAGCCAGGCAGGAAAGCTCCAGGGGAGATCCCACAGCTGGCAAAGTATAGCAGGGAGCCACAGGCCGAGGGAGGACTGGGAAGATGCAACAAGGTACAGCAGCAGAAAGAGGTGGAGAAGGTGACAAGACAGGATACTTGCTCCTCCTTTTACTTCAGAAAGTGCCTGCCCAAGTTCCTTGGGAAGGAAAATCCTCATCTGGAGCAACAAGTGCGGTGATTTCTGGCTTGAGAAAGACGTAACCAGCTGGAAATTTCTGGCTGCCTGTAACTCTGTTCTTAGAGCAGGCTAGGGCCAGGCCACAGATTTTTCCTGCAGATGGCTGATCCTTAAAGGTGAAGTCAAGGAAACTAAAAAGTACATCGGGTGGCATGGCACAATAACGAAAGGGTAGAGAACAGGAAGCCCTTATTTTACAAACCCAGATATGTGGAATATCCAATGTTTTTTTCCATTGTGCTAGCCATGTATGGCAGTATCTCAAACTCCCTGCCTGTTACTGTGCTGGGTGAAAGTAATTAAGCACAGGTTATGGTAAAACTTCCTTTTTTTTATTGAAAAACATGGGTGGGAGTACAGACAATATTTACACAAGTTCCCGAGAGCAGCTCAACTCAAGAACGTATGACCAAAAATATGATAAAAGGATGTGGGTCCAGCACAGAATTCTGGAGGGTACCACACGGTACAACTTCCTGCTACACACGGACCTTCAGATAAGATCAGCAACTGAAACGAGAGACAATGAAAGAATTAATGAGCCGAGTCTGCTGAGAGCCAGAGCCCAGCAGGACAGCACAACACAGCTGGGTCAGGCAGAACGGAGCAGGGGCATTGCTGCTGCAGGGCTGGCAGCACGCACCGTTCATGGGCATCTCGTCGATCTGGGTGGAGTAGTACTGCTCGATGTCCCGCAGGATGCGGATGTCGTCGTTCTTCACAAAGTTGATGGCCACGCCCTTGCGGCCGTACCTGCCCGAGCGGCCGATCCTGGGGAGCACAGGGAGAGAGGGAATGGAGCCACCCTGGGAGGAGCCACCCGGCCACAGCGCCCCGAGGGAGGCCGAGCCTACCTGTGTATGTAGAGTTCTCTGTTGTTGGGCAGGTCGTAGTTAATGATCAGCGACACCTGAGGCACGTCCAGGCCTCGAGCCCACACGTCTGTGGAAATGAGAACTCGGCTGCAAAGGGAAGGGCACAGTTAGGGCTGCTCCACCCCCAGAAGGGGCTGAGGGCTGGGATACCTCAGGCTCCAGCAAAGAGCATCCCCTGCTAGGCTGTGCTCCCCCCTGCCCACAGCACGCCAGCTGCACCCACACTTAACTGCACGGAAAGCTGCCTCGTGCACCACCACCAAACTTCAGTCAACACAGGACCGACACAGCTCGGATCTTTCAGAAGGAATAATGCTCCCAGGGGTTTAAAATACAGAGAATGGAGCACAAATATTTTTTCCTCGACTTACTTTAAATGCAGCCACTCCCAATGTCTTCAGCAAAGAGACTCATTCTACACTTGGAAGTATAAGCATGCCTCCTTGGAAAGCGGCAGTTTCCCAACCCTTCAACACCACAGGGGCACAGATGCACATCAGAGTTCCCCCTAATCTGAGCTGGACAAAGCCTTGAGAGGAGAGGTGTGAGGGTTTCCCTTCAGACACCAAGGAAACCCTGCCCTGAAGTAGCAGTGATGGAAGGAGCACTGTCTGGTGCATTTACCTTGCGCCAGATCTGAACTCTTTCATGATGGACTCTCTCTCCTTTTGGGGCATGTCCCCATGCATGGATGAAACTGTGAAGTTGGCTTCTCTCATCTTCTCTGTGAGCCAGTCGACCTGTGAACAGAGCCTGGGTCAGCTCTCTGCTCAGCACAGCCAAACACACCAGCCGTGCTCCACAACCTTGGCAGGGATGTGCTGGTATGGTCTGAGACACTTCCACAAGCATCCTGAAACTAAGGGAGGTGAATAATCTTTACAAAGCAACCAGACCTCTCCACTAACCCAGCACTGAGTCACTCCTAGAAAGTACCATGTCCCTCTGGTGGCTCCTGTACCTTTCTCTTGGTGTTACAAAAGATGACAGCCTGGGTGATGGTGAGCGTGTCGTAGAGATCACACAAGGTGTCAAACTTCCACTCTTCCCTCTCCACAGCCACGAAAAACTGCTTGATTCCTTCGAGGGTCAACTCATCACTGCAGGGAGGAACACCACAAGCAAGTGAACAGCAGTTACAAGGGCTGGATGTGCTTCACCACAGACAACACCTCTGCCTGTGTGCCGCAGGTTACCGAGTCCAGACAGAGTCCAAGTTGTTCTAGAAAGTCCTTGGCAAACTGCTCTGAGAAAGCCTTGAATGTGACCCATTCAGCAGAGACTGAACTGCTCTGCTCTGGCCAGACAGCTCCAAAGGAGAACCTTTCTGTTCTCACTGTTTTTACATTCCAGCTTCTTGGCAAGAGAGACTGAAGAAAGCCTCAAGAAGCTTGAAAGTACTAAATGGGGCAGTGCAGCTCAGACAAGAGGGAGATTCCTCCTGAGTTCCAGTGCTCGAGGACCTGTGACACCACCAGATGAAAGCTCTGCCTCCAAGAGCATCCAGGCTCAGTCAGCTAAAGGGGCTTTTGGCCTGCTGTGTAATAGGAAATTATAATAGAAGGCCTTAAAAAGTCCTCTGGGAGAGCCCAGGAACTAGGTAAGTGTGAAAGACAGATTTCCACAAGGAGGGACTGCTGTCCGTGGGGAGAGTGAGGAAGCAGCCAGGCTGAGCAGCAGCACACAGAACTGGACAAGGATAAAGCCAGGGAGGGAAGTCAGGCTCTGCTGGCAAACAGGACAGGAGCACATCTGCAGCCCCTCAGGCAATGGTGAGAGGAACAAGAGAGATTCTGTACATTTGATCAGTTAATACTGTGAGCTGCCCAGGGCTGGCCCGACTCAGAGCTCCTGTTCCTTGCAAGGAAGCTCACTCACCGTTTCACCAAGATGCGGATGGGGTCTGTCATGAATTTGTTGGTCATTTCCAGGATTTCGTGAGGCAAAGTGGCGCTGATCAGAACCACCTGTGTGGCTGGAGGCAGGTATCTGTACACATCGTAGATCTGCTCCTTGAAGCCTGCAGTGCAAATCAGGTCACAGTCAGCACACCCCACATATCCTCCCCTTTCACAGTCTGATCTGGAATTCAGCACTGGGTCTGTACTACGAGAGGAACATTAATGTGTGAATCAGCAACACCAGACAAGGCGTATTATGTAGCTCAACCCATCATAACTAACTACAATCATCTAACCTAGAAAACCCAATTTTTAGAAGTAGGCCTGGGACACCGTGCAATCTCAAAGAGACAAGAAAGCAAGTGAAAGGGAGGGAAATGTTTTACCTTTATTGAGCATTTCATCTGCTTCATCCAAAACCAGCATCTTGATGGCACGCGTTCTCAAACTGCGGCGGCGAATCATATCTGTGGGAGTGCACTGTGTGAGATGGGAATGCTCTGCGAGCAGGGGAGCCCACACTGCTCCCAGCCACTGCACGGCCTTCTGGTGCAGCAGGGACACATGGGAGAAATACAAAATGCCACATGAACTTTATGTCAACAGACTCCACAAGTCCACATCCTGGTTTGAGAGCCAGCCCAGTCTGGCAGGCACTGATTTTGGGAGTTTTTTTGACTTGTGGGGACTAGCTCACGTTCTCCCAGTGACAGGAGCTTGTGTAAGATTTGTCTGTGTGTTTCTCAGAGAGGCAGAGGGTGTGAGCCTGAAGGCCAACACTACCTGTGTGGTAACTGCCACGAGCAGTAAATATTAAAATCTTCATGCAGCGAAACCAGAAAGAACCAGCTGCAAGTGCACCTGATTTAGCAAAGAGGATGCAGAAAATGTGCACCCAATTTTGGCATTCATGTTGGCCTGGCTCTTAGCCCCTTAATGTATTTTCTGGGATTGTAATAACTTCTCCTTAAAAAATTCTCTTTTTTTCCTAAGCCACCACATAAAGAGCAACTTCCACAGTGAAAACAAGACATAAACAAAGAAAATGAAAATACCATCCCCACTGACCTCTCTGTAGTTTTCTCCAGGTATAACTACAGCAAGTTGGGAGCTTGCTACATTTCACATTAATGTTACATTACTGGAGTTCCAATAAATGCCACTGTGTAGCCCCCCAGTTCCTTACCAAACACACGGCCTGGAGTGCCAGCCACCACGTGCTGCCCATAATCCAGCTTTCGGATGTCCTCACCCACGTTGGTCCCACCGATGCAGGCGTGGCACTGCACGTTCATGTAGTCTCCCAGGGCAAGGAGCCCCTTCAAACACAAACACACAAGGAAATGGTTTAATCACCTGAGCTCTCCTAGGCCTGCATTTGTGAGGAGATGCAGGTCTGTGCAGCCATGCTGTGGTTATTTTAGATACGTCAGCACAAGGAGTTAGAGGGATTTTTTAATGTCTGAGCCAAATCTCCACAACAGCAGGCCTTCAAACACTGGGAACTCAGTTCCCCAGGGATCCTAACTGCTTTAGAAGTGCTCTCCTTAAAATTTCAGTTAGGACTGTGCAAAACCTTAGACTGCTGAAGTAATACTACAACGCAGATGAACAAAGTGGCCCTGTATCAATGACACGTTGTTCTTTCTGTCAGGAACAGACAGAGAGAGTGGGAGCTGTGCTTTGAGCTCTGCTGGAGGAACAGCAGAGCAGTGGCCCCGGGCCTGGGCAGTGCTGTAGACAGGGACTGAAATGCTCCCACCTTCTGGATCTGCACCGCCAGCTCCCGCGTCGGCGCCAGGATCAAGGCCTGGGTCTCGCGCACCTGGTTGAAACAGGATCACGTGGAAGTTCACCACAGCCCAGAGGTAAAAAACCATACAAGACATTATGGATCTCACAGTGCTCTGAAATGTCACAGCTGAAGGATTTATCACAGAATTTTGTGTTAAAATTAAAACAAAAGTGTCTACATTTCTTGCAAAGTGGAAGCCAATTCCAAGCCCTCCAGTTTGGTGCAGACAAACATCTTGCACTGCACAAGGGTTCCAAGGCAATGTTTCAATCTCTCACCTTTGAAAATAAGAGCACTTTACAGAAACGAAGCAAAAGCTGACATTAGAACACACAACATTTTAATGTCCCCAGACACTGACAGAGGAGTAGCAACCCAAACCTGAAGAGGATACCAGCCCAGGGAAAACCATAATTTTGTTGTACAGCATCTACACATCCAAGTTCTGCCCAAAAACTATTGGATGGACACAACACCTCTGACCAGAACAAAAGCAAACCCTTGTCAGCCAAAAATCTAGGTTTGGCTCTGTGCAATGTGTGGCAATTGTTCAGCTAGGCTGATGATGCTGTTAGGACTGTCTGAAGACAATTCTGCCTGCTGAGAGTTGAACTTGGCTCTCTCATAGGTGCAAGAGGTCAGCTCTTAAAGCCAACTTCATACTGACAAGACTTTACCTGAATTTGTTTTGCCAGACTGACTTTAGCAGTTAAATTGTTACAGAGTAGAGTCTGGTGAAGTTTTCAGTCAGAACTCTGTCTGAGGTTCACTGCCCATAATGAAAATATTTCAATGTAAAGCTTCATTTATTCACTCTTAAAGAACACGCTTTTATGATGAATACCAATGATTTCATAAAAAATTCTTCTTAGCACGGGCTATGAAATTACCTGTATATCCAGGCATTGTAGAACAGAGATGGAGAACGTTGCTGTCTTCCCTGTTCCTGACTGTGACCTGAGGAACAGATGTTTGGTGAATACTCTGGGTGTCTGGACAAACAATATAGGCAATTTCAACACATTCCACCCCTCTACTGCAAAGAACTCGAGAGTGCCAGCAGTGTGTTTGACAAAGGATTGTTCTGATCAGAGCATGACCTGCTGTCAATATCAGGGATAGAGCACTCCATTTAGGGTCCCCAGCCCTGCCAGGCTTACTCCTTATCACACCAGCATTTTAGCTTCCTGCAATCTGTCACACATATACTTTTTTTCAAGTAAATGACAGACAAGCCAGTGCAATTTGCAAGGCTAGTAATTCCCAGTGGTGACCTGGACAGGATTTTTTCGGTGGGATGCATATCCTTGTCTCTAAGACATACTATATTTTTTACAGTGACTACACCTAATAAACTTTGACAATAGCAACTGTTAGGATCACAGCCTATGTGCAAGCTAACCAATTCCATCCTGTTATTCTGGTCACATCATACAACCACAGAATGGTCTGGGTTGGAAGGGAACTTACAGAACATCCAGTTCCGTCCCCCCCTGCTGCGGGGTAAGGACCTCTTGCACTAGACCAGCTCGTCTAGAGCTCTATCCAGCCTGGCCTTGAGCACTTCCAGGGATGGGGCACCCACAACTTCTCTGGGCAAGCTGTGCCAGTGTCCCGTCACCCTCAGGTCATTCCCTACACCCTGCCAGGCACCAGCGCTGGAGCACGGGAGGCCGATCCCGCTTCCAGCCTGAAGGCAGCGAACGTGACCGACATTTCCTCCCCCGGCCGCACTCACTGGGCGATCACGTCCCTGCCCTTGATGATCTGCTTGATGGCTCGCTGCTGGATGGCCGACGGCTTCTCGAACCCTGCGGGGGCCAAGCGACAGCGTCAGCGCAGGTCCCGGCCCCGGCCCCCGCCCCCGCCCCGGCCCCGGCCCCGGCCCCGGCCC
>VZRZ01004297.1:105250-238985 GCA_013398175.1 Climacteris rufus | reverse complement strand
GGCCGGGGGCGGGGCCGAGCCGAGCCGAGCGGGGCCGAGCCGAGCGGGGCCGAGCCGAGCGGGGCCGAGCCTGCAGTACCCAGCCCGCAGTACCCGCGTCCCTGCGGATGCACAGCCGCGTTGTCCACGGTATGTCAGTGTCTCTCAAGCAGCCAAGACTCAGCACTCCATGGGATGAGTTTGTAAAAAGGATCCTGGTTGATGGCCTTGATCTGCAGCTCCATGAGGTGGTGCCCACTAGCGTTGGGTAAGGAACAGTAAGTCGTTGTTAGCTCCCTACACACGGCAGTGCATTTGTGTTTGATGTTTCACAGTGTCCTGTAGGGAATCCAGACACGGGTCCAGACATCATACACTCAAAAAGGTTTCTCCATCCATCCATCCACGCACCCCCCCCCCCAAAAAAAAAGAGGTTAAAGAATGGGTTTTACCAAGTACAATTAAGGCCAAGATGTTTGTTATCACAAGGGGTTGATTTCATAGACATTTTCAGGCATCTCAGCGTGGTGGCTTGGGGAGAGTTCTTCACTTGTCAGTCAGTTTTTAGGTATGGTCTGTACTTCAGGCACTGCATGGTGCCTGAAAGGCTCCCTTGGGAAGTGCCTGAGTAGGAGCAAACCCTGCTTAGGTGGTGTGGGATGGTGATACAGAGCAACAGAGGGCTGTTGAGCCTCGTGTTTTTATCGGAGGGAGAGGGGTGCATATCCTAGCAGAGGGGAAAGATCTCCCCAATTCTCATAGTGACCTCAGAAGTGCTGATGTCTCTGCACCTTACATGTGACACATTGTCCTTTTTTTAGCACATGAACAAGCTACATGCAGATTTTCTTTGTTTGATGTAAAATACTCCTTTCTCCTTCATGCTTTCAGTTTCAAGGACTGGCAAGGCACTTGCAAATGCTTTTGAAGTAACTCCACGTTAATGCGCTAAGGTGGAAGTGAATCCCTGATTACCCTGACAGCCAGGACAGCTCCATCCAGGATCTTCAGCAAGAAAAAAAGAAAAAAAAGAAAAAAGAATTGTTTCAGATTCTTTTTGGCTTAGGACTTTGAGGTAACAGCTCTCTGAAGATAGGCTTCTTCCAAACCTGGTACAAAATTAGTGCTTGTGGAGATGAGTGCTGTGTCAGCTTTCTGGGTTCTGCTTTTTGGTCAAACAAAATGCTGGCTGGCAGTCCCCATCTGACAGTTTTCACAAGACCCTGTAAGCCATATAACTTTCAGTGTTGGTCTTTCTGTGGACACTGAGTGTTCACTGGGGAGACCAAACTGAATGGTCTGTGCCTGCAAAGCTGCTCCTTGTAGCTGCCGTGAGGGCAGCTCAGGACATCTCCCTCCTGGCAGCTTTGGGGTTGTTTCTGAAATGTTCTTCAGTATTGATTTGGTCTCTGAAATTTCCTTTTGGTATTGAAAGCCATTGGTTTTCCTCTGCTAGTTTGGCCCCCCTGACTTATCCCTGCTGTTTTTTTCCTCATTGTCAGAGGGGAACATACAGGGAAGCAGCCTGTCCTTCTGGCCAAGCTGCGTGGGCCCACATCACTTCTCCAGCATCAGCAAGGCACTGGATTTGCCAAGCCTCAGCTTGTCATTGCCACCTGAGCCCTGGAAGAATCTGGAGGAGATCCTCAAGGTCTGTGGTGCTGCCTTCGTCGGTGGTGGTGGGTGAAGTGAGCAACTGCCTGAGTGGGAGAAGTGCCTGCAGCCAGGTTCAGGATGTATTTGGTTACCCCAAGGCTGGGGGAAATCTGGATTGGATGTGATCCAGGCTTATCTGTGAGATGGGAGGGCATCTCTGAAAAACTGAAGGGTGGTGTAACAACAGAAATCCTGTTGGAACTGGTAGAAGAGGGAGGAAGTGATCTCAGTCTGTGCTGTTCTTGCAGAGGCAGAGCGGCAGCACGGAGGAGCAGGTGAGCCTGGCAGGGCTGCCTGCAGCTTTGGACAGCACACTCATGGTCCCCAGGAGTGGGCTTCAGCCTGCAGCTGGCACCTCCTATGTGTACAAACTGCAGTGCCTCTGGTAAGGGCACTGCTCCCTGCGGGGAGGGCCCCTCTGGGGACACGGGGTGTCTCTGAATGCCCTCTCTCTGTGTCTGCAGGACCCAGGTGAGGCAGATTGCCAGGGAGAGGGACAAGGCAAGGCTCAGTTTGGAGAAAGCAGAGAGACAGTGCCGGCAGCTGGGCAGGGAGCTGGATGAGCAGTACCTCGCTCTCGAGCACACCCAGAGCAAGCTCAGGTAGGGGGGGTTCTTTTGGTGGGGTGGAGAAAACGTGCTTACACCTCCCAGTCTCCCTTTTGAATCTCCCACTTGTTTTGCCAACATGTCAGTGGCAGAAAAGTCATTGAGGTTCCCTCTTCACCCCCTACAGTCTCAGCATCCTTCCAACCAATCTCTCATCTCCTGCTTTGTGCGTGGTGAGAGAGGGTGTCTGTTCCTTGTGGCCATCTGAGAACATGCTCTGAGTGTCCCAACCATGTTCTTTCCTTCCCCCAGGGATTTTCAGGCAGAAATAGAGACAAAAGAGCTGCTTTTGCAGCAAGCAGCGAGTCACCAGGCGAAGCTGGAAGCTGATACACGGCTGCTGCAGGGCAAAGAGGCCAGCTTGCAAGGGAGACTGAGCCAGGTGATCAAAGTAAGTGAAACTGCCCTGGATGAAACATCTTTGCTTCTTCAGAGATGGCAAAGCAAAGGTGCTGACAAATATAGATGGTTCATGTTGCTCTTGTTGGGAGGGACAGCAATTTTATGCAGAAGAATCATCTACCACATCAATACTATTGTATTAAATACAGAGCTTGTTACCTTGCCATGATGTTACTGAGCTGCTGTTAGGAGTGATTTAGCCCTTGGTAACACCTGAAAGCTGAATGGCCAGAGCTAAAATTGTGCCAGGGACCATGCCAAAAGCAGAGATGATGGTGTCTGCATGCTTGGGATTATCCCAGCTCTGTTCAGTGTAGAAGTACACATGGAGATGGCACAGGACTTGCTGCTTTTGTTAGCTGTGAGGGAAACTATAGTTTTGGGAAGCAGAGGTAATGAGCCTGTGGGGCTGGCTAGCTTTTGTTCTGCAAAACCCACTCCTGCTGCTGTCCTTTGGAGAGATGAGCCCCTGTGGTATCAGCAGTGTGCTCTCCTGTCTTGGTTTAGGAATGGTACTCCCCAGTTCATTTCTCCTACCAAGACTCTCCAAACCACACTGCCACTTGCTCATTCCCTCTCCCTGCCTCCTACCAAGACTCTCAGGAGAACTGGAGGCACAAAAGGCAAAGATCGTGGGTTAAGATAAGAACAATGACTGGGGTGGTACAGAGTAACATCTGGGCCTTAGTCACACCCCCTCCTGGCTACTGCAACAATTAACCCTGTCCTGGCCTAAAGCAGGCCATGTCCAGGGTCTCCTGGGAGCTGTGCTGGGTTGGGCATGCTGATGTGCCAGTTGTTTTACAGCTCCCTGCTGACGGCCTGTGGCTGATGAACACATCCTGCCATGTCAGGACCCCCTGCCTCAAGGAAATCTCCATTTTATCTGCAGGAGAACACACAGCTGCAAAACAAGGTCACAGAGATGGCTGAGAAACTGTCAGCCTCTGAGGAAATGGTGTTGGAGCTGCAGAAAGAACTTGACCACGTTGTGAAGGATAAGGTAACCTTTCCGTGTTGTGGTTAAATAGGAGCTTTTCAGGAACTCATGAAAAAATTGATCTTGCATATTTTGGGTCAGTTGCTATGGGCTCCTTCTCTGTGAGCTCTCCTGCACATTAATGACAACCTGGAAAGCTTGGGAAAAAAAAAAGGGGGAGGAAAAGTTTGCAGCTGTAGAGAATTCTACAAATCTGCAGTCTTCAAGTGAAAATTGTAGAGTTTGGTTTCCAGAAAAGTGTCATTTTTCACTAGTAAAGGGTTAATTTTAGTATCTTCTCTAATGCACGTGGTAAAATGAATTTGGGGAAAGAAATGAGTCTTTGATCTTGTTAGCCAGGAAAGTTACATGTAGTTTGGTGTCTCACACTTGGAGAAAAATGTTTGTCCTCCTCTTTCTGCATCTGACCCATCCCACAGAATATGGGTCCCACAGGAAGCCTTCTGTTGAACCTATGGGTGTAGCACATGACTCCAGTGACTTAGTAGAGCTTTTGACTCTCCATTTGGAGAGGTGATGATTTTCTTGCTGAGAAGTGTTTCCTTGTGCTTGTGCAGCTGGGGCAGGGGGAGCCCCACGGCCCAGAGTTCCTGAAGCAGAGCGAGCGCTTTGCCGAGATCGTCCTGGAGTACGAGCGGCAGTGCCAGGTACGTGTGGGCAGCTCTCCAGCAGTGCTGGTGTGACAGAACTGCTTTCCTCAGCACAGCTCTTGACCTGGGGGAGTGGAAGGAGGCAGACCTGATCCCTCTTGCCTTGCACAGAGTCCTGTCTCCTCACTCCTGCAGCTCTCCATGGGTTGTTTACCTGCTGGGATTTTGGCCGGGGAGAGTAGGGGTGGATGGTAAATTCCTCCCTGCCAGTAGCCATGGACTGTTTTGTTAGGAAACCATGTACCTCTGTTGTTAAGGACAGACCACCCTGGGCTCTGTTTGATTTCTTCTTGAGCACAATGAGAAAGCTGTTCTCCTTATTTGGAAAGCATGTTAACAGCTAAATTCTTCCATCTTTTTGTTTTTCCCTTGCTTCTCCTTGCCCCCACTTTCAAACCCCCTACAAAACTTGTTGCTGCTGATCTCTGCTAGAGAGTCAAGGTGAGCCAGTCCAGATTTCTGGTGTGTGTGTGGTCCAAAATTGGTACTGTGTGCATTGTACCTCCTGCAGGGTGCTGTGCTCCTTCTCAGAGCTTGGGGCTCTCTGGGGCATGAGCACAACCTCTGTTTCCCTTCTCCCATTTTCACGTAACTTGTATATCTTGCATGTTGTGAGTTGCTGGGAGCTCTGTTCTTTGAGTGTTGTGCCTGTCCCATTGCCCATTTGTTCCCAAGTGCTGTGTGTGGCTGGGGAGCACCACTGGGTAGGAACAGTGATAGTCACACCCCCCTCCAGCAAGGGCTGAAATGTGCACTTTGAGCAAAGCAATTCCATGGATGCATCAGGCAGCCCCCCTTGAATCTGTAATTAGAGGCAAACATGCTGGAGCACTATCCAGTGCAGCACTGCTCCAGGTGGCACCAGAGGGTTGCATATGCCTGGTGCTGCAATCTTTCCTCCCACTCAGCATCCCCAGAGTTGTCCATGAGAATGCTGATGGATGGGAATGTTTGACCTTCAGTCTTCATCTGCCCTTTACCCTTGCTGAATGCTCCCCATTCCTGTTTAGAATGGAGATGAAACAAACTGGGTTTGCATTTGTGTGCATCTGCTCAGAAATATTTATTAATTGGAAATGTCCTAGTTCACAGTCTCTTGCAGCACACAACTTTCCTGGCTGGAAGCACATGAGGTGTAACTGGATGTCTGCTCAAAGTGGACAGCCCAGAAAAAGTCAGGATACCTTGTATGCTGTTGCTTCCCGTACAGGCTGGAGGGTGTGAATTGAAGCAAGCACTTGCCCAGCTCCTGACACCTACATGGGAGTGGCTCATTGCACTGGTGGGGTGGCTCATAAGTTGGTGTTCAGCTGTGAGACTCCTTGCTGATGGAGATGGGATAAGCTCCTGTGCTGGCCTTGAGGTGTCTCTGGCACCAGGAGACCAGCAGGACCTGCCTCGTCCTGTGCTTGCCATGGGATCAGCACCTTCTTACTTTGTTTTATTCCTTCTGTAACCTGGAAATGTTCCCTCCCAGAGGCCTGTGGGCCTTGCTTCACTGTAAATCCTGCTGCTTGCCTTGTCAGCATAGAGTAGTGCTTGTTGGCTGGTCCACATGCCCATAGGAGTGTCCTGGGGATGTGAACACAAACATCTAGGCTCGTGCTGAAATCACAGTGTTTCTTGTGTGTTGGATTCTGCCAATGGTTGTTTAGGTCAGGAGAGTCTCAGGAGGCCCAGCCTTCTGAGGTGTCTGCAGAACCCCCTGGTTTTGTGTGCTTTTGCATTCAGGGGCAGTTGCTTTGTGCTTTACAGTGTCTAGCGATGGTGGCCTTGGTAGTCTGGGGTTTTATTTCTTCTCTGGCTCTTTCAAAATCTCCCACGTCTGCTTTTGCTTGGGAAGGAAGAAAAACCCCTCTGTGCTAGGGCTGGGGGAGGCCCTTGCAGCTCTTCATGCTGCAGGAGCTTTGCCCTGTGTCCTGAGCAGTGTTTGTTTCAGGTGCTGCATGAGCAGAACAGAGCGCTGCGAAGGGAGCTGCAGACGCTGCGCCTCCAGCTGCAGGAGAGCAGGCCTGAGGGAGGGCTGCCAGCAGGAGGTAACGTGTAGGGGGGCTCAGTGCCCGTCTTCTCAGCAAGAACAAAGTCCCCTCTGCATCCCAGTGTACATGGGAGTGTGGGGAGGCTCGTTGTGCCTGAACTATTGCTGCCAGTTCTGCTGCTGGGCAGCCATGGGAGGGAAGAAGGAGATGGGTGGTGAGGAGGAGGGAGGTGGAGGAAAGGAGGCTTTTCCGGCTTGAGAGCTGGTGAGAGTAACCTGTGAACTACAGCAGCTACTACAAATGGACAGGCAGATTTTCACTATTGAGGATGTTGAGGAAACACAATATAATAAAGAGGAGGTAGCCCCAAACTGTGGGTTGGAGGATTCAAGTTGAGCATTGGATAAAAGCTTCTGGCCAAGAGGGGTGATGCAGCCCTGGGACCGGTTGCCAGATGGATGGGGAATCTCCCATCTTTTGGGATTGTATGACTGGATGAAGCTGCAGCCATCCTGATCAGTCCTGTCTTGTAGGCGTACCCTCACAGGGCTCCTCTCTGCCAGCACGCCTCTCTCCAAGCCCTCTTGTTCCTGCTTGTGTGTTTACAGAGATGTCAATCCCAGTGGAGCAGCTCCAAGAGCAGCTGCAGGACCTGAGGATGCAGCTGGAAACCAAGGTGAGCAGGAAGGGGGGACATGTCCTGACTTCTTGGTAAGCACAACTGCTACAGCATGACTGATGAGGCTTCTGCTCCAGAAGGGTTGCTGGAGGGAGAGTTCAGGCTGGGGAGCAGGGTGGTGCCTCATAACTTGTATGGGGTTATTTCACGTGCTTCTCCAGCCCTTCTTAACTGGTAGGAGATTTTGGAGCCCTCACTGGCTGGAAAAGGCTTTGTGGAAATTGCTGTCGCCTGGTGAAATGTTTGTGTGGGTCTTGGGGGAGCCAGAGATCACTCAGTGTTGCTGTCACAGTAAAACCAGCAAATGGACCAAGAGGAGAAGCAGCCAGGTGTCCCCTGCTTGGCTTGGGGTGTGTCAGAGCCCTGTCACCCTGGGCTTGCAGCACACTTTTAACCTGCTTGCTCTAAGGTGACAGTGTGAGCCCAGCCCTCTCTTTGGACAGCTGTGAGTGCTCATGTGAGAGGCCTCAGCTTCCACATTTACTCCTCCTTTTGCTGTTGAACTGAGAGGTCAGGGATGCTTGCTGGGTTTCTGTTGCAGCACTGCAAGAGAAAATCCTAAACTGCCACACAGGTGATGGAACAGTTCAAGGAGCACAAAGCTGCACACAGATTCCTGCCTGCTTTATAGTCCTACCTTTGTGCACATCAAGTCCTGGAGTTTCCAGTGTTCACAGGGGAGCTCTGGGGAGCAGCAGTTGCTCACCACCAGATCTTGACAAGGAACCACTCTGCAGTGGAGCAAGGATATGAGGAGCAGTGGCAGTCGATGCCCTGGCCCCTGCCTTCTCCTCTCTGGGGTTCTTTGCAAGAAAGGAGAAAGGGGAGAACTGTGGTGCTTGCTGGCACGAAATGGGACCCACTGGTGTCTGTTTGTTAGTGAGTGCTGCATGAGACTGATTGTTGCCCTAAGTTCAGCAGGGACCAGAACTGCCTGAAGAGTGTCCTCAACAGATCAATCTGAATTAGAGCTATTGGGGGAGAGGGAAGCTCTCAGGAGCATGGTGCTAATATCCAAACCCCATCTCCTTCCAACAGATAAACTATTACAAGGAAGAAATAGAGTTAATGAGGAAAAACTTGGAGAGGGAGAGGAAGGACAGTGAGGAAAGCTTCAAGGCTGAGATGCACAAGCTGGAAGATCAGAAAAGATGTCTGGAAGAAACAGTTGCAAAGTACTGGGCTGTAATTAATAGCCTGAAAGAGCAAAAATGTATGTGGAGCCTGGAGCTGGAGGAGAGGTTTGGGATGGAGCAGGCCAGGGTGGGACAGCACCACATTGAAGACATTTGCCATCCAGGGCAGCAGCTGGACCAGGACAGAGAAGAGCTAAAGACACAGCACAGGGACAGACTGTGCCTGAGGTGTGGCACTGTTCTCTTTCTGGGGCTAAGCAGGAGAGTAGGGGTGCATCTCCTGCTCATACCAGAGTAGGTTGGGCTGGTTTGTCAGGAGGCTGGAGAGCTGTCTTAGTTCAGAAGAAAATCTGGGCAGTGTTGCAGGACTGCAGCTGTTTGAAGCAAGACATCTGAATTCCCTTACATGAGCACTTATATTTCAAGACTCTAAGTTTCCCTGCATGTTCTACAAGCTTGTGTTAGAGGCAGTGCCAAGCAAAGACTCTATCTTAAAATACTGAGAGATATAAAAGAGCTTTCATTAGTGTTTTCTTATTACCTCTCTCTTGGTCCTTCAGTAAACCTGCCTCTACTTGCTAGATGATCACAACTTGCTATCTTAAAAGCAGTAAAAATTGTCTTAAATTTCTCTATATAGCCAAAACAGAGTGGCTTGTGAAAGAATGAGGTTGTCACTAAATAACTTTATCTTCCCTTTCTCCTGCCTCTTCCCTGCCGTATCTCCCTTTAGGAGCAGAGTTCCCCTTGGCAATACACAAGCAGGGGATTTTGCTTGGTCATTATCCCTGTTTCAGGGCTGAGATGTGGGGTAGGGGAGGGAGAAAGGAGGTGATTTGGCTGAAGTCTGTGGTGGACCAGGGAAACAAACCCAAATAACAGGAATACAAGGCATTTAAGCTATTACCCCCTCTCTGGTGTATGGCAGATGGACTGACTGCAGTAGGGAGCTTTCAGAGTTGTTGGAAAAGCTGTGGCGGGTGTGAGTCTTTGAGAAGTGCAGAATGGTGTTGGGAACTTTCTGTAAAGCTTAACCATTTGCCTTGACTTTACAACATAAAAAAAACATTGCATTTCATCTTCAGCAAATGTACATTCAGAGGCTGGCTGAGCTGTTCAAGCTGTGTCGTCAAACCCAGAGCAGCAAAGTGGTTTTTGTCTTTAGGAAAGATGAAGCAGTGGAAGCATAAGGAGGAAGACTAGTCTCTGTGGAGGCAGAGACAGCTAAAGTTGTAAGAGGAGGTTAATGGCAAACAAGCCAAGATGTGTGAAATGCTGGCTGTTGAGTATAAAAAGATTAAAAAGGCACCAGAGTGAAATGGGAGTAACACAGAGATGGAGAAGCTGAGGGCTCTGGTGTTGGTAGGGACATGGAGAGCTGTCCTCTGGGGGAAAGGAGCAGATCCCCTAAGACTCAGGTGAGCTGGTGGACCAAAATCTTCTGTTGCAACTTCAACAATGAAGGAACAGAGAAGAAAGGAAAAATTGTGTGATGGACAGTCCAGTGCAAACAGTGCAGATGTTTTTTGCAGCAAATGGCCTGTTCAATCTAAAAGCTGGAGTCAAAGTGGAAAGCATTTGTCAGGGAGAAATGGAATCTTGATAGACAAGGGGATGTGCTTGGGAAAGGGGCAGAGGGAGCAAAGTTAAATGGTCTGCCTTCACACAGCAGACAGAGCAGCATCTCAGGACACAGACAGACTTGACCTCCAGGGCAAGAAGAGGAGAAGAAAAGCTCTGGGAGACAGAGTGGTGTAACAGCATAAGGGGAAAACGTGACATTCAAGCTGTCAAAATGGAGCTGCAGAGGAGAAGGAACAGGTTGAAACTGGAGCTGATGCAGCTCAGAGATATCATGCATAGTTGGAAAATGAACCCAGAGCTCAAGAGAGTGTCAGGTTTGAGTGCAGAGGCAGTTTGCAAAACCAACATGCTGCTGCTGCAAAAAAAAAAAAAAAAAGCAGGACTAAACTTCCTTCCCACAAATGCCAATATTCATGGCCAATGGAAGTGGAAGGGTAATGGGGCAGAGAGGCCACCTTGGATTTGGGGTCACAGCTGTTGTGTCCAGCACTGTAAGATCACAGAGGCCTCCACAAACAAGCTGATTTCTCCAGAGGTGGCTTTATTGTGGTTGAGGGGTTGGGCTCACCACCTGCTTATCCTGTCATGAAGTCTTGGTATGTCTTGATGAGTCAAATCACTTTGTATCCACTCCTTGGCAGGACTGCAAAATAATTTTAGCCAGCTGGAAGCCACATAAATTCAGCCTGATGCTCTTGGTCCTTATTCCCTTTTACTTCCCTTGCCTTGAAGACCTTCTCCTTCTCTACCATTGTCTCTTGATTGTCCTCACATGTTTTGCCTGAGTAATTGGAAGGTTGTTTCTCAGATTTCTTTAGTCCTTGCTATCATTGGAAACCAAATTGGAAAAGACCAGGGAGCCAGCATAGAATGCCAGGAGTAAATGGGGCTTTCGCATGGTTTTCTCACTCTGCTGTCTCTCCCTGCATGAGAGAACCTGTGCTGGCTGCTGGAGAACAGCTCACTGAAGAGTCAGTTTGGGATGAATTTCTTTGTTGGGAAGCTTTAGATAGGTACTGGGATCACTCACTGAGCCATAAATCTGAGGAGAGACAGGTTTCTGGTATGGATGATCCCAAGAATCTGCTAATCTCTTCTTCCCACTGTTCTTCATCCCTTGATTTTTAGGACTCTTGACAGTGTTGCAAGACTTTGTCTGTCCCCAGGGTGTCAGTGCTGGGCTGGGCTGAGTCACCTGTTGGGGCAGAGACATCTGAATCAATCCAGGGCCATATCAGTTTTGGCTTGGCCTTGCTTCTTGTTGCAGGCCAAAACCAGATGTGGGACTACCCAAACCAGGGCTCTCCTCTGGGGGGCTGTGCTTTGCTGCTCTCTGGCCTGAGGCTGATCATGTCCCTCTTCCCAACAGGAAACACAGGAGTGAGTTGGGTAGAGAGAAGGTGGAGGAGCTGGCTGAAATAGCAGAGTTAACAGCATTGGTAAGAAGCCATTAACTCCAACTGTAAGACTCTTGGCTGAAGGATTTAGGAGGACAAAAACTGCACATGGTCAGAAGGAGGGCAAAAATGTTTGTTTCAAACATTCAAACCCAGTCTTGCTTTGAAGCAGCAGCTTCATCTTATAACTTGTAAAGCAGTGAAAATCTGTGTGACAAAAGCCACAGGTCTTACAGAAGGGCAAGTCTTTCATGATTTTCACTACTTTCACTCTTTCTCCCAGAGGTTTTTCTCACTCCCAGTCTCAAACCCACATGCTCACAGGCTGTTGGACATGTCAGTCTTTATTGCCTCTGTTCCCACCCTAAGCCTCTGTGCATGACTTTTTTTTTTTCTTCAATCTTTTCCAGAGCGAGAGGGGCAAGGAGGAGCTCTCTCACCTGAATGTCCAAATGCATCAGCTGGGCTGTGACCACGCTGAGCACAAGGCTGGTCACAGGGATGGCCCTGGCACTGCCCAGCTGCAGAGCCAGAGGCTTGTGGAGGCTGAGAGGCTACAAGGAGCAGAAATTGCTGCAAGGCTGGAGCAGCACCAGAAGCATGCAGCATGTTGGATGGAGATGGAGCTGCTCCAACAGCAGCTCTGGGCCGCACAGGAAAAGGTGGGTGGCCTTCATTTGGTGGCAGGCTGCTGAGTGGTCTCTGTGATGTTGGTATTGCCCTGCTTGGGGCTGTGTTGGACACCTTCCCCAGTCAGAAAAAAAACCTGTCCTCTTCCTCTTTGTGGGGGACAGAGGATTCTCCCTCCTGCTCAGATATGGCTGAAGCCAGTTCAGGTGCAGCTGGGGACAGGTCCTTGCTTGCAGCTGCCCCTGGGATATCCCCTCTGTCCATGGCCTGTTCAGGCTGGCTGGGCAGAGGGGTGGAAGTGGCTCACACAGCAGTGCCAGGAGCTTTGGTGCCCCAGGGCTCAGCTGACAGAGGAGCTGGAGGAGTGGGAGCATCATGTAAGGGATGCTGGGCAGGGATGACAGCAGCCAGACAGGGCTTGTCTGAGGCAAGGGAAACAAGGAGATCAGAGCAGTGTAACTGGTATCACCAGGGCAGAGAGAAGAAAGCCAGTGTGAGAAACCTACAAATGTGTTAATGTCCCTCTCCTGCATTCTACCCTGGGGACTGGCTTTCCAAAGTACAGCTTATCCATGCCAGCCATCCCTAGTGCAGAGTTGGACCAGACCTGCTTCCCAGTACCAGGTTTGCCGTTTGCTGGTGACAGGGAGCAGAGGACATGTAGTACAGGACAGGTATCTAAGAACCCAGGTGAGGTGAGGTGAGGGCTGAGGGTGCTACCTAATCTCTCCCCAAGAACTCACCCTGGGTCTGGCTCATTGCTGGCTCAAAGCTGTAACCATCCATCAGCCTTTCTGTGTTACAGCTTTTGGAAGCCAAAGCAAGCCTGAGCCTGGCCCAGACCCAGCACGCTGTGCAGTTGCAGCAGGCCAAGGCCCAGATAAACAACATGGTGCCAAAGAAGCAGTTTGAGCAGCTGCAAACCACCTTGAGAGAGGAACAGTGCAAGACTCAGCAGCTCCAGGAAAGCCTCCAGCAGCAGGCTGAGCAAACATGCAGGCAGCTGCTCAGGACCCAGGTAAGCAGGGAATTGGGGCAGCTCAGTCAAGGCTACTGTGAAGGGCACACTGCTGGCCTGGCAGCCTGGAAGGCAGCTGTGGTTGAAGCCACCAGAGGTTTGGGTGGAAGATGCTGTATATAAAGAACCCACATGGAAAATGCACTTACCTTCAAATTCAGCTGCAATTTTAATTCCTCATGAACCCAGTCACTGCCCTGCACTCAAACAGGTGGTTTTATCTCCAGGGCACTGAGCAACCAGGTGTTGGGTTTTTGTGAGTTTGTCTTCTGGGCAAAGACAGAGCAAATTATAACCTAAGGAATTATAATGAGCAGACACAAAGACTGCATCCAAGGAAATTGTGTTTCTCCCTGAGCTTTTCTGAACATGGCTGGGAAAGGGGAGAGACCATTGGCTTATTTTTATGGAAAACATTGCTGGAAAATCTGTGCCTTGTCTTAAAACCAGTTGGGTGTGGACCTAGGGAAGGTTGTACTGCTGTAGACATCTGTCCCACTCTTTCTATCCTGCATCTCTGCTGCTTCCCCCCTGCTCTCCCTCAAGGAATGTGAGGGTCTGTGAACAGGGCCCTGGAGAAATGCAGGGTCCAAGGTTGCCAGAGGCCAGGTGAGTGCTGGGACAACCCAACACAGGTTTTCTTGCCCACTGCAGGAGGAACACGAGCACCTGCTGCAGGCAGCTGTGGAGCAGGCAGAGGGGCTGGAACACAGTCTGAGGAATGCTGAAGCTGTGCTGGCAGAGAGGGTGGCTCAGCTCAGAGATGCCCAGGTGAGTGCTGTGTGTCCCTGCCCTGCAGGTATCCCTGCTTGGGATGCTGAACCTGAAGCCTCCTGTCCCTGCTGTAGGCACAACTCTCCAGGAACAAATTATTGATTGAAGAGCTCCGTGGGGAGAACAGGAGGTTTGCAATGGCCCTGCAAGCTGCTGAGCTCAAGCAGAAGAGCATGGAGGAGAAGAACCAGCTGTTGGAGGAGCAAGCCTCAGCTCTGAAGCAGCTGATTGGAAAAATCACACCAGCATCTCTGAGTGGGTGATGGGACATCTGCAGTGGCAGCCCTGCCCCTGCTGGGGTTGCTCAGGTGGAGGAGGGGAGGTATTGCTGGGTTGGGGAATCAGCCCAGAGGACACCTCTGATCTTGCCAGGATTTTCCTGTGTAGAAAATGGTCCTGTGGATCGTTGAATTTTCCAACTGAAAGCACCAGCTTTGGTGCCTTTCTCAGTGGCAGTGTGCTCTTATGTCAGGTCTGTCTCAGGGCAGCCATCTCACAGGATTGCCTTGAACTCCAGCACAATGTTTGGTGGTGATGCAGATGCCCCTTCTCTGCAGAAGGTTGGTGTTGGGGCCACACTGTTACATCTCAAAAGCCAGGGCAGAAGGGCTGTGTCTGGCCCAGTCTGAGCAGGAAAGCTGTGTTGTGGCATTAAAATGTTTGTCTTGTTACAGCACCTCCTGCCATTCCATCTGCTCTGTATTTCAGTAACCTTCCCCCACCACTGCTGAACTTTTATTCCCTACAGTTCCTCTTGGGCTCTAGGAGACTCTGGCCCTCCTGAAGGCTGAGCCTAGGATCCAAACCCAACCAGATTGTTGCCTCTGCAGTGAGCAGGACAGAGCAATGCAGTAGTGCCCCAGGCCTTTATTCTGTTCCTGCATTCTTCCCTAACTGTTTGCTTTTTCAGCTCCAGTCTGAGATGAGGGCTAAGCAAACTTCTATACCCAGGGCTCGTGTTTTGGCCGGTGTCCTCTCAGACACTGTGCCTGAGCTGAGCAGCTTCATAAAGAACAACAGGCAGGAAAAGCAGCTCTTCAGCCATGTTCTGATTTTGTGCTAACTGCAATCCTTAAACCCCTCTGCTCCCTTTCCCCCTGCTACTCCAAAGAGTCCCTAGGCCCTGCCAGACCAGTGCTCTGGGAAAGGAGATTCTTCACAGAGGAACAGCCCAAGCACACTGGGTGAAACCCAGGCCCATGACCCAGACTGCAGTGCTCATTCACACAGCACCTCAAGAAACAACATTTATAGGTCTCTGATGGGAGAAAAGGCTCCATGTCTAATCCTGGAAAGAAGCTTGTACAGCTTTACCTGACACGTGGAGGAGCAGTTCCACTGAGACACTTAAATGACCATCACACTGCAGGGTCACTGGGTTTGGCTGGGGAGCCAGATCAGAGCACTGAATGAGCACCACATTAATTCGTAAAACCACGAGACTGAGGCTGAAGCAGTTCTTTATTTTGCAACCATGGAACTTTCCTGGCTTCTAGAGGCCAGCCAGTTGGTGTCTTACTCCCACGTGCACAGTATGAACAAAGAACTACTCCAACAAAAATGCATTCACAAACCCTGGTTGTAGCTGTGGGGCTTGGATAATGTCCCCCCCCCTTGGATTCCCAGGATCGCTGCATTACCAGGATGCACCCTTTGCCCAAGAAGAGCTGGCATATGTGGTTTTAAGGCATCAAAGGCTGTTGGGAGGAGTGGCAGGGTGCCCCTGCAGAAATACTGAGGTGTCTGAAGTCCTGTGCACACCAGAGTTCAGTCCCCATTGTGGGCAGGCCACCAAGCAAGAGTTGTTCCTCCTGTCCTGCACACTTAGGACAGGATGTGCTCCAGGACTCCTTGTCTGATCAACTGCTCACATTTCCAGCGGGGTAAAAAGTGCTGCACAGAAACACAGAAAAGCCCTCATTGAACCTGCTGGGTTTGTTGTGCTCTATGTCCACTGCTTCATGGTACCAGAGCAGGCAGAGCTGCAGCCTGGGCCTTGCAGACAGCTTGCAGCACGTGCAAGGAGCTGTGTGCACAGGGACCAGGACGTGCTGCAAGGCTGGGATAAGCAGGGGCATGTCAGGGGAATGAAAGGGAAGGAAGGGAACAGACCACACTCTTGTCATGGATACCTGGCTGTTCTTTTTCAGCAGGATGGTGGTGCCATCATCGATCTCAAATTCTCCATGGTCTTTTAAACACCGCACCTGCAAAGGGGAAACACAGCTCTCTAAGAGTCCATGGGGGAAAAAAACCAACAAAATACCCCTAGGTAACAGCCCTTAGCAAGGGAACATGGTTTCTAGTTGGTCTAGTTAGTTAAGTTTCTGCAAAAAGCTGCAAAAACTTCTTACTGGATAACTCACCCCACCACAAACTCCCTGCAGACTACAGATGCCACCTTTCGACATACTCTGTGCCCTCAGTAAGGGTCAAACGTTGGCAGGCAGAGTAAACCACAGAGGCCTGTGGAAGCTTTGGTGCTCTCAAAGGCTTTGCTTGATGAATTGACTTGAGGTGGGGATGGAATGCTCTATAGAAGATGGTCAGGTAAATGTCTATTCACACACAGAAACCAGAAATTTTGCACTTACTTCGATGTATAGGCTTTTAGGAGGTTTTATGTCCTGTGTGAGGTCCAGCCCCTCCTCTCCTCCCACTGACCTCATGTAGGTGGCCAGGGACTTTTTGTACCGATTGAACCACTCCACCTGCAGGCATGAACAGTGATCCCTCAGGCAAAGCCCAACAGACAATGCTGAGAGACAGGTCCCTGACCAGTGAGATCGAGTTTACTTATGCTGTCAGCCCACTGCTCCCAACCATGCTCATGCCAGCCAAAGGTGAATACAGGCTCTTCTAAAAGGAAAAGCTGCCCCAGAGGCAGAGGAATCTGAATTCAGTGTAGGACATATGCTGCTAATGTCACTAGTTGCAGCCACAGATGATGAATACACACAAATAAGTATTTACTGAAAGGCATGTTAGGTATCATATTTACAGCAGGGGGAAGACTACCCTATTTTGACTCTACTAAACAATCCATCGGGAGGGATAGGTGGAAGGAGGGGAAGTGTTTAGAAGAAGGCTGGCTCACTTCCTCAGCTGACATGTGGAACTGGATGGTGTTGGGCAGAACGCTGCCATACTCCCACCTCAGCGCACGGATCCGCAGCAACCGGTCGTACCTGGGGGAAGAAATGGGGCAAACCCAGCATCTCTGCTCAGGTCAGTGCTGACAACATCTGCCCCAGTCTGCCCTCAAAGCAGAGAGCAAACACTCGGTCATTCCACCTGTGATTTTTGGCCTCTCTGGTAATCAAAACTTTTAAAGAGCAGGAGGAAGCAGAGCCCTCCCTTTGCGGTGGTAGCAGCGACGAACACAAGGACAGTCAGCTCCACAGCTGCCTTGCTGCTCGTGGAAAAGCCACCTGCCCGGGCCGAGAGCCCCAACACCCCGCCCCTGGGGACCCCGACCCGACGGGCGCCTTCCCCCGCCGCACTCACAGGTAGGCCAGGAGGCAGCGCTGGTTCCGGAGCAGGCAGCAGTGCCGGAACCGGATGAGGAAAATCAGGTCCGTCCGTCCCGACTTCGCTTCGGAGCTGGGGGATGAGGAGGAGAAAGAGGAGTAGGAGGAGCGCTGTGGGCCGCGGGCACCGCCCGGGCTCTGCGGGACGCGCCGGCGCCGGGCGCCCAACTCACACGTCCGCCTGGTTCCGCTCGTACAGCGCCCGCATCTCCTCCAGCGCCTGCCGCAGCCCCTCCGTCTGCAACAGCGGACACAGTCAGTGAGGGCGGGCGGGCGGCGGGGCCCACGCCGGGGCTCCCGGTGCTCACCTGGAAGGGCGGGAGGTGCCCGCCGGCGGCGCGGTGCAGCTCCCGCACCAGCTCCAGCGCCCGCTCCGCCGCCATCGCCGCGGCCGCGCGCGCGGGAAACCCGCCCGCGCCGCAGCCAATGGGGGCAGGGGCGGGGCAGCGCCGCAGCCAATGGGAGCAGCGGAGGGGCAGCGCCGCAGCCAATGGGGACACGGGACGAAGGGGCGGCCCCCTCGGGGGCGGGGCCATGACGCGGCCCCCGCCCACCGGCGTTACCTGCGCTGAGCTGTGCCGGTCTCGACGGCCGCGGTGACTCCGCTTGGGGTCACGCTGGGAGCCCCCGAGTGGCTGGAGCAAAATTTGGGATTTTTACCGCACACTTGCCTCTAGCAAGCCTGTTTTCCCCAGTCCTATCGATCGCTTCTGGCGTGCTGCATCGCGCTGCTTCTGGCAGCCTTCTCCCCGCGCTACCCCAGCCCTTCCCAGGGAGTTTTTCCCTTTTGACACCCTTCAAACCCGAGGCATGCTGAAACTAAAGGGACAGAAAAAAAAGTGAGGTGCGTTTCTGGACGAGAAAGAAGATTTTTTAGCACTCGAAGCCCTGGGAAGTGATTAAATAATCCAGAACTAGAGCTTGTCCAGCTCCAGGAATTTTTTTCTCCGGCCGTGTATGTTTTATGGTGCCCAGACATCAACAGTGCCCAGCGTTTCGTGCGGCCCTGCAGTCCAGACTGGAAGGACGGGGAGAGCACGGTGGGGCTTTCATACCACGTCTGAGACACCTCGGCGTGGTTTGTGTGCCCGAGACAATTATGCTGCTTGTTTAGGATGGTGTGGCACCTGCACGACTGAGCAGGGACCGTGTCTGACTCGGGCAAGAGCGTTTTAATGACCTCAGCAACTGTTTAATTTGGGATTTTAGGCATGGGGGGAAATGTCCGGAAATGCCAGCCGAAGATGGGCTTCAGGGGGTCTGCTCCCCAAACAGAGCCGTGTCCTGACCGCAGGGTGCAGCTGCCAGCGGTGCCTGCAGGGATCCCACCCTCTCCCTGTCCCCCCAGCCTGTGGCACGGCAGAGGTGTGGGGCTGAAGAAGGCGCCGTGAAGTGCCTGGTCCCCAGGGCGCTGTCACTGCAGAAGCATCGCGTCTGGCTTGTCATTAATCATTGTGTTCTGCAGTGATAATGGCCCATTTGAGCCAGGAGAGATAATAGCAATAAACAGACATCCCTAATGCCAATTGTGGCTGCTGCAAATTGGTTGTTGCCTCTTGCCGAGGGATAGAAATGTAACTGAGTCTTGATTGAAAAATTCCGGGGAAGCTGCCTTATCTCACTGCTTTGCCAGATTAAAGAAAGCCTCATACATAAAAATAGACAAAATGAATGAAGAATTTACAAACATCTATATTTTGTGTTAGGAATTGTGTTAAAATTAGGAAAACAGCTGAAGACACTGATTTATACAACTGTGACTATTTCAGGCAATGAAGGTTTACATATCACAGTTTAACAAGATAAAAGGTCTCCCACAAAATACATAGATGACAGACAACTCATCTGAATTTGACATAACACAGCATCAAGTACACATGTAATGTGATGAACAGTGCCAGGTCATTCCCCAGTTAGGTAACATACAACCTCTTGAATAAGGCAATTCAAATATAACTCTTAATTCAAATCACAACATACCCAGGCAGCATGCAGGGAAAAGTAATTTATTTTGTATATTGGAATGACACAACTTGCAACATGTTTCCATTTTATGTAGTTAGAGCAACAGGATATAAACCATTCAAATAATATATATATATATTTATATATATCTCAAGTCAACAGTTGTCTTTACTGGAATAAAGATTATCTGTTTTTGGTAAAAATAAAACTATTTGAATTCACTAATTAACAAAATGCACAGTGATCAGAAACCCAATTCTTCTCACCATTGTCTTCCCTGGCTCGCTCGCGTTTCCCTGTGACGCAGGGGCTGCGTCAGCCCAGCCTCAGAGAGCTCATTGCACAGGGGAACAAAGATTCCCTGGCACAAAGATTCCCACGGCTGCAGAGTGTGCCACCCACACCCCACGGACAGCAGTTCTCCCATCACACCCACACACACCCTATGGCTTGGAAACTGCTTTTCCCACCTCCGTTTCCAGCAAAGCACTTACACACGTGCCTGACCTCGGGGGAGTCAAAAGTTGAGTGCCATGTGGAAACACATTCACTGGAACAGGGCTTGCATTCCTTTATCACCAATCAATTCCTGCAGACCCTTGTGACCAAGACATTTAAGAAACTGTGGATCTGCTCAGAAGTGAAAAAAATCTGAGTCAAAAATCTCTTTGAAGTGGTGGAGCCTAACAGAGTGGCTGAGGATGCATATCCACCGCAGCAGACCTGGGGATCGCAGGAGATAATGGAGGCTTGCCCTAGTATGGAAAAGTTCTTTCAAAAGGAAGAAACGAAGAAGGGAAAGAAGATTTTTCTTTATAATAATAATTAAAAAAATCAGTAATTTATAAAAGGCTAATCTAGGCAGCTTCTCCCTGGTAAAGGGCTGTACTTTCCCCCGTTTTAACTGGACACCTGCAGGGAGAGATCCTCTTGCTAAAGCATCCTGTCCTGTGGTGGTTGGGTTTCCCCTGTTCTGTCCCCATGTGAGAAAAGGGACAGATCTGGGTATCAGCAGGATTCCTTCTGCCACTGGTTCAGGAATGGCTTTGGAGGGGGCCAGACTTTGTCAGACTGAAGCCCCAGTGAGGGTTCTCCCTGTGCCTCAGGGCTATTAAGGGGTAATAAATAAATTGTGCCCATAAATAATGAAGAGGCTAAGTTTGGATGCAGGGGGATCCAAATGCCCCAAGCCTGGGGATGGGGATTCTCAAGGGATTTCTCTCCTTTGGGTAAGCTACACAGCAGCCACAGCCAAGATCTTCCTGCTGGACAGCTGTCCCAGGCTTCAGAACCCATCTGTCAACCAGAGGAACTATGGGAGAAACCAGATTTTCAGTGTGGTTGTTACTGGATCCTGTTTATGCAGCTTTGCAAAGTTGTCTCGTGCCTCCCTACTACTCTTTTACTGCTCTAGTAAAAAAATCATTGGCATATTTCTTTGTCCTTAAAGATACAAAAAAAAAAAAAACAACAAAAAAAAAAACCTCTTCAAAGGATATGGGGAGAAAGGTCCTTTCACAAAGACATTCAGAGCAAAAAGAGAGAAACAACATCGTACAGATCATTAGAGAGCTATCTTTGGCAGAATATTTCAAATAAATTATTTTTACAAATATTTTCTGCAGTCATATATTTATTTTGAATAGTTCACTTTTAGCTATCGGGTTCACTACTCTCTATTGATAGGAAAACACCACAAATATAAAAATATATGAGCTCAGCACAACTTTTAGGCTACCACGACTGTGTCCAATAATCTCCAAAGTTGTAGATTGATACCACAGAAAATATGAAACAGGGTTCCTAAGAGCGTGTGTCGGGTTAGAAGGTCACAGCTCGTGGCTGCTGTAAAACACACCAGGGAGGGCGGCTGGGATGGGCGTGGGAAGGAGCTGGAGAAGCCGGATGCTCGGAGCCAGTCTGTGCCGTCCCCGGCCCAATTCCCACGGGGAATCGTCTCTCTCTGACCCCTAAGGCTTAGAGATGTCGCGCTGGGTGGTGGCTGGAGGGAGTCCTCCCTGGGCAGGAGGAGCTGGGAGCAGGTGGGTGGCACCGGGCGTGCTGCGCTGGCAGTTCCCGACGGATCCGGCCGTTCCCGGCCCTGTGCTGTGCCCCAGGAGGGAGATCAAGTGCGGCCGCTCCCGCTCCCAAAGCCGCCTCCTTTCACCTTTTTCGTGGGGAAAAGCACCGAGGGAGCCTCAGGCTGTGCCCTTGCACCGTGGCCAGGTCCTGCCCCAGAGCGTGTCTGGGGCTCAGCAGGACGGTGACTCTGCTGGGACCCCCGAGCCCCGGCCGTGGTGGCCCAAGAAGGGGCCTTGCCTGGTCCCAATCTCCCCCTGCAGCACGTGCCACCGAGTCCACCAAGCATCTAGATTTACATATTTTGCTTTGTTTATACAGCATGTACAGAATATACAGCATCGGACAAGTATTTCCCAGCAGACTAGAAGTGTCTCCCAAGATGACCTCTTTTATCAACAAATATATATATAAATCGACAGTAATAAAAGAGTCGTACCAACAAATATTATGGCTTTTCAAATAGTGTAGCTGCATTGTGCCATTGAATTTGTGAGGAACTGTGACAGAGACAGAGAGACTGGGGGGCTCTGGCTGCTGAGCCCAGGGGGAACCCTCAGCTTGGGGCACAAGGGCTCCGCACGGCTGGGGCGGTGCCAGATCACGGCACACATGGCAGAGGGAAGGTGGAGTTCAATTTATGACCCACGCTCTGGTTTCTGTCCCCAGGCAAACCAGTTCTTCTGCAAACTCTCCTTTCAGCACTGCTTTGAAGAAATTTGGCTCTGTCCAGCTGGGGTCTGACTGCCCTGTCCCTGGCAGGGGCACCAGGGGGCCGGTTGGGCTGTCACAGTTCTCTTTCTCTCTCTCTCTATCTCTGTCAAGGTTTGCACAAGATGTCTGTCTGCCCTAGAGTGCCTGGTGGCTGTGAGGGGGAGGACACACAGGGGGATGGATGACAGAATGACTGTGGCAGGTGGCTTTGGGTGCATCAGGAAGGGTGGTTGCAGCCTCCTGCCTCCCTGCCTGTCCTGTGCTGCTCCGGGGCCAGGGGGAGCTCCCTTCGGACTCCTGGTGGTGGTGGCTGTCACAGGAGAGCAGGAAAGTTAGAGCCATTCTTTCTGGAGCGTGTCACTGATGTGCTCCAGCACATCCAAAATTCCAGAGGACCACTTGCCTTGGCAGTGCTGTCCCCAGCCACCGCCCTGGCACGGGGTGCCTGCTGTCTGCCTTGCCTCATGGGCTGCATCCAGCCACCAGCTGTCCCACCCACTTCTTAGGCCCAGCAAGCCGTTTTGAACTTTTCCCCTCCTACATCTGCCCATTCCAGCGGACCCTTGCTGCCTCAGCTGTGGGGAGTGTCCAGCAACCCTGGGACAGGCTGCGCAGCTCCCTGCCTGAGTGTCCCTCTGCTCCTGAATGGGACAGCGGGAGAAGCTGCTGACATGAATGACACCTCTGCCAAAGAAAGATGCCTTTCTGTCTGAGATTTTTAGTCTAAAAGGAGGAGCAGTTGTTCAAGTGTGAGGAAATGACTTTTGAGAACTGGAGTGGTCACTCAAGCATCAGGATAATTGAGCCACTTCATTACAGCGGAAAATTAGTAATGGATCTAAATTACCGCTACTATCATTTTTTTGGACTAATTCCCATCTCATTTACCTCTCCTTTGAAATATTGTGGCCACTCTCTGCAGGACTCTCTGGCTGAAACCAAGGCTGATGCTCCCATGAACAAGTCTGGGAAGCCCAGGTGTCTCCTTTGGCTGTGTCTGCAGGATGCTGAGCTGTGAGTGATGTGGGGAGCAGCGGAGAGCGAGCACCATGGGGAACCTGCTGCCTTTCAGATGGGTGAAGCTTCCCAAGGACTGCTGTGCTCCTGGCAGTCTGACTGCTTTTACTGGGAATATCCCATGGACTTATATTTAGGGTGGGAGGTAGAACGTGGTCTGTCTACTCTGTGTCCTCTTCTCACTTGATCAGGTGAGGTTCACACGTGGTGAACACCAGGAGTGCCAGAGACCTCTCTGGATAGCCTGGGGACAGAAGTAGGGATAGGAAAGCCCATCCCTGCTGAGTGGTCTTCAGGGAGTTCATGATTCGGATTTGACAGCCTCATGCCAGGTCTTCTTGGCACAGAGACCCAGGATACAAAGGGCCGTACTTGACACAACTCTGCATTTTGTAGGTTTTTCCAGCATGACTGTGTGTCTTCCAGCAGGAGCTAGGAATTGTAGGAGAATTCACAAACTTCTGCCCTTCATCCACAAATAAAACTGCCAGGTTGCTGAGCAATGTCCTCAACAGGTAGTCTTGAGAGCTGGACTGTGTGCAGAGCTGTGCCTCCTAATGCTTAATGCATTGTGGAAAATAGAAGTAGGACATGTATTGCCAGGGAAAAAATACAAAACATTTTCTTCCTTGCTGATACGGTGCCCATAATGTAAGAGGTATTATTGCCATCTCTTGCTCTCTCGAGCTGCTGAAAGCAGTGTGTGTTTCCTGATTAAGAGCAAGGCAAGCAGGGCTCCTGCAAGGCTCCCTGCAGGAGCGCGTTTTTCTCAAGAGCTCGGAAGCTGAAGGAGGCAACATGGGGCAAATGAATGAAGACACAAACAGGTTCACTCTCATTTGAACAGGGGGAGTTCAGCCAAGGGGCAGCTCATCACAGCTCCTACTGCAAGGAAAGGCCAGGGGAGTGCACAGGGCTGCAGCTGAAGGCAAGGGGCAAGGGAGGCACCTCGGCATCACATGGAACAAGGAGAAATCCAGTTGTGCACCTCCCTCCATCCCTGGGAATCACAAAGCCACTGGATTGCAAAACCTTTCATCAATATTCTCAAATAAGCTCTGGAACAGATTTGCACCACCAGGATCCACCCTCACCTGTGCTAGGGCAGCAATTTTACAGACTTAGAAATTCTCCACATTTCTAAGCATCTCTGCTTAGAAGCTCATCTGCCAGAACCTCACATTTCTGTGAGCAAGGAGCGTGCCGGGGGCTGGGGCAGGGGGGCACACACTCCTGGGGATGGCAGTGCCATGGACTGCCACGGCAATTTCCATCAGGAAAACAGAGCAAGGGTGTACCCCACGCAGGTCTCACCCTGCTGCCATCTTCACAGAGACTCCTCTGATCTGGAAGTAAAGGAGAAGAAATAAAGCCCACCTGACCACAGAGGTCAGGAGGTGCAGGGAGAGATCCCTGTGGCAGTCTTCCATCTTCTCCAAGGATTTAGGAGCTCTAAGTGTGGGTAAGCATCCCAAGGCATTGCAACCTGCTCTACTTAAACTCTGCCCATTTTAAGCAAGAGAGGGAAAGTCTTGAACCTCCCAGTGTAGTTTGTTTTGGAAATGTAGAGACAGGTTTGGGCTGCGGGGCGGAGTTGGAGCATCTGTGGGACTTGATAATGGTGGAAATTCAGCGAAAAATGTTTAATCGTTGACAGAGTCACGAGCAAAGGGCAGTGGCACAATAAAAACAGTGGCTGTAACAGCCTGGGTGGTGAGCAGGAGGGGCTCAGGATGCTGAGGTTTGTGTGGAAGTTTGCCTGCTCCTTGGTTTGTAGGGAAGTTCATCTTTGCCTTGAGATACAGACAGCAAGGCTGAGCTGACAAGCGTTGTTGTTGAGTCCAGTGAGAAAGGAAAGCTGTCCCACACAGGAAGCCCCCAGCTGTGGGGCAGGAGGGACAGAGAATTATTCTCTGCAGGGAGCTTGGGAGCAGATAGCATGTGAAGAGATTTCACAGGGGAGGCAAGCACAGAGCAAGCCCCAGGCTGGATTGTCTCTGTGAGTAAACAGTGATTTTGGGACCTTGAGATGGCTCAAGGCAGATTCTGGAGGACCCCAGCACCAGGTGGGGTCACTAATGGTGCCTCACTAATGGTCCTTCCCATTGCTACCTGAACTGGGGTGGGGCTGTGTACTGGGAGGGGCAGAAAGCTTCCCCAGTGCAGTACAACAGGCCAAGGGCTGTTTGGAATCAGAGATAAAAATCCTGTCTGGGGTTGGTGCCCATAGACAGCCAAAAAAGCTGGAGGCTGTGCTGTATCTGTGCAGAAATCGAGGTGCATGTCCGTGCCCACGGCAGCCAGGGCAGGGGGACAATGCTGTGGCAGTGCTTGTAACAAGGTTTCCAGGCCTGGGTGGGACCCCATGGCGCTTCTGCCTTCCCTGTACCCTCCAGTGCTGGGCATCCCACCACAGCACCCAGCTCCAGCAGTGCTCCACAGCACCTGCTTTGGGAACAGTGGCTGCCCCAGTGCCCTCTTCCACACTTCTGGTGATGGGAGCCCCAAGCTGGCAATCCCTTTGGGAAAGGGGAAGGGGCCAAGGGAGGGTGCAGGGCTTGCAGGAGAGGGTGGTGAACCACCCTGGGGGCACTGGGTCCTCAGGGGCAGGAGTGGCCATTCTTGATATGCTCCAGAGAGACAGCAAGACCCCGTGGAGACTCCTTGGATGGTCTCAGGGGCATGCCACAGGCAGAAAATCCTGCTAGTAGCAGCAGGCTCCTGCCTATCTTTGCTGATAACAGCTCCTGTTTGGCCAGGCAAGCCCCTTTCCCTCGCAGTGTCCCTTCCCTCTGTGTGAGGGGTGTTGCTGGCTGGCAAGAGGTTCTTGGCACCTCCAGTTCCAACAGCAGAAAGGCTGAAGTCCTTAAAAGGTGAGGAATCTCACTGTATTTATTGTCCCTTGGTGCTTTTTGCAAGAATATGGATGCCTCTGGATGCTTTCCTGTGCAAGTCAATTTTTTACAAGATAAACAGGCTTTTCCACAGCTGTGCTGTGCAGTGAGTGTAATGTGTCAGTAGTTGGTCATTGCATGCTCAGAGAGGCCAGAGAGGTTCCTGGTGCTCTGCAAACACATTTCTTCAGATGGGCTTGGGTGCCAAAGCATACAGAAAATAATGCAAGGCTTTCTCCTGGAATCACACCATCCAGCATTAAGTACTCCATCACTTTCCGGCTATGCCCAGCTCTGTCCCTCCAGGAATGCAGCTGAACCTCCTCCTGAGTTATGTACATGGCCACCAATGCCGTTGCACTTGATTCTTACCCGAGAATTTAAAAATAGCTGTAACAATAACACAGGGGCTCTGGTTCTCCAGTCCCTGCCCGTAGCAGAAATAGCGCGGTGAGCTCACGGCCAGGCTCGTGACCTCGATGGGCTCCAGGCCTCCCTGCTCCCTTGTGTCCTTAAGGAAGCAGGGATGAAGATGCACAAGAGACTCTTGTGTCTGCCCCTCAGCCCAGAGGTGCCACAGGCTGCCTGGCACAGGCTGACACAGGGGCAGGAGCCCTGTTTGATTGGAGACAAGGGATTTGCATCCCTGGAGTGAACAGATCCTGTGCTGCCCTGGCACAGGCAGCAGTTTGGGCTGGCTCAGCCATGAGGCACTGCAGATCTGCGGCTCTTCTCTTTTTTGCACCTTTTCCATGTGTTCAGGTTGTGGCTGGGATTTGCCTCCACTCCTGCTGACCCCCGAAGATCTGGGAATATGGTTTGTCCAAGATGGTTAGGGCTGTCTCTAGTGTGTTACTGCTGCTTGTCCACATGTGCTTTGCAGTGTCCTGTGGAGTTATTTGGGTGTCTATCTCTGACTGTCCTTTGCACATGGGCATGTGTTGCATCCTTTGTCATGGAAAAGGTTCCTTTTGGCTGGTGGGGTGAAGAAAGGGGGCGTGAGCAAACAGACCAGGCAGATGGATGGAGGCCAAGGGTTTGAACTGCTGTCTCTGGCAACATCCATAAACCCAGGCCTTTACCAGAGATGCTCCATGTTCTCCCCGTGCAATGGAGGGCTGGCAGCAGTGAGGAAGAGATAGGACAGTACTGGCATGAGACAGGAATCCAGGGAGCTCAGCTGTGGTCCCATGGAGCAGGCAGACAGGATGAAGGCAAGATCTGATCTCTGGGGACTGTGCTTCCTCCTGCTGCCTCCCAGCAGTGCCAGCCAGTGTAGGCTTCTTCTGGAGGAGGGCAGTTCTCTGTTGCCTTCAGAGAGTGTGGTTTAAAGAGGAGGCTGAGCAGAAGAGCAGGCTTGGATGGCACCCTTGGGAACACTGGGGCTCAGGGGAGTGGTGCTTCCCCTCGCTGCTCCCCTGGGAGCCATCCAGCAGCCCCTGGGCACACACCACACAGAGCACAGCCTTGCTAAAGATGCCCCAAAGCACACGGCTGGCAGAGAGTAACTGCTTAAACAGGGCTGGTGGTTACCCTGTGATTTAGGCCTTGTCCTAGGCAAGCACTGCTCCATCATTCCCTTTGGAAAGCTCTGTGAGCAAACAGTTATTTACTGTCTGCTAACCTGAGTGGCTACACATGTCCCATTTGACTTGTTAATTACTTCAGCAACTGCAATTCATCCTGAAGAAGGAAATGATGAGAGTAAAATACCAACATCACCTTTCAGCAGAGGCAATTACTGGGTCAGAAGAGCTGCTCTGCTTTCACAATCCACTGCCCGGGAAAAGCACAGGGACACGACTGGCTCTGCTCGCCCGTGGCTTGGGAGTGCTGAAGGCAGTGCTTGCCTGGGACCCGTCTGCAGAGCTGGTGTTTGAGTTCAGCTGTCAGAGCAGGACCTCCCAAGCATTGTGGGGAGGGTTTATCTGGGGACAGCTCAACAGATGCTTGATGAAACACAGGCAGGAGCAACATCCCTGGGCATGTGGAGACTTTTGTCCTCCTCAGTGCTGGCTGAGCTGCCTGGTGGCACACGGGTCTGAAATGGCCCACGGCACCCGGCCTGGGCCACGGGCAGGCAGCTGTCGAGAGCAGCCCGGCCTCGTGGGGTGTCTCACATCTGCTTTGGCACCCGTGGACCCTGCCCTGGTAATGCATCTCTTACGTTCTCCCTCATGATTAGCTCGTGGTTTAACCTAGCACAAGTCACTGTGAGGCTGTAGCAACAATTCTATAGAAGACACAAGCAGAAAGAGCTGCTAAGTACCTCGGGGGCACACTCACGGCTCTCCCCAAGCCCAGCTCAAGCCAGCACCAACTGGGGACGCAGCACAGCAGCAGCTCCTGGCCCCAGAAGAGGGAGTTGCCCTGCAGCTTTGTCTCTGGGTGGTTTCCTGCATCTCCCGAGGGTGGAGGGGGCTGTGAGCCCCAGCTGTACTGCAGCACCGAGCCTGAGGCACCATGGACATGGAAGGGCATGAGATGGGGGAGGAGCAGCTGTGCCAAGGCACCACCACCCCTGCCGGTGGCAGAAACACAGCGAAGGCAAACCAATGAAGAGAGATGGGTACAAAGGGGAAACAACTGGAGGGCAGAGAAGTGTTTTCCATAGAGAATATGCAGGAGCAGTACTGGGTCCATCAGGAATCATTACAAACTTTATTTCTCTGTGCATTGTGTACCATTGATAAGGATCATCACAATTAGTGGACTCACTGCCTATAGTGGTGGGCAATACACACGAAGAAAAAAAAAATGAAGCCAAACAGATGAAAATGAAATCATTGTACATAAAGGTAATCATAAACCTGAACAACCTGCACCTGTGTTTGATTTTGTTCCCAAAACAATGAGAAACAAAAAAGGAAAACCCCAAAACCCATCAAAAAAAGTCTCGAGAAGGAAAAAAAAAACAAACCACAACTTCATATTCCTAGAGAAAATCTTACAGCAGGTTAATTAAAATTTCCACAGATAGTTCAAAATGAGTACAAATACCCCCAGCCAGCTGGTTGTGGTACAAGCATCAGACATGGTTTTCAGCTGAGTGGGAAGAGCTCCCCATGGACAGGCAGGCTGGGAGTTTGCCTGGCTGGAATGTCAGGAAGCCTGGCAAAGGGCATAGAGTGAGAAGACATCTCTCCACACCAGTGCACAGTGTCTCCCCTGTGCTGCACCCTGGGGAGCTCTACACCCACATTTCCCTGGCTCAACTTCCTCCCCCAGCCCACACTCCTGGCATCCGGGGTGGTGATGCTGAGTTACACCTCCCTGCCTCATCCTTTCCAGTGATTTTGGATTCAGAGAGTGCAAAACGTGGCCTTTTCCTTGGGGGCTGCTTCCTGGTTACACTCGGTGGAGTGGGAGATCTCGTAGGGCCCTTCAGCCTTTGTGTTGGATTATTCTGCCTCCAAATGGCTGTGGGAAAGGACCAGCTCTGGGGGCTGATCCTGATGGCTTAACACTCAGAAACAGGGGCTGTCACCACACCTCTGGGCATACAGGGAATATCAGGGGGCTGAGGGCTTTGAGGCAGCCACTGACCAGAAAGGCAGGAGAACGTGAGGTGCTGGGAATCAGCCAGGCTGGTTCCCCTCGGACCGCTCATCCCACCTGGGCTCCCTGGGACCTTTGTAAAACCTCACGTGGAGAGAGGAGGCTTTCACACATCACTTCAGCATGTCAGAGGACCCCATCCACACAGGTGGGCAGAGTCTGCAGCCTCTGGGGTGTGAGTTTTCCCCCCCTGAAAACCTACAATGGCGTGGCTGTTATTGCTTCTCACGGACCCATGCCACAAGCAATAAGTGGGGACAGCTTTCCATCCTTCCACCCCCACAAAGAGGAAACAAACAAACAAACGAGCGAAACCCTGTGGCAAAACCACACTAACTAAAAATAAATAAAACCCAGTGAAGAGAAAACGCTTGCAATCTGCAATGCTCAACCCACATGGTTGGAAGGACTATCGCTATAGGATGCTATATACAGATAGATTTCATTTCATTCATGCAAATGTTACAAGTACCACGACAGCATGCCCGAGGAGGCGGAGGAGAGGGAGGAAGGCTCCCGCCGCTCCGCACAGCCTCAGCTTGGGACACCGGACATGAGGCTGCGGCTGTGCACCCCCAAAGCATGGACAGGGGAAGGTGAGGGGCATGTGGGTGGGAAATGCTAGTTGTACACACGCCAAAACGAAACAAAAAAACCAACCCCAAATCAATGACGAAAACGGTTTGTGTTCTATCCTTAGAAAGCTCCCAGTTTCCCCTTGTCTTCAGTTCGGTCTCTTGCTCCTCTCCAGCAGGGCCGGAGCGCCCGTTCCCGAGTGGCGAAGGCAGGTGGATGGCGGTGGGAGATCAGAACCCTTGCTCTCCTCTCCTTCCCTTGCCCACTGCTCTGTTTCTCACCAGTTACTCTGGCCTTCCTCGCGCCGACGCACCCCGGTCACCTCCACATCCATCGTCCCAGGGGCCGGCGGGTGGGAGTCAGCGATGGGAAGGGGCTCGGTGGCCATCGGCCGCTCCTGTTGGTCGAGTTGCAGAAAGGGCCCTGCCCCTGGCTCCTGGCTGGGGCCGCTGCCTGGGGAGGGGTCCTGCTGGCTTTGGGGTCCTGTCTAGTTCAAAGGATGCTCCAAAGCCGCTTTCCATCAGCAGGTGTGTGAACATGGCAAATCTCTTTTATTCTTTCTCTGTTCATTATACACAGCATTATATCTATATCTATACCTATATATCACTCTATATAGATATATATAGATATACACATATTTACTATCTCTGATTGTCCCTTTAGAAGCCCTTTATGTGGCAGTAGGCTTCCAGAGATGAGAAGAATATGTACAAGAGCCAGAGGAGGATAAAGAGTGAGGATGTGAGCAGCTTGGAAGTCCGCGGCCCGCCTAGCTCACCTCCAATCTCGGGTCTCCGCCGGTAGAGCAGCACTCCCACACTGATAAAAGCAAAAATGGTGAAGAGGGTGACGGAGAAGGCCAGCGTGCCAGGGGAGACTTGGAAGGCTTGTCCGTGCGCTGCGTGGTAAATGGCTGCGATGGACCAGGCCACCCCAATGCCCAGGAAAACGTTCACAGCGTTGCTCCCGGTGACGTTCCCGATGGAGGCGTCTGCGTACTGGTCCTGCGTGGCTGCTACTTTGCTGGCAAATGTGTCTGCAAAGGAGAGATGGGGAGAAACCCTCAGGAAGCAGCCAGCTAAGGAGGGACAGCAGCAGCTTGGGGACAAATATCAATGGCAACACCTGGGGAGTGAAAATAATGGATAAGGGGATAGGGCACAGCCCCTTCTGTGGGCACTTCCAAGGAGCCAGAGTGACCATCAGGGTCCAGAAATGCACAGGAGGGAAATCTCAATGTTCAGAAATACAGGGCTTCCCCCAGTATGGCCTCAGATATCTCGCAGTTCTTCAAGCAAGAGAAAACTCTACCCTGTGTTGTCCCTTTCTCCCACATCCACTAATTTGTTCACTCACAAAAGAACTTAAAAGCTCTGTGGAGCCACAGTGGTTTGTATCTATCCTTCAGGTTCACTGAAGTTTTTTGTTTGTGTTTCTGAATTTGCTTTAAGGGTGTTTCTCTATAACTCCTTTTGCCTCCCTGAAGTCCAGTGTCTTGTGCAGACCCTGACTGTCCTGGTTTTGATACAATGGGAATATAATATCGTGGGGAAATGACACAGTCACCCCAAGACACTGATCCTTGACACTTTGGTAAGCCAGTGGTCATCCTTTAACCTTTGGGAAGAAAAACCATATTGGTGGGTACATTCTTGCCCAGGTGCTTTAACATCAGTGAAAAAACCTGGCTGGCCTTGTAATTGGAATACCTTGTGTCAGGCAGACCAGCATGACACTGCTCTGCACCACAGGGAAGTGCTGATTTTACATCCAAACCCACTCTGGATCTGCAGGGGGAGGGAGCAGCAGGAGGGATCAGCCTCTGGGTTTGTCCAGGTGAGCACTCTCAGCTAGCAGTGAGAAGAGTCCTGAGCATATCTGCAATCCCAGACCACCCTGGGTACAGGCAGCTGGATGTGGCTCAGGAAAAGAAAACAACGAGGTCACATTTAATGTTTTTTAATTCTACAGAATTTCCTTTCCGCTCCTCCCCAGCAGGGCTCCAAGGTGAGGTGGTGAAGGGCAGCCTGGCACAAAGACCCAGTTCCATGGAACAGGAGGGGATGGGCACATATGGGCACAGCAAGAGGGGGCCATTGGCAGCAAAGAAATCAAAAGGCTGCTTTATTTTTGAGAAAAAGCTGCCATGGAAATGCACCTGGTCACTAAGGGAAGGAAAAGGCCTTGATCACAGTGCAGTAACGGAGCTATGGGACAGTGCTGATGCCTCCATGGCCCTCCAGCTGCCACTGTGGGAGAATGGATGGTTGTGGAAACAGCCACATGTACTTCTGCAAGCTTGAGCAGTGCTTTCAATGCAGGGAAGGTCCCTGTCAGTGTTGATCTCACTGCACACTCCTCTGGTGCCTGCCATCTCCTGGAAAGCAGCTGTGGAGGAGCCCAGCCAGCACCATGCTAACACAGCATGGTGTGGGAGACAACTGATGCAAGAGTAGCCCAATGTATTATAAAAAAGAACTTCTTAAATGCCACTTTATGGCAGCAAAAGCAGGAGGGAAGATTTTCACTGTCAAATGTGTGAAGCAGCCCTGCAAACCTTCTGCCTCTACTGCCAGAGGTCTAAAAAATGCTCCTTCTTCTGTTCCTTGCCCCAAATCTGTTCTTCCTTTTGTTCTGCTGCTTCTTTTTGCCTTTGATAGCACAGGGACAGTTTCAGGATCTCTGAGCATCTGGGTGCTGATAATGGGAAGTTTGAAGGTGGTGAGGGAAGGCGTGACCAATGCAAGGGATGGTTGGGTTGGGTCAGAGCCCCTTGTCCAGGAACCAGGCTCTGCCTGGCCAGTAGAGCCCTTGGGAGGAGCTGAGTGAATGGCACAGGCTCTCTTACACAAGCTCACATGGGAATCCCCAGAGCAGCTGTGCCACTGGGACCATCCTCTCATCCCTAAAGGGGGCCATTTGCTGAGTCAGTGGGAAAGGAGGCTGGTTTGCAGCAAGTCACTGTGCATTGGCAGGACAAAGTGGCCATACATAGGTATGGAAACTCATGGCTTTTCCTTCCCTGGTCAATCCTCAGTCTCTGCTGCCTTCTGAGGCTGGGTGCACATTTGGTCAGACAAGTTTTTGTGGGGCTGGGGCTTTCTAGGGGCTTCACAAGTTGCATTTCAAGCCGCTCCCCCAGCTCAGCAACCTCACCGTGATCCATCTGAACTTGTCCATGCTGGAAAGTGCATCCTGAGTATGGAGTAGCACCTAACTCACCCGGGAGCAAGGTTAAAGCAGCAGATGCTTAAGGAGAAAGTCCAGGACTGCCAACACAGGCAGCATTTTAAACCAAAGACCAATTCTAACTCTGAAAGTGGATATCATGGAGCCTGTCCACAAAAACAGATACTTCACAGTCTTTGCAGTGGCAAGGTTCTTGAAATAATTCCCATAGAACTGAATCCAAATCCTGGTTCTATCCTTCCAGTCCATCTGGGACTGGAAAATGATTTCCACATATAGCTCAAATCTGTCCTTCAGGGTCCTGCAGATCACAGCTTTCCCAAACCCAAACCCAAACCCAAACCCAAACCCAAACCCAAACCCAAACCCAAACCCAAACCCAAACCCACACCCAAACCCAAACCCGGAGTGGCTGGAGAGGGCCCTCCACAACCACCCCTGTGGCTGCGCTCACCTGGCACCGACGTCCCCAGCGCGACAAACACGACTGCAGTGACCGAGTCCTTCAGGCCGATGGTGCAGCCAAAGTGGGATGCCAGGTCGCCAATGAAGGCTGTCAGGAGGCCGATCATGAGGATGGAGACAACGAAGCAAGCCCAGCCATTCCAGTAGTCTGTCGGGGGCACGAAGGCAAAAAGGACCTTCCAGAAGACGGTCAGAAAGTGCATCACGTAGTCGAAGCAGGAGGGCAGCTTCTCCTCCCCACATTCATCGTCATCGTCGTCTTCCCCTGTGGAAAACCAGCAGTTCTTTTATGTCTGGTCTGACCCAGGTCAGTGGGCACTCCCTTTCCTGCTCCAGGCATTGGCACCTCACCTGTTTCTCCAAACCCACTTGGCATCCAGCCTACACTTGGCATCCCCATGGCGTGGGGCTGACCCCACAAGGGAGCTCACTGGGGCTGGTGACCTCTTGCCTGAGTCCTGCAGCCCTGATGAGCCCTCTGCAGAGCCTGCTGGCCAGCCTGTGCCTTGGGCAGGCTGCAGGGCAAACACGGGGCTTCCCCCGCCTGGCACAGGGCACACCACCAGTGTTGCGGCACAGTCAAAAACTCCTCCTGCTCGCACTGGAACCACTCCCAGACTTGAAGGGGAAGTCACACCTTTCCAACTAAGTCAGTGGGAGCCTTCCTGCTGCCCTTAAGGAACAAAAATGAGTTTCTAAGTCACGAATGTTGGGGATTCCAGGTCCACTGCAAGCTGTGTTAAAGACAGCCCTTGCACTTTGTTCAGTGATTTGCCATTGTCTTTGATGCTTTTTTTCCCCCTCACCCAGGATGTGGACCACCAGATCCCCCTGCATGGCTGTGGGAAGGAGCTCCTTACCAATGGGAGGATGCAAGCTTTAAAGCTTCAAACTCGCTATGGCAGAAAGAGCAGCTAATCAGCAGCATGGTGTTACTATTTTGGCAGATATAAATACCTATTCCTGTGCATTGTCATGAAGATAAGAACAGTTTTCCAGCCTGGAAAGCCTATGTTGGCTTGTGTTTTCCCTTGATGCACAAAGGCTGCTAACGGCAGGTTACACTGTGGCGTAATTTGCAGCAGGTATTTCAATCCTCTGCCAAGCTCAGCATGGCATCAGGAGTCCTATGGACGTAAATCTTCATGGGGATGATGAAACAGACTTGAGAAATGAACATGAGTGCCATAACAGTCATCCAGATCTGTCTATCATTTTGTTAAGCAGCCGTGATGTCTCTCTTTTGAAGAGCTGGCCAGATCCTGTGGAGGTGACTGGAAACAGAGTGAGGCTGGAGGGTGACCCAGGGGTGCATTCAGAAACAGACTTGCAAGCCCCGGGATGTTTCTGCTGTGGAAGAAACTTCACAGCTTTTGGGTGCACACTCAAGGGGCTGTGAGTGAGAGGACAGCCTGGGATGGCACAGCACAGTGTGGCACAGTCCTCTCTGCACCTGCACTGCCCTTCCACAGACCTCACCTGCTGCTGCTCCATCCCCCTGCAAACACGGCCCTCAGTTGCTCATTGGGAGGGAAATGGGGTTTTAATGTTTCTTTTCTCAGCCGGGATGTTACATTTTGAGGTGGAAACGTGTGTCTTTCACCTGCTCTCCATGGTGAGCTGCACGAAAAACTCAAACCCAACCTCCAGTGTTTAAGGCATTTTAACTTGTCAGGCACAAAGCTTGAGAAGCTAAAAGCCTGGCTATGTCCAGAGCTCAGAGATAAACCACTGCTCCCCAGCGGCAAGGGACAGCTCGTGTCCACCAAAATATGTCCCATTTATCAAATGTTTGTTAATCATCTATTAGCACTGGCCATGACTATATATTCATGACATGGGGGCAACAGGGCTTTCACAGGCTTTACAAGCACGACAGAGGTGGGATCCCAGCATCAGTGATTATCTTTGCTTTAACACGGGATGCAATTAAATAATTGGTTCTGGCATAGATTAGTTTAGCCATATTAGCTACAAAACCTGCAGCAAGGATTGTCTTGCATGATATGTTCATGCTGAATCCAAAATAATGGGAGGCTCTTGCCTGGAGGCTCTGAGAAGAACTCTGCTACGAGAGGAGGGATCACAATTTGAGGGCATAGCTGCTGCACAGCCTCCTGCCCTGTCTCCAGAGGCACAGGGTAAATGGTACTGCCATCACTTTTCATTACTTGGTGCTGGGCAGAGGTTACCTTGTACAGCAGAGTTCAAGGTGGGTGAGTGTTCCCCACGAATTTCAGTGCACAATTAGGCAGATGAGCTCTAATTCCCTTCCTCAGTGATTTAATTTAAGCTGGTTGATTTTGCCCTGATGTGTGCACACACAGCCCACGCTGGGCTGTGAGGTTGTAGCATCCAGCCAGTGAGTTACATATGTGGGAATGATAATATACCCTATATACTGGGCATACTGGTAAAGATGGCACTGGCAGCTGTGAGGGCAGTGCAACAGGGCATTTCTGAGGGAAAGGCATTCTCCAAGAGAAGGGAGATGTGACCAGATAGGGTGTGATCTTACTATGTGCTGCTGCAGCTATTGGGCTGCTGAGCCATAACCCTCCAGCCACAGCTGACTGGGCAGCAGGAGTTCCAGGAAGCAGGGGATGTCAAGGGCGAGGTTTGGCTCACAGAGGGTGGCTGTCTCCAGGGTTTGGCACCCTCATTCCTGTGCTGTCCTCACTGCAGTGGTACAGGGAGAAGCAGGGATAGGGAGCACTGTTGCTTCACACCAGCATCATTTATGCCACTCTGAATTTCCACACTGTGTTCACCTCCCAGATCTCTCCCACTGAACTGACTCCTTCCCCTCTGCCGTCTGGTACCAGCCAAGGTGTTGCTCTGCCTGGTGCTACAGACACACTTCACGCAGGAGGTTTCCTACACATGAGACAAGGTGCCCTCACAAAAGGGTTTAATCAGTTGCCTTATTTATGCAGGCACTGTAAATAACTCTGCCACCTGTTTTGCCTCCTGCTGCTCCTCTACAGTCTGTGTTGCTGATGCAGCCAAGCCGAGACGTGAGCGAGGGTGATCGTAATTCACCCGGAGCTGTGGCCCAAACTCACCCGCACTGACAGTAATGGCCTCAATAAACTGCTCCCTCCAGCTGTTTGTGCCAACCACCAGGGCCAGGTTCGTCTTCTTAATGAGCTTGTCCACTGTGTTCTGTGAATGGAGATGCACAGAAGACAATTAGGGGCTGGAGATACTGGCCTAACACCCACCAGCACCACTGCTTACCGCTGTGTGTTTATGGAACGAGCTTAGCAGATTTTGAGCTCAACAGCCCCAGCAGCAACCCCAAATGTAAGTACTTGCAATTCCCTTTGCTGCTGCTAAGAAAGACCTTTTGAAACCTGTTCATGGATGGGAGTTTGAACCATCTCAGAGACACAGTAAGGGTGGTCTGTTGTTTTTTTTTATACTACAGAAAAATGGAAAAGATAATGAATTGGCAAGTTTTCAGCTCTTGGCCTGGTATGTGCATTCACAGCAGCTGAGCTGCACAGCTATTACTTGCTTTTAGGGTATCAGCCCTTTACACTGGCAGTCCCAGGCCTGGGGCTCTCTCAAGGCTGCCTGTAAGGAGGACCAGCCTGTGGAACTCACTGTGAGAACAAGGTTGTTTTTTGAAGCAACCTGCAGCATTTGGGATCCCACTTCTTGCATGGTGTGGGATTCCATGTGCTGCCTTGCTTGGCTCCAGTACCATCAACATGCGCTTGTCAGTGCTGCCCAAAAGGAGGGTCCCCAGCCACAAGGAAAGAAGAACAGGGACAGAGGATGTGAACAGCACCTTGAACTCATAGGATTCCTCAATGATGATCTCGAGTTTGGTGTGCTCCCCCAGGACTGGGCGCCCCATCTCTGCGATCCGGCGCTCTTCCTCCTCCTTGCTGGTCAGTGGCTGCTTTTCTTCATTCTCCTCTGCAAAGCAAAGAGCCCGTGGGTGAACCAGGCCCAGCTGGTCACTCTCTGGGTCTGACTTCCTGTCAGAGGGGGAGGTCAGGGAGCCTCCAGGTGGAAGAATGAGTGACAGAACAGTGGAGAAGGAGTTCATGGAGCAACAGACAAGATAGTTTTATGGGGAAATGATGGCAAGAGGTCTGCAACTCCTCCAGCCTCAGAAGGAGCTCCTCTCATCCTGGGGCTGGGGAATAGCTTATGGTTTGGTAATTGCTGCTCCTACAGGGATGCTGGGAAGGGGAAAAATCCTCACTAAAGCTGCTCCATTTCCCAGTACTCCAGGTCTGCCTCGAGGTATGGGCAGGACAATTCCACCAGCCGGTTACAAGAGACCACTGCCAGCAGCTCCAGGGCTGAGACATATGAAATCTTGGCTCTGCCTCCTGAGCAGGGCTTTGCCTTGGAGAAGAGCTGGCAGTCAGTGCTGTGATGGTGGGGCTGGAGGAAATAGCACTGGGCCCTATAGGTGTGAAAAGCCACCACAGGCCAGTGCCTGGCCCCAAACCCTGAGAGACAAGGCAGCAGAGGGACCACAAGGGCAGCAAATCAGGTCTGTGCCTCCACTGGCATCTGTGCAACCTCTGGGGCATGGGGACTGCAGGCAGCATGGTCTCTGTCCCTGTCCCTTGTGCAGACCCCACTGAACTCCCTTCCAGTCCACCTGGGGGATGAGCAGAAGAACATCAGGGCTAAAAAGTACTGAAGTTAAACTCTCAGTAGGCAAACATCCCAGTCAGTCCATGTGAGACTGACATGGTATCACACCACAGGTACCTTGGATGGAGACCACGGTGCAAGGAAGAGGATGATCTCTAGCCTGGACCTTCCTGAAGACAGGTTTGCCTATTAAAGTGATCAGCAGGGGATCAGCAGGGGGGACTGCACGCCCTGTGCAAGCCATCCCCGTGCAGTTAGTGAACTCCATTCCTGTGTCACATGGGGTTAGTGCTGCTCCCTTGCTGGCTGCCCCTTGTCTGCATAGGCAGCACTGAGTTGTGGAGAAGCCCTTCTCCTCCTGCTGGTCAAAGGGACCAGAGCCTCCTTGGCCTGAATTATTGTTTCCAGGGCTCCTGAGGGACAGCTCTGCAACATGTGGGACCCAGGACCTTCTTGTCCTGCAGTGTTCAGCCGAGCTGGCTCATGACAGATGAGCCAGCCCTGCTGCTGGGTCTCGCTCGTGGGAGGGGCAGGGGCTGCACATCTGAAGCAGCCATGGGATCCTGTACCTCCTGCAGTGCTCAGGCACCTGGCTCAGGCCTGGAAAGTGAGGACAAGCCCTGTGTGCAGGGAGGGATGACTGGATTTAGTGGAGAAGCCCACCCTGCTCCAAAAGATGGAGTGGGGTTGCTTGTCACTTCAGGGGTGATGGGTCACCCTCCCCGAGGTGGGGTTAGGTGTGTGTGGCAGGCAGAGCACTCTGTGAGAGGACACGGTGTTAATGGGACCGGCCGGGCACGGGGGCCGCGGCTCAGCGCCTTCTTACCATTCCAGAGTTTCCCTCCAGGACAGAACAAAAGCAAAGAGGAAACCAAGAGGAAAGAACGGGATGAGCACATGGCCATTAAGAGAAGGGAAGTGGGGGACAGGGGAAGAGTAGAAATCCATACCTGTGATGGTGAAGCCACCTAGATGAAACCGAAAATGAGAAAAAGAGAGAGAGAATAAATGAGGATTAGCATTTGCACAGCAACAGGGACATGGTGGTCCTTCCCTGCCCCACCGTGGGCAAGGGGGCTGCTCCGCAGCACACACCCCAGGGATAGTATGGGGAGACCTGAACACAGGCTTTTCAACCCACGTCTGCAAGCTGCCACCACTTGGTGTCCAATATCTGCTGTGGAAGGGATAAAACCACTGCGAGTCTGCCCTGGGGCTGTGGGTGCTTTGGGGAACAAGGGTGGCTTTGCTTTCCTCCCCAGCTGCCCTATCCTAGAAATGGCCAGCAAGAAAATTCAAAGGCTGGTTAGGCTCTAAGTCTCCCCAAGACTGGAGGCAAAGTTTGTACCATCTCTTCAAAAAGGATTGGCCAACTTTCCTGTCCAGCCACAGCATCCCTAAGTCACCAGGAAATCCTATTTCTGCCATGCCAGTGTTAGAGGTGATGGGTTAATTTGCAAGGCATGGGTTTGTATCTCAGGGTGTTGGCAGGTTTACTCTGGCTGTAACAGCACCACCCCCAAAAATGCTCTTTGCACCACTCATTAATACTGGTGATTTTGGGGCTCTACTCTAAGGAAGGATGGGGCATGAAGTACCTGAGTTTACTTAAATAGTTCTGACCACCCTAAAAGAGAATGCTGTGAGCAAAGAAAAACATCAAGCAAAACCGATTGTCTTCCAAAAATATGCAAACTGGAGAAATGGAAAAGAAAAATGAATGCGTGCTTACCAAGCTCATTCAACAACAGGGCTGTGAAGGAGACAGAGACAAACACAGAAGAAGAAAAGTAAATGAATAATGAAATCAAAAGGGATATCCACAGAAAGACACCAGATCCCAGGGCAGAGATTTCAGATCTGTAAAGCTTCAGGATACCATTAGTGTTAAGAGAAAGACACTAAAAATGAAGGAACAGAAAGGTTTCATGGGACTGTGGATTTAAAATAAAAACCACTGCAAACATGGGGTGGATATGGGATTAAAAGACACACTCCAAAAATTCATTTTCCCCCTTTGAATTGTATGTGCAAGATCTTCCATTGGTCTCAGAGGCAGTTCTGCCCCAGGGGGGGACACAAGAAGTCCCATGTGCAGCAGCTACTGGCTTTGACCTCCTCCAGCTGCCCCGTGGGGAGCAATGGCTCTGGCTGCAGCTGCACTTTTGGCATAGACAATGAGAGAAGAAAAGTCTGTGGCAAGACTTGGCTCAAGGATCTTGTTGCTCAACGTTTTAAGTCTCCAAAACCAAAGAAAAAGCCTCTCCCTTAGTAACCTGGTGGGTGGATCTTGGGCCTCACCACAGCCCAGGGGTGACATTTCAGAGATGCCCTCATCTCTCTGAGCACACTGCTCTCCCTGCCTCGCTGCCTCTTGTACAAAACCAACTAAAAAGAAGCAAATTAAAAAAAACCTAAAAATTGCATGGCCAAAGCAGAAAATAGCATCCTTTAAAATTTTGACTTGCCTTCCAGCTAGTGAGTTTGAAAAGCTGAGCTTCTCTCAAGTTTCCTCAGTCATCTTTGTGACCATGAAGATGAGAAACTTTATTTCCTTTTCCTTTTCTTTTTTTGCTAAAAAGTTCAAGTGGGATCTCCAGAGTTGGTGCCACAATTCTTGGACCTGGAAAGCATGTTTGCTCCAGCTGGACTTGCAAGGCTGAGCCCACACTGGCCCCTGTGGGCAAGGATGGAGCTGTTGAGTTGTTCATGTGCAGCGTTATCCTGGCAACACTGTCTATGCTCCATGGATGCCACCAGCACCATTTAATGACACAGTGCCTGAGTCATGCCACTGTGTCTGATTTCTTAGCCCAGCTTTTGCTAGCTGTTCACATAAGCCAGCAGGGAAGCTGATGGAGGGGATTGCGCAGCTGCCTTAGACAGCCCCTGAACTGAAGGGGCACGTGGCATGTCCCAACTCAGTTTGGGGACCACTGAGGGGCCTCCCTGTTCTCATCAAATAATATTTTACAGACCCGTGCCTGCTGAAGGCTGTGCTGATGTCCCAGAAGCTACAAAGCAGCTCCAAGGCAGACAGACCAATCTTCTGCAAAGGCTTAAATAATGGTCCATACCTTAAGTAACTCTAAAGCTGTTTCTTGTTCAGTCACCAACAGTGTGCAGAACTAGCTGTTGCCATTAATCTTCACCTAATTTTCTAGCTGAAAAAAAATGCACGAGAAAATAGGTGAACTCTGCCTTTTTGGGAAGTTCAGCATTTGGTTTAGAAATGTGATGAAAGAGGAAATTGTTTTTATTATTCCTGTGAGAAGCTATTATCCAATGCAGAGCCATGAAACTTCATTTGAGCATAACCTGATTTACCTAAACTGATTGCATCTCATGGTATTACCTACTTGTGCTGTGATTTTTGTCTATTTTCAGTTCCTACTGCCAGTATAAATAGGCTAAAATTACTGCTCTGGCCATGCATTTTATTCCAAGTGAGAGCTGTTTTATCTTCTGATAAAAATGATGCAGTGCTGCTTTTTCGCTTGTCGAGGCTGAGTGTTCTTCCTGACGGAACGAGGGTGTAGCTGGGAGGCAGCAGGGCAGCACTCCCAAAATGTGTCTGGGGGCCGGATGCTCGCCGTGCCCTGCCCGGGCGCTCCGGGGCGGCCACAGGAACATGCCTGGCTCCCTGGGGCCCCGGAGGGTGGGGTGGAGTCCTCTCCAAATGACAGAGGAAAGGAAACAGAGCAAAAAGGTGCAGCGGCCAAGCTTCGAAGGAGGGAGGGCAAAACGGCCAGGAGCCAAAGTGCGAGGAGAAAGGAGTGTGAGAGTAGGGAGACACAGAGAAAGCGGCAGCGCCTCGAGAGCTGGTCTGGTTTTACTCTCACACCTTTCACTCCTCGTCGTAGCCACACCGGATCCCCAAGCACAAGGAAGAAACTGCACTCTTTCTCATACTCCTCACGGTCAAGTACTCTAAGGGTAATGAATTTCCTGTGGGAACACAAGACAAAGGCAAACACATGATTGGCATCGCACACGCATGCAGGTCACGTCCGCCCGGGTGCCGTGGTGACAGAGATGGTTGGGTGGGGGAAAGGGGCTGCACATCCCCCCTGGGGCCTATGGGGAAGGGCAGGAGCATCCCCACCACCTGGCCGAGGTTGTGCCTTGGCAGGCTGGGGAAAGGCTGTGCTCAGGGGGGATGGGGAGTGGCCTCGCTCCTGCCCTTTTCCATAGGCACCGGGGATGTGAGCTCGGTGTTGCATGTGCCAGACATGAGTGAGCCAGACAGGGACACACAGGCTGGGCTCAGCCCCGGAGCACGCCCCCCACCTTTCTTCTCACTCATCTCCACCAGCCGGGGCTCCCCGATCTCTAGGTAGAAGGTCTTGTTTTTCTCATACTCCTCATCATCTATCACCTTGATTGATATCGTTTTGCTGGAACAGAGAAGAAGAAATAGAGATTCAAGAGTAAGGGGGGAAGAGGGAGGAGGGAAACAGGGAGCAGGAGAGGAGGAGGAGAAGGAAGAGGAGAAAGTAGAGGAGGAGGGTGGAAAGAGCAGGAGAAGGGGGCTGTGGACAGAAAACTGTGGTTTTGGTAGCACAGGCTGGGGGGACAGCACAGCCAAAAGCAAAGAGCAGGAGCTGATGGGCCAAGCTTGCCTCAGCATGAGCACAGACCACAGGGTCGGTCAGAGCACCAGCAGCCTGCAGGTGCCATCCTCCCTGGCATGGCCAGAGGCCACGGCTGGGCACGACAAAGCCTGGGACAACCTGCCCCAGAGATGTCTTGGCAAGACATGTGCCTTTCCCAAAACCTATGGTGTAGAACAGCCCCTTGACAGCTTGCACACATTGCATGGGCACAGGCATTGGGAACCAGCACAGACCAAGCCTCTCAAAGCATGATGCACTGCTCAAGCTTGGGCATGGAAGAGGCTCTGTCTCCCCAGGCTCAGCAGATTCATGCGCATCATGATCAGCTGCTCAGTTTGGGCTTTGGAGGTTCTAATTTATAAGCTTTAAAGTGATGTTGGAGTTAGGACTTTTTCTGTGAAGGGAATGTAAAGGAGAAATGGTCTTTCTTGTTAGGGCAGGGTGATGGAAAGCTTCACTGATACGAGATTTTACTTTTTAAATTTTACTTTACAGTCACACATCCTTTCCGAAGCCTTTAAGGTTTAGCTCTCTCCTGTTGGAGAGTCGAGCAGCAATTCCCTCTCCTATGACTCAGGGATGCTGAAATTTCCCCGGGAACACCATCAGGACAGGTCCAAAGGCAGAGTCATTGCTCAGAGCACAGCCACAAGCACACACCACAGTGGTTGAAAGCCTCGCAGGAGACTGTGGTCACCAGGAGAAAGATTTGCTCCTTCAGGCACCCAATAAAGTAAAAATTGCTTTACCAGGGGGAAAAATTAGTACAGAAAAAGCTTTTCAGCTCTTTCCAGGTACTCACAGAAACACCCAGCCAAAAGCTGCTCACCAGAAGGTGACCAAACCTGGGATATGAGGCACATGGGATGGGGGGCTTGTGCTACTGTGGCCCTTCCTACAGTGCAAAGCCCATGCAAAGACAACATATGAGACAGAAATCCAGCGGCCTCTGCTTCTCCCTGGAGGCTCTGCTCACTGTCATGGCATTGCTGTTGGGACAGAACCTCCTCCTGGCTCTGGCCTTGACCCAGACAAGAAATAAGAAGGAGTAACAACACAAAAAAAAAGCCAAGGCAATGATTGTAGCCCTGTGCTTGCTGCCGACCTTCAGGCTGGGTTTGCTTTCCCCCCACACTCACTTAACAGCACTGCCCTCCCGTACATGCTCTTACTTAAACCAGCTTCCCAACTGCTCCCTCCCTGCCCAAGCCTATCTGTCCTGTCCTTCAAAGAAACATTCCTTGTCCCATCCCTGGCTCCTCCACACTTTCCATGAGCAGCCAGCACAAGCAGAAGCCCCAAGGCTGCTCCAACACATGATGAAGGAGACTGCTGTTCCTGGCAGGTCCCAGCACTGAAAACCAATAAACATGGAAGAAAGCCACGCTCTAGGGGGCTGAAATTCAGGCCATGCTGCTGTAATTTCTGGCTTTGTCCCCTCCTTGCACATCTGCACTGGCCACCCAGAGCCCCTGTGTTAAGCTGACAAGTATTTGGCAGCAGAGTCAACATTTTCTACTCACTCAGGGTAAACACCTCAAGCATTCAGAGGAACAGCCAGGATGATTTCTTGTGCTGTTTGCTGTGAGTGTATTAAGCTTGCCCTTCATGCTTATAATGAAACCATTTACTCAAGAGCAAGTGATGGCTGTGAAAAGTGTAACAATGCAGCACAGCTCAGGGTAATTGTATTTTGTAATGAATATCTGTAATAATTTGTTCAGTTTGTAATTATTGCTGCAATAGGTTTGTACATAGGAAAAATGGTTCCCAAGCAGGCAGCTGATCTTGCTTTGCGTTGATGAGTTAGGGGAAATTATCGTGTATTAAAAAACTAATGAAGGATATAAAAATGCTCTCAGTTAAGCTTTCAAAGGGAACCTGATAGAATTACCAGAATGGCACAATTTCAGAGACATTACTAACAAAATCAATAATTTGCCTGACAACTCCCATTAAAATGTACACTGTCTCCTGCCCTCATGTATGAAAAAATACCCTTTTTTTCAGGAAAGTTAATGAAGAGAGGTCCTTTCTCAAATCCTGAGGGCAGCATAGGCATCAAGATGTAAAAGTCCTATGGGTGTGCCCTGGCCTGCCATGTGTGGCATTTCACAAAGCCCCACAAAATAATTCTCTCTCACAAAAAGAAACCTGGGTGCCAATTAAAAAAATACGTTTCTGATGCTTAGCTCCAACACCAATAGGACTTCATCGAACAATGCAGAATAATGGGGCTTAAAGTGCCACTGCCAGGAGGTGGTGTTATTATGCACTTTTCCAAGTGATCATTCCAGGGTGTGAACAAGTGCCCTGCGTGGGGTAGCCTTGTGCATTGCTGCTGTTTCTGCTGAACAAGGCTGCTAGGAAAGAAAGGGAAGGCAGAACAAATGGCAAGCCTGCTCTCTGGGTGAACTTCCAATCAGCAAGAATTGCTGAGGCAAATTTGTCCCTGGGATGAGACTGCAATCCTGGGGGAAAGGATTACCTCCTAATGGTGTTTGAGAAACAGCAAGGCTATTCTTAGAGCATGCCTGATCTCCATCAGTCTTCTGCCTGCTACAGAGCCCCTTCCCAGAGTCCTGCACACATGTGGCAGGGTTTGATCAGTGCAAAGGAGGAGGGTCAGGCAACTGCACAATTTATCCTGCATTAGGGTAAGGACTGCTTTCTACAGTAATCTAGGACAGGCACTGATGTTTCCCTGCTCTTGCTGGACCCTTTGATGTGGTCCCTGCTTCTCTCAGGCAGAGCTGTGCAGTGGCTGTGAGGATGTGAGCAGCACCAAGACACCAGGGGTTTTCCTTGCATTCCAAGCGTGGTGGGAATGAGCATGGGTGCCTGGCAGAGCCAGGACAGCTGGCTGAGGCTCACAGGGCAACCACAGCACCTGAGCTGCCCCTGGACTTTCCCAGCTGGACACAGCAGGGTGGGGACACCAAAGTCCCCACAGCACATGTACATGCTGAAATTTGCATTTGAAATTTCTCTCTCCTGTGGCCCAGGGGCTCTTTCAGAACAAGCTGTGGCAGTGCTTGTACAACAGAAAACCAAAGGGACACTGATTAGCACCCTGAAACCCCCTACACTGCACCACTGCAGGGCCAGGATCGAGGAGTCCCAAATCCACGAGACAGAGGGAAAAAAACAGAGGATTAAAGCAGAAGATTAAAGCGGCCTCTAAACCATTACACGGTTTCTTCTCCATGTAGGAATCTGAGGTCAATATAGATGGTGTTTCCAAGCTGTCCCTTCTAGACAGAGGCCTAGGATCAGCTTTGATTTGGGGCTGACGGCAGTGTTTTTGCCATAACCTAATGTCCCCAGGAGTTGGGTATTTAACCCAAACACTCAAGATCCCATGAGTGCACAACACACAGTACTTGAAACAGCTGGTTTGTTTTTTTTTTTTCTCTTTTGACCCTCAGTCACACTGCAGGTGGGAAGGAACAATTCCTGGAGAATCTCTCCAACACATGGGATAGAATCCTGTGCTGACACAAACCACCAGTTTCGACACAGCTCCCTGTGCCTTCCTGCAGTGATACCATGGGGCAGGTTTGCAGCAAACCACAGCTGCTGCTGGGGTTTTCCTGCCATTGGTGGTGTGTCCATTGCACCTGAGCTGAAGAGCCCTGCTCTGCCGTGAAGCCTGAGGGCACCCATGACCCGTCCCACTGCCGGCACTTCTGTACCAAAACTGCACTTCCCCGAGTCTGCAGCCAAAGCAGCTGCTGAGGGAATGAATTTCATCTCATTTCCGTGTACTGGAAACCAAAGAATAAGCATGCCTTGCAGAACTGCAGTTCCAGCTCTTCTCCTCTCAGACAGCCAGCAGCAGCAGGAGAGGGATGGTGTCTCTGTGAACACGTCACACAAAGCTCTGCCCTCGCTCCAAGCCTCCAAGCTCTCCATCAGGACTTAGTTTTCATTTCAAACCACGCTACTTCACTCAAGGTCTTTTGTCTTTTGTAAAGGTCTTATGTCAGAGCATTCCCACACAACCCTTAGTTACAACAGCCCATGGAGAAATCCTCTTGGCTGGTGATGCTCAGGGGAGAGTGCACCAAGGGAAGAGCTGCTACACCAATGTACAGTGGCAGAGGCAAGGCAAGAAGAGAACCAATGCTGGGAGCAAAATGCCAGCTGGGGAAGGCACCCTGTCAGCAATCTCACACATATGCAGGGACAGGGACATATGAGCTAGAACAGTCTAGCACAGGATGACAGGAGCAGGACAGAGATCCACAGTGAAATATTTCTCTGCAAGTGTTTTTTTTGACCATGAGAGAGAAGATGAGTGCAGAATGGGGCAAAGGTGTAAGGATCTGGGACTCCCAGCTCTCCTGTCTCCACTGGCCTTTTCTCTCCAGGGATCAAAAGGCATCAGAAATTACTGGTGTGAAACTGCATGGACCTTTAAACCTGAATATCTGCACAGTCATGCCACACCTGTGGAAATCCTCAATATACTTGCAAAAATCCTACCATTCCCAATCTATATTGTACAGCTTAGTTCCATGAAATGGCAGAAACCCCTCTCATGGCTCAGACGAGCAACCAGCATTGCAAGGACCACAGGAGCTTGGAGGGCATCATCAGTCAGCTCTGGAAAGATTCAGACAGCACATGCTGGAGGACAGGGGATATCATCCAGAGCATTTATTGACATATATCCAGGAGCAGAGATGTCTGAAGTCTAGCGCTCACTTCCTTAACTCTGTTTCACAACCATAGTCTCTGAGAAAAGGAGGCCACAGATGTTCAAACCTTGCCTGAGCCACTTGCTTTAGCTTAGATGTTGGCCCTCTGAGAAACTGCGCCTCCTAATCCAGAGGCCTTCCAATCCAGAGATCTTGCCCAACTCAACCCTGCTGTGCACCTAGACCAGAGGGCTAAGAAATCATCCCTGTGCCCAGATCATCCACGAGCTGGAGCTGGAATAGCCAGGAATTACTGCACGGAGTCAGTGATGGTGTCTCCAGTGGGCCAGGGAAGTTATAATCTCTAAACACACAGCCAGCTGTTATAGCAGTCAGCAACAAGTTTGTTCCTGAATCCATCCTGAATCCTGAATAGAGGGAAGGATGCACTTATGCAGCTTGTCACCCAGTCAGGTTCCACTGATGACCCAGGAGAGCTGCAGGAGTAGCTTGGAGGATGTTCAGCTGCAGATTCACAGCTACAACATCCAGGCTGGGCAGTTGGGAGTGGGGTCCTGGTGCTGCCAGCCCTGATGTCCCAACAGATGAGCACTTGCCACCCAGAGGGCCCTCAGTTACAGGGAGGGAACAGCCAGGAGGGACACTTGTTCTGGAGGTGACATTGCAGAGCCACATCCATCAGTGCTGCCTGTTCCAGCAGGCTTTCCCAGAGTCCTGCAGAAACTGCCACATTGATTTCTCATACATCTGCCTGTCAGCTAGTCACTTAATTAGCTGAAGTTAAAGCTTGCCATGAGAGATGGGCACGTGGCTTGGGAAGCTCCCTGCCTCGCACAGCTCATGTGATCTCTGGGCACTGCACTGTGCCTGATGCTGTAGGGCACCACCTGCCATGGGGAAGAAAGCTCCCAAATCACCACCACCACCACCACCATCATCATCATCATCACCACCACCACCACCATCACCATCATCATCATCACAGCTGGGCACCACCAGAGCCAGAGGGCAGAGCCACATAAATGGGCTACAGCTACAGCAAGGAGCCTGGACCAGACCCCTGGGCATGGTTGGAGCCAACCATCAAGATCAGCTTCAGTGCTCAAATTCCTGGCAGCTACTTGAGGAAGGGAGCTGCTTGTGGCTGGGAAGGAAAAGGAGCTGATGGGGCTTTTCTTCCACCAGTTGACAGCAAAACTACACCTTATGGTGAGGAGGTGGCAGCCTCATCTGCAGAGGGACAGCCAGGTCTGTGGTGGAGGTGTTTGTCCCAGCCACAGGGCATGTGTGTGGCGGGGGGCACAGGACAGGGCAGTGCAGGGACACACCTTCCTGAGGGACAGAAGAGGGGCAAAAATGGGCCAGTTTATGTGAATGACCTTGTGCCACACGTGCTTCTAGCTGTTACATGGTGGTCTCTGACAGAGGAGAGGGTTCAGGGTTTCTGTCCCTGCTGATGGGTTCCCATCTGTGTGAGATGTCCCATGAGTCACCCATGCAGGATCCTTTGCCGAACCAAGCCTTGCTGACATGAAATGTCTGTACTTAATGAAAATCTTGCCTGCAGCACACTGCAAACATGACAGGGAGGGAGAAGGAAAACCTGCCTGAAACGAAGCATGACGCATCCTTTGGGAAGTGTGGATGTGAGCTGATCTGATGTGGCAGCTTGGTTGGCTGGTCCAGCAGCCCAGGTCTGCATGGGGCTTCACAGCCCAATGCCTCCCAAAACTGATTGAGCTCACCAGCCTGGACACTGCAAATGAGGGGAGGGGGGCAATGGAAAGGGTCCCTCTATCTTGTCCCCACCTCTGGAGTCAAAATTTATGTGGCTGCTCTTTATTTTCCTGTATGCCCTCCACCTCTTTCCCCAAGGCTTCCTGAATCAATCAGACTGCAGGGCTGTGTTGTCATTTCCATGTCTGCATAAACCAACTGCTCCCCTGGCCTCCGGATGTGTTGAGTTTAAATGACAACATACGGCTCAAATACATAACCCTGTCCTGCTCCAGAGCATCACTACCAGGAAAATCCTGGGAAAAGATCCAGCCTGCCCTTCCTTGGCCTTGCAGAAACACAGGGACTGAGAGGTGGTCTGCAGAGACAAGAAGGCTGAGGGCTGCTGCTGCTCGAATAGCTGGGAGATGACAGGCACAGCTGATGCTCAGTGTCTCAGAAAACAGTTTTTAGGAGCAACGATTGCCAGGTAAGATGATTTCACATGCCAGACTGAATGCTGCCTGACTCTTCTCCTAGGAAGACCATATTGAGAAGGATTTGTCAGATCAGAAATGTTTTTCTGGCAAATCCTCAATGTTTGCTCTGATGTGACTGTGAATTTTGTGCTCTGACTAATGCTCTTCTTCATTCATCTGCCACTGTCACATCTTGCAAGGGACCAGCTGGGTGAAGATGAATGGCACTCTCTTGATCTGCTCCAAACCTGTGCCTGAGCCTTTGGTCATGCTTAAATGTTTCCACAGCTCCAGCTGTGGCTTCCTCTTCCATGGCTCTGGATGTGGTAACAGCAGGACAAAACTGTTTTCCTGCTTCTTCCCAATCTCATTGCCATGCAGCTGTAGTGGTGATGATGTACAGTCTTTAAAGCTCCCAGAGTGCCTGCTGGAGGCAGGATCTCCTGGGGATCCATCTAGATCAGTGCTGGAGCTCCAAGGACAGCTTGCACAAAGAGTGCAATACAAGTGATGACTAGGAGGGAAAAGAGATTTGAGGTGGATTTGATCAAAAACACCCCCAGCAGCAATTACTTAAGGTACCTAGGAAAGCTGACAGGGTAGAAACAGCTTCTCCCCTGGCTGTGCACAGCTTTGCCCATGCCAGCTAAAAACTGCATTAGTCCTGAAAAATCCAGCCCGTGCTGCAAGCAAAGCCTGCCCAGGGCTCAGCCCAGCCCAACATCCTTGCTCAGTATAAAAGCCCTGCAAATCCCACTTCTAAGCCTAAGGAGTTAAAAGCCAAAATCTGGCATTTCCCCCTGTTCTGCCTTTCTGGGATTTTCTCTTGACTGGCCTGGCTGGGCAGTCAGGTCTGTGGGTAACGCAGGCAGGTGATTAAGGGGACAGAAGCTTGTCACAGAGTTGCTTCTTGCACCCAAATACATACACAGCTTTTCTTTGCAGCCAGGCTCCCCCTCATGACAATAATTGCTCTCACCTTTCAGATAAATATGAGTTGCTCTTCCCTGTGTGCACCTGGATAGTTGCCATGACAATGCTCCTCAAACAGGAGACGTCACTCTTCTTGAAATGGCTTTGGCCTCCACAAAATGAATTTCTATGAGCAACTGCCAGCAAAAAGGGCATTTCTGCAGTTCTGTAAATCATTCAGCAAACTTTGCTGAGTTAAACCTGTCTAAACAAAACAGTGAGGACCGCAGGAAATAACAGGTCCGTGTCTAACAGCATGGCTTCAGCATCAGGAATCAGGATTCAAGGAAGCCCAAAATACACCTGCTGTGCAGGGACTGCTCCAGCATCACCACTACAGCAAGACTTTGTAACAATACTGGCCATGTTTCCCTCCCAGGGAAGGCACATTTCAAATCCTGCTTGCCTGGGTTTCAGGGTGAGGGAGAATTTCCCTTCTTGCTTGGGAAGACACTTCACAAGGAGCCTTGACTGTGCCCTGCCACTCTGCCAGGGCTGCTGCCAACCAGTTCTGCTGCTGGAAAAGCAGCTGCACATGGGAAGAGAAGGAGAAGATGAGGAATGCTCAGTGACAGCAGAGGGCATGCCACAAGAATTCAAAGGGCAAACACCAATATGGAATGTGCAGGTCTGCTTTCAAGAGCAGCATCCAACATCATTTTAACTTCCTGCTCAGCCAGGCACATGTCTGACTCCTCGTGTTTGGTGCCTCCAAGGATCAGGCCCTACTTTTCCAGACACTCCTCCAAAATTCTTGGTGTGGTGACCCAGCTGCAGGATCAAAGCCTGCTGACGGTCTGGCAGGAATAGGCACTTCACCATCACCACATTTATCATTCCTTGCCCAGCAAAGGGTGCAGGTGGCTGATTTCAAGGCTTGCACAGTAGTGTCACACTGAACTTTTATTGGAAGAAGCTGTAGGTCATCTCCTGTCAGGGTTCTAGGGAGGTTCAGGTGGAATGCCCACATTTTAACAATTTAAATGACTGGCTGCAGAGTTCACTCCTCATCCAGACTCCCTTTGGCAAATCCCCCGTGCTGGAACAGTATCAGGGGTGACCTGATGGTATAAAACACATGAAGTCTCTGGATACCAGCAGGAGAAATGCTGCCATTATATAGCCTTGAAACATGAAGGATGCTCATTTCTGAAGACTGAAACCCGAGGTGAGAGCTACACCCCAGTGCCATGCCATGCTGTCACCATGCCACAAAGCAAGCCCTGCAAGGGAGGTGATGCAGATCCAGCATTCTTATCCTTTCTACCCAGGGATAAAACAAACAAACTCAGATCATGCCCCATAAAGAACTCCTGAGCACCCCCAGAGAGGAGCTGCTGCTGGGGCAATGCTGCTTTAGTGACACTGTTTCGACCATTAAGTCAACAAATGACCCCCAAATCTCAACTCTGCACTGAAAGTGCTGCTTGGTGTTTTAACACTGCTATTTCCATCCTTTGGGGATGGCTCTGGCCAAGAAAAAGCATGTGTTGGGTTGAGTGCCAGCAGTGGGGTTCCTCACTGTCTCCAGCACATCCAGGCCTTCAGACAGCTTGATAGTTGTTTGTTTGAGGTTTTTTTCCCCCCTCTTCCTTTTCAAGGACTTCCACCTCCAGAGGGCAGAAGAAATGTGTCAGTTGAGATGGGATTTTTCCCCTGTCTTTTCAAACATGTCTGAGTCTTTAGGAATTGCCAGTGATTAATGCCCTTACCCTCACAGGCACTGGAACTGCTCCCAAAAGATGGAAGGACCCCAATGTCCTCAGGCAGGTGCTAGAAGAGGTGCAGGGCTGTGGGGCCTGGGGTGGAGGGTGCTGCCACAGCAAGGAGCCATTCTCTGCCCCTGTAGAAGGGTTTTGCCACTCCAGGCAGCTGCAGCACCCTGACAAGGGCCATTCCAGTCCAGTTTCCCTGTTGCTGGACACACTGGAGGTCAGGAACATATTCAGCCCACATTTCAGCCACCATTCACACTGTGACTGGCACACCACCGGTGTACTGCCAAATAAGTGAAACTGTGAAATACATCCCTCTCAGCTGAAACTCTGTGTATAAAAGCCCTTTCAAAGAGATACCTGAAGGTCTCCTGAAGTCCCCAGTGATCCATGGGGCTAAGGCCTCTGGTGGGAGCACAAGAGCAAACACACATTTGCTAAGGATCCCTCCCAGTGCCAAGATAGGCAGGAAACCAATCCGATGAGGAGGATGAAAAAATTCTGCTTCTGTCTCCAGTTACCAAGGAGATTGTTCAAACAAAGCTAAAATAAGGGGAACCAAGTGGCCAAGAGAAACGTGAGAGTGGAAGAACACTTGAACGCTTTCTGACGGCTTTGCTGCCTAACAAGCTGGGCAGGGTGCCTGTGATGGGCTCAGCCTGGCCAGCAGCTCTTCCCCTCTTCCCAGGGGAAAACATCCATGTTTTGGTTTGCATGCACCTGGGTGAAAATGGCCAGGAGCTTTTAAAAATGGCCATACAAAGAAGTCCTTGCCCACAGAGGTTTCAGCCATGTGCCAGCCCTGTTTGTGGCAGTAGGACTCTGCACCTGGTGGCCTCAGCCTAGACCTGTGTGTTCAGGTTGTCAGAGGACATCTCCCTGTGGGAGCAAACTAAATCCAGCAGTATGTGGGGCTAAAAATTACACCCTTGGTGGCCAGCTCAGCAGCATCAGGGTCTGTCTACAAGCTCAGAGGACTGGCAGATACACAGAATGTGGGATGGAAAAATCCTGTTGCGGAGCCCTATGGACACACATGTGCTGGATTTGCTCCTGTGACAGTCACAGAATCACAGAATCATTTAGATTGGTAAAGATGTCAAAGACCATCAAGATCTACTGTTACAGGTCAGAAGACAAAGACCACTAGATTGCTCACAGAGACGAGGCTTTCTCCAGCCCCACCTCATGCCAGGGCTGCACAGGGGCTGCCTCAGGTCCAGCTGCACGTTTGGCTTGTGCTGGAGACTGCAGATGTTAGGTGGAAGTGGCAATTTCCACATCAACCCCAGAGCCTGTAAGCTGGTTCTCATCCCTCTGCAATCCTTAGTTGAGACAACAAGAGGGAAAACTTCCCAGATGCTGTTTCACCAGCAGATCCTCATATCTTACACATGCTCATCCGGATGTCTGATGCAGTCAGGGCTGTGAGTTAAAGGCACTGCCTGTTGTGAAGCCTGCCCACGACTTTCCACTATTTTAGAGTCTGTCTCAGCTGCTTGATGCTTTGCCAGACTTTAGCCATTCAGAATGAAACTTTCCATGTAGAGTGGCCACTGCTGAGAGAGTAATGAAAAGCCCCACCGCTTCAGCTTTGGAAAAAAAAAAAAATGCTGCTCTGCCCATGCAAACATTTTTTTCCCAAACACTATATTGAGTAATTCTCTATTCCTTATACTTTGCTGCAGAGGACAAAACTTAGCAGAAGGATCTCTCTAGTGCTAAGGATGTGCCAATTTGCTTAAATTAGACCAAGTTCTAAGACTCTAAAAACTTGCAAAATGCGTAGGCTTCTTCAAACCGGCAGCTCAAAGTCTTGGAAGATTTAATCTGCTCTGGAAATGCTCCATTCTTTCCCAGTGCCAAACCTGCTTTTGCACAGGCTGTGCCCTCAGCAGGGCTTTTCCTGTGCCTGGGAGCCGCTGGGGAGCTGGGAGCTCTGGCATCAACAGGAAAACCGGCTGGCCTGGGTACCCATGGCAGGGACAGCCACAGGGCCTGAGGAAATTCCACAGCTATTCTTCCCCTCCTCCTCCTTACTGTTGGCCTCTGAGCTATGAATGCCTCCAGGCACATGGATTCTGCATCACGGGCCTTGCATCCTCACATCCTGTCATCCTTGTATGACAGGCTCTCTGCAGTAATTTTGGTAGCCCTCCTTTCCAGCTTGTGCTAGATAAATAATGAAGCTTTCTGGGACATAGACACTTACCCCCTCATACTCAGCCTGGGATCTGCAGGGTATGATTCTCCTTTCCTGTCCATCCTGCTCCTGGGCTTGACTTAGCCAGCCAGGGCTGATGGGGAAAGCCAGGGGCACAGGGCCAGAGTTTAACTCTGGTCCAAAGCACTTGGCTGGGTAGGTAGAACCTGCTCCTGGTGGTGTCTGGCTGCAGGTGGGGTGATGCTACAGAAAAAAAACCTGCTGCTCCTGGGGAGGGCAATTTAATACCAGAAGACTTAGACATATTTAAAGCACAAAGAAGTAGAATCATACCTCAGTATTGGGAGTTTCTCCCTAGTGTGGGCCTAGTGGGAACCACAGGGATGGTTTAGGAGCTGTTGGGTGGAAGGAGGGCAGGAGGGAGGCCAAGGGAACAATGGTTTCCCAGAGATTTCTCCCAGTGCAAAGCTGGGGAGGGGAAGAGAGATGGAAGCAAAGCTAGCATGAGATGCCTTTGGCTCCAGAAAGCCATCCTAGCGATGGCAATTGCAGTATGACAAAAAAAAAAGCTTTTAAGAAGTGTTCTAAAGACACTGTAAGGATTCGAGGACACTGTAGTAAAGTGCAGTAAGAGGAAATCAAATTGACCAAAACAACCAGCCAGGAAATACAAGCTGCCTTTTGTATTTTGCCCCTCTTCCTCTCTGAAACTCATTTGTTTTTCCTTCAAGCATGGACAAGTGCTGTTGTGAGGCTATTAATGCTTTCAAAGAAGAGAATGAAATCTCAGCAGGAGACTCCATTCAAAGACAGGCCGAGGTGCCCTTCCAAGTGCTCTGCAACGCAGCCCCCCTGCTGTCATTCATCACATCAATTCACATCATCTCATTATGATATCTAGTTTCTTATTGAATAACAGGATGTTGAGCTGACCATGAGCATGTTTACTTACTACAGTCAGGTAGGGATCCTCTAGTAGCCACACACAGTTAGTTTTATTTTCTCACCAGTGTTCACGTTTTAAAGCTGTTTAGGTTAAATTAAACCCTAACTCACCAGCATGGTGAGTGAGGGTTTCTGGCCACGTGCCCAAGTGTGATGGGCCAGAGCTGCAAGAGCGCCCAAATACTCAGCCCATGGCACCATCACGTGCAGCAAAATGTGTAGGGATCTGGTCCAAAGCTGGAAAGAGGGACTGTGAGTCTACACAATCAAATCAAATCTCTCTGTGCTGCAGCTTGCAGCATGATCTGACTGTATTTCAGAATGAATCAGGAAAATCTCAGCAGCAAGCAGGGAGTGAACCTCCAGAAGTGCTCCAAGTGTGGCAGCACCAGGAGAGCCAGGGTGAGCCCCAGCTCTGCGTGCACAGGGCTCGTGTTTGGCTGAGCCGAGGTGCCCAGGGGCAGCTGCAGCAGCCTTGGAGCCCTCCCTGGAAGTGAACATTTGTTCACAGTTGCTGTTTCCCCAGAGGAAGCTTTGCAAAGCACATTAACCAAAGTCTCTTCTTTTATTGGCACTACTCAGGGAAGATGTCAGGGCATGGAAAAAAAACCCCAACAAAACCTTAGGAATTTGGAATCGTGCTGTATGCGTTTTCTGAGAGAGATTTTCAATTTGCTGCCTGCTTTTCTGAGAGCTAGACAATGTATCAAAGAACATTTTTGGGGTTTTTTGTTTGTTTGTTTGTTTTAAAAAAAGAGCCCTCTAGTAATGGTCTTTATTGTTTTCCAATTCATAGCTGCCAGAGAGCTTGGAAGATTATTCTGCATAGAGCTATAAATGATGCCCCATATTAATGATTGCTTTCCCTGATCTTTGGAGGAAAATTCCAGAGTGACTCGTGAGGATGAGATTTCCATTTCTACATCTCAAATAAACAGCTTCATGTCAAAATCCTAGAAGCAGGCAGAAAAACATGTTTCTGAGCTCCCAGAAAGCCAGATAAAAATGCCCAAGGTATATTTCAAGTGGACAACGATTTGCGTGCAATGGGCCCTGCCAGAGAAGCAGAGAACCAAAAATGATTTCCAGCTTGAAGAGCAGAGAACCTTGTACGATATCCTTGGGCAAGGCAGCAAGCCCTGGCATGAGGGGAGACCACAGCTTTTCCAGGGGGTAGAAAATGCCATTGTTTCCCACCTGAAAGAGCTGTGCAATGAAAAACATCAGAGCAGGGCTGGTTGGAGAGCTGAAGAGGGAAAGATTTGTGTCTCATTCGTAGGAGATGTAGGTATAGGCTCTGATTTCTCTGTGTTTGCTATGAGGCAGAGCCAGTCACACGTCAGCCCAGTCACTTCTCTGGTACACACACAGTGTCCCACAAACAGCAGGGTCATGTATATCTAATAGGCACAGCCCAGAGGCACACAGCCTCAGCACTTGTAGCCTCCATGCTGGCTTGGGTTGCTTGTGCCTTTTTAAGCCCAGAGCAGCCCTGTTTCCCATCTGCAGCTCCTGTGGGTGATCACCAGCCAGCCACAGGTAAGGGTTTGCTTTCCAGCACACTCAAACCCTGTGAACACGGTGTGTGGAGGAGGGGAGTGCTACAAGCAGCACAGACCTGTTTGCTGACATGATGGGAGTTATATTCACCGTGAGTTTTGTCCTTTATTAGGCCTCCTGTATCCACTCTATTATTCATGATTCCAGCCTCGTTCTCTCAAACTGCAGAGAAAGCCAAGAGCTAATCAGGATGAATAATTTTGTGCTGGCACCCTTCAGCCGCCAGCACACTGTGGAGAAGCACTGGGTGCCAGGGGAGCCAGGATTTCCATTCCAGGGCTGTTATGAGCACTAGAAAAATGAGCAATATCCAGGCAAATCAGGACCAGCTGTAAAAGCTGCAGCCATTGGGAAAAATTTGACAAGCCTGTAGGGCTTCCCCTTTCCTAGCATGTTGATAGCTACAGGAAACAGACACTTCTTAAAGTTTTCACAACCGGGTTTCAGGAGGGCAAATCAGCCTTACTAACTACAATATTTCACTCTGTGAGCCATTTTTTACTTATTTCTCTTGGCCCTGCCATCCCCACAAAGCTGCCTGGGACTGAGAAAACGTCCTCACTGCATTTCAGACTGAAGCAATGCTCTAGATCTGCAAGCCGAAGGAAAACAGAAATCAAGTTAAAAATATGCACATATATATGTGCATATATATCTGCAATTATTCTTTGTGACAAGGGTTTGGGAATTTGGTTTTTTTTTGCTTTCATTGTGTTTATAGACCCTGCTTCTAAATCTGATCCTTAGAGAAATATGTTTTGTTACTATATGCAGCAAGCATTGTGGCATTTTGATTTGCAGAGTGACAAGCCATTCCACAGTCAGGACTGCAGCAAGAAAGGAGAAAGAAGGCTGGGAAGGAAGGGATATGCAAGGCCTGCTTGTGCTGTTTGTGGCTGTTTATTCAATAAAAATCTTTTCACAAGGTGAATTCTATGTATTGATGCAACCAAACTCGATGTCACTTGGTGAGTGCTTCCAGATGGCAGTCGATTTTTCCCACTCTCTCCACACCCTTTGCCTCAGCTCTGTGCTCACATGACAAGTGGGTTTGTCCTGCTCCTCCATGTGAACATTAAAAGTGCCCAAATGCCTCAGAGGAAAGGAAAATGACTGACTCTGGAGTTGGCTGTGCACACCAGCCATTTGCACCCATTTGCATGGGATTTGCATTTCATCACTAATCACTACTCAAATGTGTGGAAAATATGATTTTAATCAGCTGACTGTGGGCAAACAAGGTAATCTCTCTCCCAGTTTGGAGCCAGAGACTTTCTGTCCTGGCATCAGAAATGATGTAAATGACCACTCAGATGGCCTGGGCTTTTCCCCAGGACACCCTGGTCTGCCCATCCACTCTCCTCCAGTTCCCTCTGCCTTGCAGAGATAATGTCTTCTAGGAAAAGAGGCACAGGACTCATCCCAATGCTGCCAGAACTGATGGATTTGCTCTCAGCAGCCCCCTCCATATCTGCACAGTTCATACATCCAGAGGACATTGTTCAGGCTATTCAGAAGCCAAACACAGTGGATCACCAAAGCACTCATTTTCCTGCCTTGCCTCCCTTCCCTCCCTCTCCTTGGGAAGTCCATGATGGCCTGGACTTTTTAGCCACGTTCAAAAATGCATTTTGGCAAAGTGTTCTTATTAGCCATTAGAAAGCTCTGGCCTGCCAGCACAATTCTGGGGACAGAAGTGGATGTTCGTGAGCTTGGGGCTGAGATATCCAGCAGAGAAATCCCAGCCCTGCTTGTGACCGACTGTATGAGGTCTCAGGAGAATGAGCCAGGCCAACATTTCGTCGCAGCTGAAGGAGGAGGATGCTGAAGTCACCCAGTCAAGCTGGCCCAGTGCCCAGTGGCCACTGTCACCCTAGTGGGCAAGGGGCCAGATCGGCAGCGCTGTAAATCCAGCCTTTTTAACAAAAGTATTGAACAGGATCTGGATGTCTGGCCTTAACAAGCCCAGATTAACCAAGGGCTGACTCCACTCTGCTGCTATACTTAGCTTCCAAAAACAGTCTGGCCATGTGCTGCCCCACACTGTCTGCCTGTGAACACTCTCAGCCTTATTTGACTCAGAAAGGGGTTTGACAGAAGCATTCCTGCATCTGCTACTCATCCCCAATGTCCCCGTGGTGTTGATCTTCCACCTTTCCTGTGTCATGCCCACTCTGGGCTGTGTTTCCTCCCACATGACTGAGTGGATGTCTCCAAATGTTGGTGGACTGGTTCCCCAGGAGCTACCTTGGAGCAATGGTGCTGCCAGGCTCAGTGGGATGCTTCCCAGCAAAACCACCCAAACACGCAGGCGGTGTCTCCTTCGAGCCTCGGGTGCTTTGCTAATCTGACAAACTGCTACATGCACTGCCTCTCAGGTTCATTTTGCTGAAAAAATGACAAAATTCATCTCTGGAAAGCAGCAGCTGTTTGGGCTCATGCACCAAAATACCTCCCCAGCTTTAGAGAAGGAAGACCCAGAGGGACTTAACTGGCTGTGAGGCAGGAATGGCATGGCCATGTTGGATTTGACCGAGCAGCCTTGGCAGGAGCCAAGTGAAATGTCCCAGCCAGCTGGTGGCATGGGGAGGGCTGCTGGCACATCAAGATGTCCATATCTGTCTGGAACATGCTGGAAAAGTGATGTCCGGCTGGGTCCAGGCCAAACAGATACAGCTCCAGCTGCCTTTCTCTCAACACCTCCAGGGCTGAGCACTGGCACAGCAGGCAGGGATGCCATGTACCTCTTCCCAGAGAGGTGAGGCACTGCACAGGCAGGAACTCACTGATAGCAAGGTGTGAAATCCAGCACTGAGCACATGTTTAAAAAGCAAAGGTCCTGCAGGGCTCCTTATCCCTCCTGCTCCGTGAAATGCAGTCAGATGAAGATGTGAAAAAGAAGCCGTGTGTTTTTTCCGTCCCACTTGTGGTTCTCATAGGAAGGCAGGGTTTTTAAAAGCATAGGCAATTATTAGTGGTCTGCCTCTATTTTTTCCCAAATCTCAGTCCATCAGAAGAGGACAATTAAGTGTGGATCTAGAAGTCAAAATCTACTTGAAAAAACCACCCTGAAACTCTTCGATGTGAGTTTAAATTCCTGCTGGACTGGGAGCTGCTCTAGCTGCTCCAGCTACTGGATTTTACAAGTGGAAGGAGAAAGTTTTTCCACTGCAATTCAGCAGGGGTTTTTTTAATTTTTGTTTGTTTGTTTTTTGTTTTTTGGGGGGGTTTGTTTGTTTTTTTCTTTGTCAGAAGGTATAAGATGTTAATTTATTACAAGTAGATATTTCCTGCAGAACAGATGGAGCCCTGTTGTGCAGATCTGAGCACTAAGCCTTTTCTGCATCTCACTTCGCAGCTGTTCACTGTAACTTCCCACCCAGCAGTAACACACAGCCCACACCTCACCTGTGGACACATCTGGTCTCATCCTGTTCAGGACTGTGGTCCCCACTGGTCTGCACACAGAGGGGCTCGGCTCTGGTTCAGCCTGGCAGTGGCTGTTCCCAGCTCTGGGGGAGGTGGTGACATGTGACAATGCCCTCGCTGACACTAAAGGTTGGACGGGCTCTGTTACCCCTCCCATCCTCAAAACCTTCTTGCCCTGGAGGAAAAAGATGCTGAAGGATAGGAGATCATCAGAAACCCATTTTCTCAAATATGGTATTTATGACCCAAAATATGTAGATGCCATTTTTATTAAAAATGATGCATTGCCCTATGTCTTAGGATCCATTTAATGTACCTTATGCTATTGGTATTGCATAAGCTAAATCCAATATTTATATTGCATTTGCATTAATACTGAGCTTATGCAATATTGGTATTGCATAAGCTAAATGCTTATGTATTTGGTCAATTCATTTACAATCTTACTTTCCATATTTGCAATAACATAGGGGTCACAATACCCCTATGAACACAATACCCCATCAGGCCCTCTCCAAAATGACTGAAACTCTGACTTGTTGTATGAAAGCAACATCCCAGTTCTAAATCCAGCTGTCCTTCCATCCTCATTTAAGCCCACACCAGTCCAACAGACCAACAGATCACAAAAACTGTTTGGTCTTCTGGCCCACATAACAAAATTCCAGTGCCTGTCCTCACATCAAAGGCAAACTATGGGACTCCCATTTGCATTGCACCACTCATCCCGGTTTCCAGCTCCACCCCCTTACATCACTCACTAAATGCAGATGGACTCAGCAACCCCAGCCAACACACATGAAATGAACTCTGTGATATGACCAATCCTCCAAAAATACTGCTGCTTCAGAAGGGGGAGGGCCTGGGTGGGAGACTGCCAGCAGTTCTGCTCTGGCACATTTTGGTCTGGCCCTGATTGGTTTCCAGCCTGTTCAGCGGTGTGGAACAGCGATCCTGCATCCCATAATTAAATAGGAACCTTCCTGCCTGGCATCATCTGTTATGGAGAGAACGTGTGTGAGATGGATCCTCTTCATGCTCACCATCCCCAAGGAACCTGCAAAAACACTTAGCAAATCCCTTTTTCTTCCCCAGGTAGCTGCTCCTGCCTGCTGACAACCTGGCTTTTAGGTGGGAGGTTCAGGGACACCAGGCAGGAATTTCACACCCCTGTGAAACCGGAGGGAAATGTGCTGCCAGTGCTTCCAAGTCCTTCCTCACACCCTGTTCCTGCCAAACACACCCATGGCATTTGGCTCTTCATTTCATGTCAAAAGCAGGCGGACAAAGGCTGCCAGGGCTGTGGGCAGCATGCAGCACCCATGGGTGTCTCAGACCTTGACAGGGCATGATTTCCCTCTGAGTGTGCAGGATCAGTCATCTTACAGAGTGCTCATCCCCTTGATTAAAACATTTCTTTGTTATCCCTTTCTGATCCCTGTGATCCATGCAGGGAGCAGTGCCACTTGCCAGGTATCACTCAATATGAAGCACCCAGGGTCAGGATAGCCCCTCTGTGATGCATGCCCTTCTCCAGTGTGTTCAGTACTCAGCACCCTGATCTGAGGGCACCCCTGTCCCTGGCACTTCTGCTCTCTCCATCACTCCATCACTCCCTCCTCCTCAGCAGCAGGGGCTGTGGGGCAGCCCTGACATCTATCCCAGGAGGGGATGCTGAATTATGCCAGAGTCAGCAGGGAGAGTTGCCTCCTTGGCTCATCCCTGAGTCTTGATCTGCCAAGACAAACCCAGGCAGGTCACAGAGGGCTCTTGGAAGGCTGCCCAGGTGCTCCTCTCTCTTCAGTCTATTTCCTCTGAGTGCATACCCGATGGCACCAGAATTAAGGGAAACCATGCCCTCTCTCCAGGTACATCCCACACGCTCGCCTGCCACAGAAAGGATTATGAAATGTAATTAACACCTGTCCCTTTCTCCAGGACTGACTTTTCCTTCTTGGGAGAAAAGGGAAAGGGAGTTGTGTGTTTGCACCAGCCGTGCCTGAAAGTGCTGCCGTGCAGCTGAGCCCAGGGACATTCCAGGAGCTGGCCCAGGCCGCCCAAGCAGAGAGCAGAGCTCATCCCTCTTCTCCATCTCCTGCTAGGCTGCCGCACCATGGCCTCAGCATGTCCCAAGGCATGGCCTCAGCTTTGGGAAATATCCCCAGGGCAGTGGAAACACTGGCAGCAGCTCTTCAGGCAAGGATACCAAGGGTTAGGCAGCTGTTGGGAATGAGTGGGCATTATTTCTGCAGCAGTGAGGAAGGTGGATAGTGCACAGGGATGTGTAGGGACTGCCTGCCCTGAATGCTGCATAAATGGCACAATCTATTTGGAAAGGTGAAGGTGACCTTCAGTTGTGTGAGAGGATATTAAAAAGTCATGGGAAAGTTGTCCTGAGGAAAGCTCAGGGTACTGGGATGAAAACACCCTGTCTGTTGGGCAGGGGAGGTGATGGTGCTGGTGACACATGGGCAGGTCAGGCTGGCTGGCAGGGACAACTCGTGGCAGTGTAGTGTGGAGGCATCCCTTGGTGCAGCAGAGACCACCGCGTAGCCTCTGCTGTGCCAGAGTTACTCTCAGCCAGATACCCTGGCTTCCCTCCCCGGTTTCCCCCCACCGCTCCAACATTTTATTGCACTGAGGGAAACCTTTTCTCCAGCTGCTCTGGCTGTGAGCTGCCCCATGAGCAGGACAAGGCCGGAGCGGGGCCTGTGGCGCCAGGAGGTTGTGGCCCCGTGAACAGGGGCGGCAGCAGGCAGGCCACAGAGCGGCCCCAAGGAGGGGATTACAGAGCTCCTGTTGCACGCGGGACTTGACGTCCAACATAGTTAATGCCTCCTTAATCACTCATAAGCCATTCTGCTTTGAAAGAATAATAATAATGATAAAAAAAAACCTCTTTAGACTCTTTGCTTTTTATTTTCCTGTTCGTAAATCCCAAGGCCTTCAAAAAACTGTCCCTGCTGAGTGAACTTAACCATTAACCTACAAAGAGCCACCGATGATTATGCCTCTGAAAATAGATTTTATCCATTCCCTCCACTCGCCTCTGCTGATCTAGACACAAATGCTTAGTGATTGTTACTTGGCAACCATGGTAAAAATGTTCTGAGCCACACGTGGCTACAAAGGATGAAATCATTGTCATGAAATTTCCAAAATAAGTACTGTAATACCAGAACACTTATTCCTAAGAGGAACAAATAAATCTCTGCCTTATATATTGTTGTTGCTGCTGGTTTTTTTTTTTGTTGTTGTTGTTGTTTTTTTAATAATTCATTTTTTTATTAGCAAGGCACAGTTTTTACTCTTGCTTCTCTGTGACTTCATTCAGTTTGTTTTGCTGTAGTGAGCATCAGATACATTGCTAGGCCTATGTGGACACACAGCTTTTGGGAAAGCACAGATACCCTCTCCTGAAGCCTGGCTGGAAATACACAGCTGTAGGAGGGTTCATAGGTGGGCAGGGACCTCAAGAGGTCTTTGGTCAAAGCAAGACCCATCTCCAAGCCAAGAGTGCTCACATATGTCTCTGTATAGATGCATGCACGTGCACACTTTCCAGACTCCCAGAGGCAAGCCCAGAGCACACAAAAAAAGGTTAATCCATCTGACACTGCTTTAAATTAGATATCACCAGTGCAATGAAAACTGGGGTGGTTACCAGTTATTGATTATCAACTGCTTGGACCTACAGCTGTCAAATGTCCAATTCAAGTCTGTATAAATCCATTCTTCTCCTAGGCTGAGCTCCTGTATCCAATGCTGTGTAGTCTCACAGACTACCAAAACCAAGATGCTACTTGGTAGAGAGATACTTTTCCATATAACAAACCTCTGAGCTTTAATCTTTGATAAAATAATTCCCAATGTTTGTGTCATGGTTCTCACACAAAAAACTCTGTGCCTTTAGGTCTGACTGAAAGCTGTTCTGGGTAGCCTTTGATTAATACATGTTTTTCTGTTGGTCTGTCCACAAAGCAGGGAAGAAATGGATGCTTTTGCTTTGCTCAGAGATCCAGAGGCTGGGCTGGCTTTTGGAGAGACTGAACTCTGCACAGTTGGGAAGACCTAAAACCAGTGCACACCAAGCTCAAACATGAGCCTCTTGAAGTTGCCTAACTTCTCACCAGGGAAATATTTAATTTCAGAGATTAAACACTGTGTTTGGAGATTCAGAGGCAAGATGCAATGCTGATTAGCATTTGTCTCAAAGCCTGATTATTCACACTGTTCCTCTTTTAGGGAACATACTTCTTTAAAGCTTGCACATAAATTTGTGCCCACAGATCTGCTTTCTCCTCTGATCAATACCCATTAGTTGCAACTTTTCCTAGATTTGAGTAGCAAGGGCATCTGTTCCTCCCCAGACCTGTGCTAGATTGGATCAGCAATCTGAAATCAGATTCACCCCAATTTTCAACCCAGCTCATCCCCTGAGCCCTGCATGCTTCACTGGTGCTCCTGGTGAGCACAAGCAGCACAAAGAGGTGCTTGTCCACTTCTGCCATGCTCCCCTCAGCAGTGGGAAAGGCTGCAAGGGTGTTTCAGCACCTGCAGTGGGAATATCTGCTCAGCTCCCTTCTGCCTCTTAGAATGGAATTGTATTGGCAGTGAAGCAACGTGCACCACCTCTTCCTGCAAGAAAGGGCTTAGTGAGCAGGGTCTGTCCCTTCTCTGGGATATTTCCAGGCTGATGCAGGCACTGCAGCATGCTTGCAGTGTGCCATGGGTTGAATGCCCTGGTTTGCAACAGAAGAAGCTTTTCCCTGCTCTGCTGCTGCAAAGGGCTGAGAAGTCCTGGTGGCGAAGACTGCACTGTGAGCCCCACCAGCGGCCCAGCATGGTCATCCATCAAAGATGCTCCCCAGGCACAGGCAGCAGGGCTTGTTCAGCCCATCCCAGCTGGTGTTCTCTCCCTGAGCCCTCTGTTCCTCCATGGCTGAGCCTGGCTGAGCCTGAGCCCCCTCTGAGCCCCACCACAGTGATATGGACTAAGCAAGGAAACCCGTGAGACCTGGATAGACCCTGGTCCCTTGCTGATATCTCCAATCCACTCTCAAATGCTGCTTTCCTATTTTTCTGCCTACAATGCAAGCAGAAATCTAGGAAATACATCTCCCCAGCCTTCCCTATGGAAGCGTTTGGGAGCAGCACTTTGAAATCCCTGGGAGGTCCTTGCAGACAAACGGTGGACAAAGCAGATTAACTGTGTGAAGTGAGATGATGCAAAATAAAATGTTCTTCTCTCTTTCTGGATTCATCTTCCCCACCAAACTACACCTTCCCCCTTACGCCTGGCCAGTGGGTTCAGGCTCCTGGGACAGGGCTTCTCTGAAAGATGCATGGCCCATCTTGCTGGGAATTTTTCCTGTGCAAAGCCAGGAAGGAGGCTTCCGAGCTCCCTGTGGTTATTTCATGCTTTCTTTCCAAAGACTTTGAGAAGCAACTGGCCAGAAATCCCACAGATACAGGGAAGAGCTCTGGGGCTCCCTAGCTCAGAGGGAGATTATTTCATTTCTAAAATGAAATGAAACAACACTGAGAGGGGAAGAAATCTGTGCAAACAGTTTTAACTTCCCTGCCCAGGCCAGTGACACAAAACCAGCCTTATACAACAACACACCATAAAACCACACACAGCATTGTGCATCTGTTTCCTGAAGCTGGGCTCAGGGTTAAGCTGAGCTCTAAACTCTGGCAGGAAATATTTCTGTTTCCTACTAGCACTTTAGAAATGGGTTTGAACACTGGCTTTTTAATAAGTGAGAACTGCCAAGCTGTATCAAGTTTTCCATACTTAAAAGCTGATTTTTCACAAGTGCACTTTAAAGACATTCTTGCTAAAAAAAAACCAAAACAAACAAAAACCCTGACCTTCTAAACTGCACCCGCTTTCTAAACTCACAATGCAGCCATGCAGAGCTATGGGTGACTAATAGGTATTTAAGCTAGTTATTATTTTCTTCTGCAAACAGTGGCAAACCACAAAAGCTAATCATCTCAGATTTCATTATTGCCTGCGCTGAAGACTTGGTGCTCCAGGCAGCTGAAAGCACAGGGAGAAATTAAAACTCTGCATCTCAAAAATGCAAGCCCTACATGAGCTGCTCTGAAGAATGACAACTCTGGCCCATTTCAGCAGGGTCAACCTGTTAGCATCCACTTGCATCCACTTGCTGATGGATTCCTGATGCCAGTGGTTTGTGGGCATTTAATGCTTTGGTCGCCAAGAGGTGCCCAGCAGTAGGGCAGTGTGACCAGACAGACACAGCACTGCCCCCATGGCGCTCTCAAGTGCTGCCTTGCCTCAAGCAAGTGCCCTGATAATTTCACACCATATTCTCAGTGGCTTGGCAGTAGCTGCATTGCACTGAGTGTGTTGAGAGCTACCTCTGCACAGAAGTGCCCACGGGCAGGAAAGCAAAGCTTGTCCTTATAACCTTTACTCCGTACAAACACACGAGACCGTAAATCCGAAGTTTGGTGTTCCCACACTACACCTCCAGCAGTCAAGAGTGATGGCACTGCCTGCCCAAATCTCTCTGAGCACACAGCAGGGCCAGCACACACATCTGAGTGCTCCTGGGAGAGCAGGAGGGAAGCAGTCATTTTAAACCATTTCCACAATGAGCTGCCATCAATGGGAGCATTCTGAGCTCAGTGTCGCTTTCAAGATTCAGCCATAACTAAAACCCATTTTCTGGCTGACAATATTGGAATGACAATATTGGCACAAAACTATTGGCATAAAAGCCAAGGCCTGCCTGCCCCTGCTCTGCATGGACAAAGAGCAGGGGGGAGGAAATATTCCTTCTGCCTTATAGGCAGCAAGAGGAGCTGTTTCTGTGAGATTTTAGATGTTTTGGGCTTTTCTCCGCAACACCTGGAAAAAAGAAAGGTTTCCTATTTTAATTCCTCCAAAAGCTGATGACCTCCCTGTCTCTGGGTGAGCCCATTTCCCCACCTGCCAGTAAGTGACAGATTAAAAAAGCCACTTTCACTGCAGTTCTCCAGTCTGAGAGCTTTTTCATTCAAAATGAGACAGGCTACTTGCCAACTCACTTTTACATAAAATGGGGCTTTCAGCAGCGCAGGAGGACAGCTGGGGAAATGGCAGCTCCCCTGCCTGCTGTGCTGTGCTGGCAACCTGTGACCTGGGCATAGCACACCGGGGCAAGAGGCACAGCAGCAGGGAGGTGGCAAAGGGGTGACTGAGGTACCAGTGTGAGGAACCTGTCCCCAGTCTGTGTGCATGTCATCAGCACAGCAGCCCTTATATACCCATTGGTTGAGCCAAAAGTAGGCTGCCAGTTCTGTCCACCTTTCCAACCAGCACCAGCAGGGATTGTGCTGGGGAGCAATGAGCTGCTGCCCTGGAAGGGAGCTCCCCATGGCACAGTCAACACTGGTGCTGGGCTCTGTCTCTGCTGTTGCAGCCTCCTGTGCCATTGGTGAGCAGCAGTCCTTGGAACTCTGCCAGCTGCCAGAAGAAACTGATTATACTTTAATATGGCCTATGATTCCCTCATCTCTTTTAAGAGCCCAGAGGCAGCCCAGCATTCGACTAGGCTCTGGTCAAGGCTAGTTTAGCAATTTGTCTTTGTGTGTGGGACATCATCCTACAACAGGTGATGAGTTGCCCCCATCTCCACAGGCATCCTGGGACACACATGGACAACAGACTAAAAAATATGATGCCTCCATGGCTCTGAAACTGCTCAGAGACAAAGAAAGAGGTAAAGGCAGGAGGTGATGGGAAGGCAGCAGCTGTCAGGGGAGCCAAGGGATGGATTAGTTTGCATAATTCATTCTTGCACTTCAAGGGGAGGCTCAGGAGCCAAGGTCTCCTCTTGCTCTTCTCCGTCAGCGTGCAGCAGAGACACGATCAATCATGGCCACTGCAGCTCCCCTGTGACACTTCCAAGTGCTCTGCTGAGCGGAGATGAATTAGAGATGGTCGTGATGGAGCTGTGGGGTGCCCACGTCTCTCTCCTGGACTCCTGCAGCTGCTGAGCTCCATCTTCTTTCTCCTCTCAACCACATTTCCTGAGACAGATGGGATCAAGGAGATAATGCTTGTACAGAGCTGCACCAGCCCTGATAACAAGCTATTAACAAGAGGCATTTTCCTACTGTACCTCTCTTAACAGGAGACTGACAACTGTGGAGTAAATACCAGCCAGCAGATAAGCCCCAAATGCCTCTCTGTCCCTACCACGTGCTGCTCACAGCACAGGGCAGCGCTCAGCCTGCGAGTCACATGCTGGGAAACTCAGCCCTATGGTCTGGTCCAGCACACATCGCCTCTGTTAGCCTCTCTGTGACTGTGTCCCTGCCTCTGTGACAGCACAACACCAGCCACGCCTTGCGAAGCACCCAGGGACCTCTGAGCTGGAAGTGCTGCCTAAGTCTGGGTGTTGCTGCAGATTGCTGAGCCACGGCAGATTGGCACTGATGGCTTCCTTAGGTTGTGTATGGGATGTGGGTGGCAGCATGACCAATTGGGATTTGGTCTTCCGAGCCTAAGCAAGCCCTGGATTTCTTGTTTGACCACTTCAGCCCCGTTGGGATCAGATGCTCCTCTGTAAGCAAGGAGAAATCCTTTGCCAGGCTCATCCTCATGCACAGCGCATTCCCCAGGGCTGCAGCTGCTCTTCACTCCCTGCTTGTCCAAGCATCTTGATCCCAAGAAGGAAGCCCTGAGCTGTGACACATTCCCTCCCAGCTCTCTCTGGTGCCCCAGCTCCCTCAAGGAAAGAGCAGGAGAGCTGTGTGTGCCCTTTGCTCCAACAAGGGCAAGGACCACTCCATCCTGCAAGTGTCTGCTCATGACATCCCGGCCTCTGCCCAGAGGGATGTGTCCCCTGTCGAGGCCATGCTCCCCAGTGCCAGGCACAGCTCCCAGCTACAGCTATTTTTTCTTACTGGGTTGCTATTTTTTACTGGGTAGTGCTGCTGCAGGTCACGCAACCTTCCACTCTGTCTCTGCCCAAGGAGCCATCAGTCCACTGGAACATTGTTTCTGCATGTGGGAAGGAAGGCAGGAAGGCAGGAAGGCAGGAAGGCAGGAAGGCAGGAAGGAAGGAAGGAAGGAAAGAACACTTGGGCTGAAGGAGCGCTAGGACAGCACAGTTTGAATGTGGTGCTTTTCCTTCGTCACCTGCTACCTCCATTCCCCCAGAAGCTTGGGGGACCTTTAGTTTTCACCATCATTATCAGGGTCACAAACCTCCTGCATGAGGTCCAGGGCACCCGAGGAGCATGTGGGAGCCCCTTCAGGGCATGAGGAAAGCAAAGGGGTGATCACATCACTGCTGATATGATGGCTGGATCCAGGTATGATCCCACCTCAGCATCCAAGCTCATCACCCAAGCTCATCACCCAAGCACAGACTTGCTCCAGACGATGCAAAAGACATCCCCCAACAATTTAGGTGCCAGTGAACCCCTGAACACGCTAGACTGGATCAGAGGGTCAGCATGTCAGGGGTGAGTGAGAAGGAAGACATGACCTCAAACCGCAGGTCTCTTGAAAGCTGACAGAAGGGAAGATTGCTCCTGAAAAAGGAAGCAAAGTGTGAATGAATGAAGTTGCTGAGTGAGGAGGTGATGGTGGTATTCATGTCAAGCACTGCAGAGGCAACCTGCAAGGGGAGGGCAGCAGCTGCAGTGGGAACAGGCAGTTCCCAGGGATCCATGGACTCCTCTGCCATGTAGACACCCAGCCCTGGCTCCAAGAGCTAAAAATACACCGCTCCCAGCAGATGCCTGGGAAAGAGAAGTTTTCCCATGGCACAGCCAGAAAAGCAAAAGGCATGCAGGGTGGCACAGTGGCACTGGGGCTGCTGTGCAAACCCACTGTCATCCCTGTGAGGGAGCTGGGTGAAGCAGGAGGAAAATGTGCAAATCATCAGTGATTCCCACCAAGTACACACTCCAGATGCTTCAAAGACAGGTCTAGCCCTGGCACCACAGCTTCAGCTCGAGCTTTTGTTTACTTTCCACCAGAAGACCCTGACCCTGCTGCCAGACTTTTACTACCATGGTTGATGTGTCCAGGCTCAGTATCAGCCCTGCAAGGACCCTGCTGGTCACTTGGCTGGAGCAGTGCCCCAAGCCTCCCCAAAACCAAACCCACTGCTGGTGTGACAGAGCAGCCCCTCTGTAGCTCTGCTCTCAGCTCAGTTTGGGGAGTGGGTCCTTGACAACTCACACAGCCACCTGCCTGGTGAGGGATTTAAACAGATTATGTGCATTAAACAGGTGAAAGGGATGTTGCTTATCAGTGCAGCATGTGAGATCCAGTTCCTCCACTTGAGGAAGTTCAGGTTCAAGTCACAGGCAGTGGCATTTTTGAGGTTGCCCACCTGCCTGCTTGGGCTGGCATTAAGGCAATGCATGCAATCTACACTCACTTTATTCAGAGGCAACGTTCTTGCCAATCTCAGCAATACAGGATGATGTAAGTGTATCATCCATTATTACTATTTTCATTCTTGACACATGGAGAAATTAATTTTCTTTTAAAAAGTGATGTATGAAGGACCCAGATTTGCCTGAATAATATACGAACCTATAATCTGGCTGTTACCCTTTGTCTAAGGCATTAATATTAGCAGAGGCAATTTAGGATGATTGCTTTTAAGTTGTAAAGCCAATGTTCAATTAGAGCATGAAATGAAAGACTTATCACTAGTACTGGCATAGAGATTTATTCACAGTATTTATTTTCAGCCACGAAGATGCTGGTTTTGTCAAAAGTGACATGTTTAGAACAAGCTGCTTTTGTCTAATATTATTATGAAAAAATGGTTTGGAAGCAAACATTTTTATATTTAGGATAATGACAGCATTTTGTTAAAATAATTCAATGCCATGCTTTGAATTTCAGTCACTGAGTTTGGTGTGAGGGGCTTTCATTCCTCTGGTGGATCTTGCTGCACCACAGGCTGTGGAGGACACTGTTCACCTTTTCCAACACCTTTTGTTAAGGTTAGGGTGGTGGGAGTGACACCAGGAATGTTTTAATAACCAACCAGAGCACCCAGCGGTCTCCCACAAATCTGCAGCTTTGTTGGATCCCAAATTGAACTGTGAATTAAGTCTTTGTGAAATGCTGGGGACCAGAACCATAGGCAGCCTTCCATCCAGGAAGCAAAGAAGTAACTGTAAGTCCATGGCTTGTAAAAAAAATTAAAAATGTGGTTTGGTACCTGCCAGCACTGCCAGGAGAGCTTGGAGCATGGCAGCAGAGGAGCTGGGGAGCCCTTGTCTTTGTACAAACCCCGGGGCTTTCAGGCTGCTTCAAAATGTTAATTCCCATTCTGTTCACACCTTTGGATGGCCAAGACACCAGGCTTTCTAGTGAAACCTGAAGGGAGGCATGGGGAGGGATGGGTTTGTGAAGATCCAGCAGCTCCAGCAGGAAAAGCTGTGCACACAACGCATGAGGTTTCACTGGGGAGATAAAAGGGATGGCAGTGACAAACAGCCTGCTGGTCTGTAACATCATCACACAGCAGCTGCTCTGTGAGCTGCAAGTGACTGCTTTGTCCCAGGTAATGCTGATTTTCTGCACACAGTGCCATTTCTTCCCTGCATGCTCCCCAGGCCCCAGTGTCTGTTCTTCCCTGTGCTTTCCAGAGGGAAGCAGTTTGAGGTTGAGCCGCTGGCTGCACTCTTGGGGTTTGGACTGGACTGCTGCAAGAATAACTAAAAAAAGGGACTTTGCTGCTTTACTGTGCCATGAGTGCTTGGAAATATCTGGAGGGCACTGATGAGACATGCAGGGGACAGCAACAGTCAGGAGGGCTTGGGCCACCCAGTGCTGGTGGTGGGGGAATGGAGAAGGTGCACACTTCTGCAACCTGCCTCTCCTTAATCCCAATATGACCAATCAACACCACTCTTAAGTGGAGCTTAAGGGATGCTGGGGCTCCTGGAGCTGTGAGAGAGCAAGACCATGCGGGCTGAGCTCTGCCTGGGAGAGGGGAGCCTTTCCTTTCACTGTTTCCCATGGGGGGACAGCCAGGATCCACCTGGTCCCAGGGAAACTTGCCAGTACATCTTGTTCCTGCTTGGCACTATTAATTTGGCTAAGCAGCCAGAGCTGGCAACTCATTTGCACTGAATAAAAAGCCCCAGTCTTGAGACACAGGGTAGGGCCAGGATGGAGCAGCCAGCAGGCTCAGTGAACTGCTCCTCTCAGCCTGGCACTGCGTCTGTCCTGCCATGCTTTCTGCCCATCCAAAGTGCACCACTGCCTCCCAGTCTCCTCCCCATTCAATCTGTGATCCAGCCTAGAAGCACAGACCAGAGTTTAACCTCCCGAGATGGCAGCTCACATCCTTCTCTGATCCTCTTGCAACATTTATGTAAACAATATGCATTCAAGCAGCAACACACACAGCAGCTCTCTGCCAGCATAAGATGGCCAAGTCCATCATGCTCAACGGAGAGGCACTGATTTTTGCAAGGCAAAGGTCTGAACCTGGATTGCCACCAGGACTTTTTCCCAAGATGAACAATAGTAGAAATGTTATTCATCCATGCTTTTGGATCCTTGGGTTGGCAGCTGTTTAGTTTAATAGTGTGAGATGGCTAGTTAGACCAGGACAGCTGGGTATCTGCAATTAATCCGTGCTTAAAACACACTGAAAATGAGCAATACAGTCTGCTTGGGTCTGAGATTGCTGGTATGGAAATCCCAGTGAAAAGATTAAAGGAGAGAAAGGACATATCTCCAAAAGAAGTTTATTCCCACAAAAGAAATCACTGGGTTCATTTATACAAAGCTTTTTCTCAAGGCTGTAGTGATTATCTCCTTCCTGAGATATTTTCCAGCTGAACTTTGCAGAGGTCTGGATGGATCAGAACGACACCTTGGTTCTGAGCTGCCTCTGGCATAAGTTTACAGTGTCAAGAAATGGAAAAAAAAAAGTACTAGAAAGTTTCTTGCAGTGAGAACATTTGTCACTGAGATGTTTCATGGAATAAACCCTGGGCACGAGACCAAGAGAAGTAATTGGACTGGCCGTGCTCCATGTTTAAGATACTTGTCTTGGGCTTTTCAAATGTGCAAAGAATATCACTTCTTTCTTCCAAAGAGCGAGGAAGAGAGGGGTTGATGGCATTTGTTTCTTCAGCTTGCATATCCTCTAGGCCTTTACCCCAAAGTCATGCTGCTTTGTCCCTTGAAATGCTGCCAGCATGGAAACCTGCTCCTTATTGCTGCCCTGAAAGCCCTGCAATGCTCTGAGCTGCCTGCATGGTGCTGCCAAAGCAGGCAGGAGCAGGAACACGCCACGTGGGAGTCACGCTGCAGCACATGGTGAATTTAGCCCTGGAGTCGTGCAAGGACAGTGTCTCCAGAGAGGCACCTGGCCACATGGCTCCAGCTCAGGAGAGCCAGCAGAGATGTTTTCAGTGTGCTCTTTGCTGGCACCTCCCCCAGGCCATCCATCTGCGACCTTGGTCCCAAGGGTGCCCCCAGCCTGCCGAGGAGCAGGCCAATCCCCGCCCTTTGTGCACAGCCCCCGTCCCTCCCTGTACTCCTGACAGCTGGCAAAGAGAGGGAGGGAGGGAGGGAGATGGTGTGGAATGCAGTGGGAATGCTGACAGGGACTGTGGCTGGAGACCTCCCCTGTGCTCTCACACTGCCAGCACAGGGAGAAGCCTGCTTGGGAACGTGACTGCTTCCCCACTCCATGCTGTGAATGATGCATTTGGTCTGGCACATGCAGTGGGCACCCACCCATCTCATCTCAGAAATTACTCTTGTGAGGAGCTCGGACCACATGGGTGGGCCCAGCAAAAGGCCATGAGAGATGAAAAAAGCAGATCCACAGCTTCAGGATTCACCTGGGACAGCCCTGAATTTATCCTTTTGCAGTCAGCCCCTTTTGGTCTGCTGGGCTTGTGGCTGGTTTTGGGAATTCAGCTCCTGCTGCAGGTGTAAGGAGACCTGGGGGGCAGGGGTGGGATCCACCTGGGAAATTCAGGAAGGGTCCTGCATGTCTGTGTGTTTGGAAAGAATGAGTGTGTCTGGCCCAGGCAGTAATGCAGCCCAGCCTGGAGACAGGAAGCTGCTCCTCACTGCGCTAGTGCCTCAACACAGCAGCTCCCAAAGCTCCTCTGGCATCACACCACCTTTCTCAGCAGGGATCTGCTTTTTTAAATTTTTCCTTCTATTTTTTTTTTTTTTAACTAATCCTCCATACTAATGTGCACCTGGCGGGTTTTGAAGTAAAAGAATAGCACCATTTATTCAAGCAGCTCCACAGAAGGAACAGCAGCCCTGCGATTAGAGACCTGCTGCAGTCCCTGCTGGGACAGCCCCTGCTTTTGAGGGATGTTCTAAGGATCAGCATATTAAACACTGCAGCTTGCTGGTGCTGGGTTGCCACGTAGGTGAGTACTCAGGCACAGATTAATTGTGATCTTCAGGAGGTAATGAAAGGGACTCCAAGCCCCCTCTCCACCCCAGGCAGCACAGACCACACATCTCAGCCACGGCTGCAGCTGCACAAAGCCTCTGCCTCTGAACTGTGGCAGCAAGCAGAGATGGCTGGGTTTACACAATCTTTGTTTGCCAACAGGCAATCCACCATCAATATTTAAAACTGAATGAGTCTCAGGAGTGGGATGAAGAGCGCTTGATAAGGCAGCATCCATCATTTCGGTTTTTAATTTTGCGCCTGCTCACTCGCTGCACAGCATTACACGCACATCGAGTAAATGAATAATGGATAAATAATTCACCAAATGGCTCAGCCTCTTGGTCCTCCCAGCCACCATGAAGCTTGGGTGCCTGGCACAGGGATCCCGGAAGTACCAAGTGCAGGGAGATGGGTTTTGGGGGGGTAGTACCACAGTGGTACATCACTCAGCACTTCCAAAGTCCCTCTGCTAACAGCTAGCTTTATAAAGGTACATCAAAGCCTTTGGTCTCTCTAAACTTCTCAGGGGCTCTCTGAAGTCTCAGAAGCTCCAGAGCCATATCTCTGTTCACTCTGCCCAAACAGTGGGTGTCCAGCACCCACTATAGCATCCCTGCTATTCTCAGTGTGCTGCAAGGATGCCAGCAGCACCATGGGCAAAGTGCCCAGGATGTCCTGCTGTACCATCTTTATGCTCTGAGGGCAGCCAGAGAAATCCTGGTCCTCCAGAAGCTTGAGCTGAAGCTCTGTTGGTCAGGCAAAAAGAAACTCCAGCCTCTTCTGCCAGCACTGAATAGTGAGGAGAGGCTTTTTTAACCCCACAAGGGCCTTGGACATTGCCTGTCACAGCTTTCAGCAGCACCTTTTAAACTGGCAGCTTCTCCCTGTGGCTGCCAGATACACAACTGAGCTGCCTGGGACAAACTTAGGAACCAACACGCTGGGACATGCCTTAATGTATGGTGGCAAATAGAAAATCAACTCCACATGTTTGGAACAAAAGGGTCAGCAGTTCCCACTGGAAGACGCTGGGGTGGATTCTCTCCAGTGGAAATCAGCAGGCTCTGAACCTCTGCAAAGCAGTTTGCCTTGTGCCGAAATCTTGTGCTCACCAGGACTTCTGCAAATCCCAGAGGGGTGTGCAGACAGTGTCACCTGTTCCAGAGCAATCTCAGCCCCTCTCTGCCTGCAGATGTCCTGATCTGATGTGACATGATCCAGGTCTGCTCTGCTTTCAGACCTGCTTTGTCAGAGAGCTGCCTCCTCAGAGCTCTGTGCATTTCTGGGTCTCCACATGATGTTAGAGCTCACCAGCTCCACCTGGTCAGAGCAAGCCAGTATTCACAGATACATGGCATGTCTTAAAGTTTAGCAACCAGATTCCTAAAACATGGATCTTGAAGCGTGGAAAATCGTTTTGGTTTTCCTGCAGCATGGTTTCAGTAAACAGTCAGTTCCCAATGCCGAACCACTTCAGCCCATCCACAGTAATGCTCAGCTGGGGTTGGCTAAAGAATTTTCAGACCACCAACATACAAAGCCCATGTACAGGCAGGGATCACGAGTGCCCTGTAACACAAGGCAGCACAAGGGATGCAGAGAAAGGCTTTTGGCTTCCCCAGGGAGCTTTGTGCTCCTCTCCTCAGCCCTCTTCTCCTGTACTTCTCCCAACTGCAGCTGTCACACAGACATGCAAGGAAGCTCATTGAGGCAGTAAAAGTGTTGCTCAGCTTCAGCAGGAAACACATGCAGGAAATCCCTGGCAAGCCACGTACATCCAAGCAGTGGCAGGGGAGCAGAGAAAGCCCTTCCAAACCACCTCTCCAGAAAAAGCCTCCACCTCACTCCAGTCCCTGCTGTGCCCCTGCAATTTCAGCACTAGTGCTTTCAGGGGACACAGAGGAGAAATAAAGCAAGGAGCAAGCAAGCAAGCAAGCACTGTAGGAAGAGGGGATCTCTTAAGCACTGGTAGAGCCTGGCAATAAAATTTGACATTTTGGGGGGAGACAGTTTTTATTATTCTTCTTCTACTTTTTTTTGTTGGTTTTTTTTTTCTTAAATAACAAAAATAAAAGTCATTCTTTTGGCAGGTGCCTGGAGCAGTGTTTTGCCATATGAGAAATGGTTCAGCACATGATAGCTGAGTTCACAAGCTTTGAAGAGAAGTGGGATGATGTCTTTAATGCACTTCTTTTAAGGGGAAAATTCATGGAAGTACAAATGAGCAGAGAGCAAAAGGTAGTGGTATAAGAGACCCTTTGCCAGCCCCCATGTGACAGGGTCCAGGTCTCTGGCCAGCTCTGTGCCCAGAATGAGAACACAGGAGCAGAAGGGGAAAAGGGCACTTTACCTCTATTCCACCCCTTGACTCCAATCCAAGGAAGTGAAATAAGAGCCCAGCATCAAAGCAAAAAGCATCCAGATCCCTCCCCTTCCTTGGTTCATTTTATGCTGACCTTTAATTATTGCAGAAGGGAAAACAGGCTGGTCAGTTTGCATTAGAAATTCACTGAAGTGGCTGGTGCATTCTCCTGCTTATCAAATCCAAGCCGCTTGGATAATCCCTGTGAGCAATTAGTGCTACAACCTACAGCCAAAAATTTTAGAAGTCCATATGCATATAGTTAGGAAAATGTTGATTAATTTGTTCTGATACACTCCAGAAAAAAAAAAAAAAAAAAACCAAAAATGCTCCAACAGCATCAGGGAGCTCAGGCAGATTATAAATTGCCTTGCTCAAGATTGTAAATATTGCATCCATGCCTCCCTGTGTGTTTTAAAGACATCTTCATGGGCTGTGCCTGTGTGGAAGAGATTTGTTTTAATATTTTACTAAGGCAGGCATATTTCATCTGCGTAGTGCTTGCAAGTGAGGGATTTTTTATTTTGAAAAGCTTCTTCAGCTGTGAAGAGAGCAAGCGTGGACGATGCACAGACACGCCACTGCAATAAGGCAGGATGCTGCAGCTGCCCTGAGATATGATTTAAATGCACACAGCAGGTGTGAGGAAAAAAAAGAAAAAAAGAAATGGAGATCAGGGAAAATGGAGCAGGCTCTGAGCTTTGAGTCCCCCATCATCCCGATGGCAAATGTGCCAGGGGCTGGCTGAGCCTGGGCAGAGATGGATCTTTAAACACCAACTGCTGCTAATTCAGAGCAATCAACTCATGCCATCAATAGCCAGATCAGGGCTGGCACAGCATTACCATCAAGGGATCTTACTTGCATCAGGGGATGGTCAGCATGAGTGAAGCTACTTTTGTTTTTTCCCCAGCATAACCAAGTTTAACCCCATGCACCCACAGAGGTGAAGTTGCAAAGGGGGCACAACCTGGCAGCTCTGCTGGGCTGTGCAAGAGCCCTCCACTGTCACTAAAGCAGATGTCTCATTCAGGGTTACTCTGACCCAGGGCTTTTCTTGCAGCAGTGAATTGATACTCCTGTACTGAGTCGTGCAAGCTGCCCCCTCTGGAAAGTTCCTGTCTCCTGCCATGATGGGCTGTAGCCACACATGCTCAGCAGTGTGCACAGACAGCTCCCAATAACATATTTGCTGGAGGAAGCAATGAGACTGAAGTCTGATGCATTTGAAGAGCAGAAAGAAACCCCCCTGCCTTGCTGGAGTCAAGGATATACCTAATCAGAGAGTTCCTCTTCTCCAACAGACTGAAGAAATGTCCCTGGCTCAGCACTCCCAGGGAGACCATCACACTCTAGCTGGAGGGTGACAAAACCCCACGAGACCATACCACAGTGACAGCTCCAAATGCCAGCAAAGCTGCAGACAGCTGCAGGACTGAGGAGAAAACAGGGCCCATTCTGTGCAACAAGCAGCATTTTAGGCAGAAAGTTAGGAGGATAGACTGAAAGAGCTGCCGTTCAAAGAGCTGCTAACATCTCCAGTATGCCTTGAAGAATTTTGTCTATTTTTGTGCCGTGAGCTGAGCTCTGCTGATCTAAATCCAGATCAGCTCCACAAACGCAGCAGCTCAGAATTCAGCCTGGTTTAGCACTGGTCTTTTATCCTTGGGAAACATGTCTCGCTCTGAAGCTCGGAGGAAGCGCACAGAAGAGCACAATGCTATGAAAAGCACCAGGAATTCAGCCCTTGGAGCCAAAGAAGCAGGCACATGCTGCAGGGGGTGAAGCCCACGTGCAGCCAACCGCAGCTATCCTGAGACACCGCAAGCAAGTGGCGAATTCTGCAGCCAGCCCAGCCATCCAAGGCAACCAAAAGGTGGAAAGACCTCACAGAAATGACAGTAACTCACTCCCAATGCTGCCAGGGTGGATTTGGCTCGGATGGTGCTCACGGGTTTGCCAGTGACAATCTGCCACTAACAGCAAGATGCAGGACATGCTGAAGACCTGGACAAAAAAAGGTCTGTTTTATGTCTCTGAGACCTTCCCAGCTTCCAGCACCTCTCCCCCTCTGGCCTTCTGCAGGGCTGTACTGGGCACTGGCAAGGTTCCAGGGCACCAAGCACCAAGGTTCCAGGGCACCAGCACCAAGCAAAGCCTGCATGCAGCTGCAAAGAGCCTGGCACATTGCTCCTTGGTGCATACTCAGGCCCTCCTCTAAAAACCCTCCATGCTTTTTATTGCACACTGCTGCAAGTTGGAGAAATGCTGTTAAATGGAGAGATGTGAAACACTGCCAACAACTGTCTTCTGCAGGGGTCAGGACTGACCTTCACGCCCTCAGAGCTCTGTCCTGATGTACTCTCTGACACATCCCTTTGGTGAGCTGCTCCTGGTGGAGCTAGTGGCCAGCCTTTCAGTTCTTTGATTTCCTCTGCAGAACACCAAAGCAAGGCAGAGCACTGTTCCATGGTGGAGTGTCTCCAGGCTTGGATCAGCATGCACTGAAGACAGTGTTTGGAATGCTCAAAATGCACCTAAATCCAACTGTTTACCCAGGAGCAGCAGGAGAAGGAAATGTCTTCTACTGCTGCACAGCAGCTGTCCTACAATGCCTCTTCCAGGTACCTGGCAGCTTACCTAGCACACATAATCTGCCTGAAATTGTCTGCATTCATCACTTTTGCCATGGTGTTTGAGTGCCTTGCAAGCTTTACCAGCTCTCTGCAATACAGGGAGCTGCTGCTGCCTGCTGGGAGCAGGATGGGAAATTCAGTGGGGATGGCGTGAGTCCCAGGGATGGGAGATGTGCCCCCTCAGCCCCTCTCTGCCAGGCTGCCCAAAGCTTGCTCCCCTTGCCTGCAGTGTATAACTCTGGAGCATGACCATCTCCCTTACCCTGGGCTAAGCAGCAAAGCCCAGGAGCTTGATTTCTGCTCCTCTTTTAACCTAGATTAAAAAAGCCTGTAAAAGCTCCTGCTTCAATCTCCTCTTCTTGGCTGCAAGCAAAAAGCCTGCAGGGCACAGGAGGGACAGAAGGCAAGCACCCCAAGGCACCCACTGGTAGCCCTTGGGGGACACCAGCGACGCCCCCAGCCCGGTGGGTGACAGTGACCAAGCTTGCCACTGCCTCTGCCGAGCGCAGCCGCCCCAAGCTGTGCCACCGCTGCTCTCCCTTCCTTTGAGAAATCCTGCACGGCATCTGGACACAGATGTTTGGGCGGCCACACACCCTGCCTGGCCTCCAGCAGCCAGCCCCCGAGGAGAGAGGCGAATTGCTCCCCCAAACACATAGCCTTGTGCCTGGATGCACAAGGGAGGTCTCCAGCAAAGGCCAGGCACCACAGGCAGGGCGCTGCAGTGACCCAGGATTTAGTTGTTGCATCTGCCTCTGGTTTCAACCCTGTCAAGTGGCATAAACAATCAAATCAACATTAATAAGGGCATTTGGTGGAGCCTTTTAGGTTCTTATCTTGCTTTTAATGATTCATTCAGCTTCCCTCGGCTCTTGCAACCCAAGCCCTCTCCATTCTTCCTGATCAAAACCTGCCGGGAGCCACCCCAGCACTGTCTGGATAAATTAAAGGGACTTGAGCTACGCACTGGCTGCGAGGATTAAAGGACTCATAGGGGGAGGGTGATTTCTCTGTAGAGGCACACAGAAATATGCTACATTTGCTGGATCTTATAATCCCTAATTAGCAGCTCCACGGACACTCCTGCTGCCACCACTTTCAGCCACACTGCATTTCCTGTTGGCAGCGTTCTTGGCAGCCCCTGGCCCTGTTCTGCCACCTTGCCATGGCCCCATGACCAGGCCCACGCTCTGCTGAGGAGGTGGCCACCACGCAGGGAATGGGGGAGCAGGGGAGGGATGTGTTTTCCCCCACTGCACCATTTTCATATCCCCATTTTCTTGCCCCACACCTCTGTGTCATGCAGCCTGGGCAGCCCTCAACCCACTTCAACTAGAGCAGAGAAACCCTCCAGCACATCTTGCATCCATCAGGCAGCTCTCCCTGCTCCTTGATGCTGATGTATGGTCTTCTTGTCCAGCTGCCAGAGGAACCCCTTATATCAGATAGCTTTTATCTCAAAATAAGCCCTGGAAAAATAACACAGGCTTTATTTGTCATTCACTCTGGGAAAGTTTTGAGCTAATAAATAAAGTGAAGTTATTTTAAAGAGCAATAGCTTTCCTAAAGACTTCAACTCAGGGCTCTGACAGAAATAACAATACCTCCGTTGCCTAAATACCCATCAGCTCAGCTTCTGCAAAATTTGCTTTCTTTGGCTGCAAAGAACAAAACTTTGCAAATCAATTTGCTTCACACTCATGTAATTAGCAATTAGCTCCCTGGTGGAAAATGATTCCCCCACACAATATTTGGGTGAATCATACCCAAGTGGGGTTTTTTAAACTTGTTTTGTGCATGTGCACACACGCAAACACAGAGGCACATCAGCATGGCCAGATTCTTCCCTTTGATCTGCCCTTCATTTCAGTGCAATTCAGACCAGAGGTCTCAGCTCTTTAGCCACAGGAGATTTCCAAGTGTTAATGTTGGTATTAGCAATCTCACTGCCCCACTGACACTGAAAGCCAGGGTCATGGTCCTGCTCCCTGATGGCAGGCCAAGACTCCGGAGGACAGCTCAAGAATTCCCATGGCACACTTTTGGGGAGCTGTGTACAGTGCATGAGCAGAGAGGTGGGAGTGTAACTCCCCCAGTGCAGTGCAGACATGCAGGAGGCACAGCATCCTGCAGGACAAGGACCCTTTGCCCTAAGTTGGATTTTGCACCCTCATTTTCACAGGATAGATTGGGGTTATCACATCCTCTGCCAGGACTCACATTTGCCTAAATCTCACGCAGCAACCTGGGGAGTCACCCTTCCAGGAGCAACCATATTTCTTCTTATTCTCCCTTTCCTGTGGCAGCAGACATGACTTTTCATTACTTTCCCAGCTGGGAAGATTGGCAGGATGAGGAAAAAAGAATGGGCTTCAGTAAATTCACCCAGTGATGTTGGCCAAGAGTAACTGAGTCTCCCCTGCCCAGGACACTGACACAACCATAATCACTCAATAGAGCCATTAGAACCATGTATATCCATGTATGTATCCATATTTTCACGGAATCATAGAATCATTGGATGTTTTTGTGTTGGAAGGGAACTTAAAGATTATCTAATTCCTACCTCCCTGCCTTAGGCAGGGATTCCACCCACTAGATCTTGTTGCCCAGGGCCACATCCAACCTGGCCTTCAAGAATTCCAGAGATGGGGCATCCATAACTTCTCTGGGCAAGCTGATCCAGTGCCTTACTGGAGGTTATGATGGCAAGTCACGTGAAGCTGGGCTTCAAAGCCATTTAAACCCTTGGGTTGGTTCAGTTCCCAAATCAGCAAGAAAAACAACCTTAGGGCTTTGCCCTTATAGAGAAGGTTTATGTACACTTTGGATCTAATCCAGGAGTCCTTTGTCACCTGCTAAAAGTAATAGAAATCCCTGTAGCCCTGCAAAGCAGCGTGGCATGTGTACCCATGATGGGAGCCACAGTGGGGTTTTTGCTTTTTTTTTTAGACTGGCTGAGACAGGGACCTGTGGGAGTGGTGGAAAGCCACCTGCACCCAGTGGAGGAAGCAAACACCTCTCTGGCAGGCAGGGCTGGAGGGTGCTTGGAGAGGATCACAGCTGTCCCCAGGCTTCATTTATGTGCAGCCTGCCCCAGCCCTCTCCTGCCTTATTTCAATACACAGCTCCACCAGGACTGCTTACTTTAGGTTGCTTCTGGCATTTCTGCTTGCAAAGTTCATGGGGCACCAAGTGTTTTTTTGTTGGGACTGGTTTCCCGGTCTGAAGGGAAACGTGACTTTACTGAAATGAGAGAATACTGAGTTCTGCCCCCACCACCCCCCGCCCCACGCACACTGCAGAGCTGCTTGGGGATAAAAAAAGCTCATAGTCTGTTTTTATGTTCTCTTTCTCATCTATACTATCTAACATTGTTTCACAGAGGCTCAGTAACAGCATGCAGGATACACTCCATTTCTCCCAGCGTGATGAACCAGGATTTTATGTATCAGAGAGCAGCTCCTTGTGCTGTATGAAACACCAGTCCTCACTAGAGTAAAACACTCGCCCCTTGGCTTGTCATTGGGTAATTTGCCACAAATGAACTCAGTGAACATGCGGTTAACTTAAATGAATTTTTAAAAATCATAAAATGAAGGAATCTGGCCCCCCTTAAGGTGGGTCTAAAGCTGAAAGTCTATAACAAAAGGCAAGCAGTGCAGTAGCTCTGCTCCTGTTCACCCAAGAGGATACCATCCATCTTATTTCGGGATGTAAAGAGGCCAGAATCCTCACTGCCTTATATAAAATTTGCTCATGTTGCTCCTGGTCTCCTTAAGGATTCCCAAAGAAGCTGTCCCTCCCCCTCTGCTGAGGGAGGCTGCCTGGATCTGCAGCAGCGATATTGCTTCATGGCCCACCTGGAAAACACAGAACCTGGCCCTGATCCTGCATGGACCCTTCCACTGTCTTCAGCAGGCTGTGGTGATTTACACTCTCTAAGGAGCTGGCTGTGTGTTTCTGGATGGGTTGCTGGATGGGAATTAGATTTGATTGCGTGCTTGCTTATTTGGGTTTCAGTGCACCCAGTGGGGCAGTGTGTGATGGGTGGCCAGTAGCAATGGATCTGCTCAGCCTCGTTGGTTTGCTGGCAGAGCAAAAAGAAAAAGCCTTTGGCGCTTTGTCTTCCTCTCCTGCCCCCAGCTCACATGTGGTACAAAAAGTTTCCGACCCTTTTTTTTGGGGTACAAAGTGGCTTTGTGCAGTAACTGAATTAAATCTGAGGAGAGAGTGAGCCATCAGCCAGAGGTGTCTGGTGTCAGAGCAGGAAATTTGAGGATAAGCATCTAAGAGCACTCTGTGCGTATCTCGTGCGTAGATCAGATGGCTTCAACCTGGTCCAGCCCCCACGAAAGGAGGGCAGTGGAAGCCAGTGACAATAGTTGAGAGATCTGAGAGAGGCTGTGGCTTTGAAAATATGTCTGAAGTGGAAAAAAAGGAGGAAGAAGAAGTGGTCAGTTTTCAAGAGAACAAGCTCACCTGTGGGGTGCATGGGAGGATAAAGAGGGCATTATAAGTTCTTTAACAGGCTGAGAAAAATGTATGTGTGTCCTCATGTCCATGTATCCACATACAAATAGACTAATATACATGTATATGCATATCTGACTCAAGCTCAGAGAGAACTATGAGAGCCTTCAAAGGCACCCAAGGAGGACAAGGGAGTGGGAAGATGAAGTTTGAAGAAACTAATGCAAAGGAACACATATACCCATGGCAAAAGACCCAAACAACTCCTACATGCCCTACATTGCAAATCAGCCGAAGCTGCTCCTGAAAACGACTTCTCAGTAGTCAGCCCAGCCAAGAACTCCGACATCACGAAAACAAAATACAACCTTTGCTGTGCAAACAGTAGATTGAAAAAAAATAGTATCAAACCAGCACAATAACATCCAGTGAAGCAGCTGCAAGGGCACATATGAGGCTTCTGTCATTGCGCTTCAGAAAGGCAGAAAATCAAGTAACAGGGTGACAACTGATAAAGGAGTGCAAAGATTTCCATACTAAGCCAGGCTGCACACAGCGGATTTGTTTAGCTTAAAGATAAAGCAATATATAAAAGGTCTGCCTGACACTTCTCATTTATCCTTCCTTGACACAAGAATAAATGATCTCTCGGTGAAATGAAAAGGCAACGGATTTCAAAGAAAAAAAAGGGGTTTTATATTCTTACCTGAAGTGCACCAAATTGCGGCACTGACAAAGTGTTGTTGAGGTCAGGAGATTAGCGTGATTAAAGACAGAATCAGATGTTTAGGAGCAAAATAGAGTTACTTTAAATGAAACTTTATAAAAAGGCATGCAAGCCCCCTTGTCTTTATGAGGAAGTATTAACAATATATTTTCTCATTCACTCCAGGCCAAACAACTAGCACCAAAGAATTGGTCCAAAGGTGCTGGCAGAGGGTTCGAAGGCCCAGACCACTGATTCTGGAAATGGTGCAGCTCTCCCACCACCATGCTGTGTGTCCTGAGCTGGGTGCATGGAAATGGAGGTGTTTATGGGCAGCGAGTCAGGGACATGACAGCGCAGCACCAGTGAGACCATTCAATTTCCATGCCCACCCTTTCAGTGTGGTTGTTCAAGGGCCTGGCAAAGGCTGAAGACCAGCTGAGGTCTGCAAAGCTCACCTGGCATGTGTGGACCCAGCAGAGGGAGGCAGCCTTCTGCTCATTTGGGAGAGTCTGACCTAACCCCTAATAAGGAGAACTTAAGGAATCCAGATGACTATTGAAATGCATGCAATAAGATGAACAAAAAAATTTGCCATAGACAGCAAAAAGGGTTGAATTTACCGGATAAGGGGAGTAATTTAATTCTCTTTTCTCTGGACTGTGTAAGACTCAGCATAACCCATGGAGGAGGGTTTCCCCTGGCTCTCAGTGGATAGGATTTCAACCATCAGCTGTTTTTATCCTACAGCAACCTTGTTTCTCCATGCTCCCTCCCTGGCTTGACTCCTTCAACCTTGTGCTTCACGGCTGAGTGCCTGGGTTGGAAGAGATGGATTTGGAAATGAAATCAACTACAAGATGCAGAGGGCAAACAGGCAGCCCAGGGTGCACTTCCAGAGGTCACATCCTCCTGTTCTTTCCTATGGGAAAGTGCTCTCTAGATCTGCTCACACCCTTCTCCAACAGTTACAGAGCCCAAAGCTGACCACCCAGTTACATGCTTGTGATGCCTGTCTCCAGCTGGGGTACCCTGGCAGGGCTTCTCTGCTGCAGGAACAAAAAGATTTTTTTGCCCTCTGTCTTTGCTTGGGACCCTGCTGGTGTTGCTCAGAGTTAGAAAGGGACTCTCCCTGAGAGAGAGTGAGGAAAGTGGCTGCTCCTTATCAGTGGTGGGGATACAGAAAGGGACAAGATATTCCCACAGTGGGCTCAGCTTTGTGGTGGGAACGAAACTCCAGATTCTGGCTGCTGTGAGGCAAGGTCCACAAACTGAGCTCAAGTAAACCACTTACCATGGTAGGGGGATGTTTGCAGGGTGAAGCAACTTAATTTCTTAGTTTTGTGTACCCTTGGATACACTGATATTTTCTTCTTGTGCCATAGAAGCACTGACATCTTCCATATGGAATAGCTCTGCGATGATGGATAGGGATGAGCAGCAACACAGGAACAAAGTGACTCTGCTGAGGTCCTGCAGTAGCTCAGCACCTGGACAGGGCATAGGACTGAGTTTGCTGGTGGGCTCTGCCCATCTGGTCCCCCTGAGTGTGCTCTCCAACAGTGACTGCCGCTGGCTCAGGGCTTCCTGGCCACAGAAAAACATGGAGCTGTGCCTGGCACTGAGCAAGTGCAGCCAGGGCCTGGCATGGTGATGCCTGCAGCAAAAACAGGGTGCACAGAGGCCTGCTGGTCACCTTTCAGTCATCCCACCACGGGGAAAAAAAGACCCTAATGCTATTCCCAGCCCCTGCTCTGACCTTGGCAACCCCAGTGGGCCATTATCTGTTGTTCTCTTCTGTTTGCTGCAGGGTGATGAAGAAAGATGGGTGACATGTAAAAGCCAGCCTTCTGGGACTGACTCATGCCCACAGGAAATCTCCACTGCAGACATCCCCACAATCTCTTTAGAGAGACTGGAAAGGTAATATCCATGTTTTCCGCTGCTGCTTTGCTCCTGAAGGCAGTGTGGTCCACCAGAATGCCCAAGCTCTCTGCAAAGTGTTTGTGGGAGAGCCAGCACAGTCACCTGTCACAGCTACATGACCCTCTGGCCTGCTTCAGGGATCATCTTTAGGGGACTGGTGTAAGGTGATGGGAATGAGCACCTCAACACAGACATCTGGCAACATCCAGAGGGAAAGGAGTACCTTGATTTCTTCTTGTTGGACTCTCTTCATCCTGTTTGCCATCAGCAGGCTTAAACTGGCTTTCAGACAATTTAAGTCCGTGGTTTTCTTCCAAAGGCATCACATGAAAAATGTTTAGAGGTGTTTAGCCCCAAAGCAGATTCCAAACACTGCTACAGAGAGGCTGGGGGTGTTTCCTTCTTGCCCCCCATCAGGGTTGTTTCACCAAGGGGCAGTGAGAAACTCTCCAGGTCCCTTCACTCACCTTGCATTGTCCCTGTGAGATAAATAGCCCCTTGGTGTGGGAGCAGCTTCACCACTGGCCATGCAAGGGGATTCACGACTGGCCAAGACCCAGCTCCATCATGGCACTGGGGCAAGGAGAATGGATGCAACACAGTCCCATGTAAGTTAGTGAGGCCTGGGGAGGCCCCCTGGTCCCTGGAGGATCCCTGGAGAGAAACTGGACTTGGTTCATGGTAAAGGGAAACTGGAAGCTGGAACACCACTGAGGCAGAATGAAAGCTCTGGGTTTTGCATGGACAGGGAGGAGGGGCACACACACATGCACGGAGGTGAGCTGGGCAATCACTCATCTAGGAATGGGCAGAGAAATCATTGTCACCAGTGGCTTCAGGGTCCTCCCCATCCTATAAAACCCTGTCAGAAAAGCAGGGAAAGGGGGTGGGGGGCAGCAGCTGTTAGGAGGAAAGTACCAACACTGAGAGTCTGAGACACTCATCTGGGAGGTACAGAAATGCAGCTGGTCCTGTCTCTGGCACATCCCCAGCAATTCCCCCAAAGCTGGGGATCAGACAGCTTTAAATATAAGGAATCTTGATCTAACAGGCGCTAACCCTACACTGGAGTCCTTTGGGAAATAAAACCAACGATGACAAGTCCCTTCCCTTTGGAACAGGAGCAGGAGCTATGGCTTTGCATCGCTAAGCACGTCAACACACATTGGACATGCTCTCCTGCAGTCCTAGCTACTATTTCTGTCCCTGGGTTTCCACAGCTTCTTCCAGAGATGCCAGTGTGGTATCCAATTAACTCATCAGTCACAGCTCCACGAGCTTTGCTGGGTGCAGACTCTCAACTACGTAAATAATAAATAGGAAAACTAACATCTTGCTTCTGTTTCTCTGCTCCTTTCAATTGCAAATGCATCTGGTGCAGTCACCTCAGTGCATGCTCACACACACACACACACACACACACACGGAGATACCAAGTGCCTGCACTCCACTTTGATTAATTCTGCATTTGGTGATGAGTTCAGCTTGTGGCAAGGCTATACACAGGACTAGAAAACAAGGCTGGCTTTAATAGACCTAATTTTCATTAATCTTGTTGCCCCTCTCTGCCTCACTGCTGAAAGGAACTGAGCTTAATCAGAAAAAAGGAGTCTCTTTCGTAGAGCTGGTGGGAGGTTGCAACAGGGCTGCATTGGTTATTTTCCATACTCCCCTGAGGCTCATGTAGGAACAGACATTTAGTCCAAACTATATTACTTGGCTAACAAGATTTACAAGCAGTTTGAGATAATGCAATCATTTCCAAAATGAGGGGAGGGCATTCTCCAAAAAGTAAAGCTTGGAAGGAGGGAGCCGAGGGCTCATTTTCTCAAAATTCATGATCTGCAGCCTGGGTTTTGCACGTGTGTGTGTGTGTTACTTTCAGACTATGACGACTGAATTAAAGGCCAGCTCTGTAGATTCAGAGCTAGCTTTATGTGCAGCATCATTTTTCATCTTCATGCAGATATCTTCCCTCCCTCTGCCTCCCATGAATCCTATACAAACAAACAACAGCACCTAATCAGGGCGCCCATCCTCGTCTCGTCCCCACACAGCCTTTGCTTGCGAGAAGCAATGCAAGAGCAGGACATGCATCAATACCAACAGGAATGCTGAGCTAATGCAATAATGCTCTCCCAGATGGATGCCTGCTTTACAGTGTGTCAGATCCCCAGAGATTCCGCCTGCTTCCTTATTCACCTGAAACCGTGGGGTAATGTGGTTAGCTTTCCAAAATGATCGATGGTCTTTGAGCCACAGAAGTCAGAGATGGAAAGGCCAACTGCATCATGCTGCTGCCCACCACCTCACCCATGGATGCATCCATGCACAGCCACACCAGCTTCCTGCTGCTGATGCAGGATCCCTCCCTAGGGCTGAGTACAGCTGGATTTTAAATTACTCCAGCAGTGGGGTTCCCAGCATCTCCCTGGAAGTCTGTGAGCTAACCAGGCAGACGTCACCCACTGTACTGACAGTCCTCCCTTCCCAAATGAATAATTTTCTCTTGCTCCATCATCCTTGCTGAGCTCCAGCATCCTGCTGAGTTCCCTGCCAGTAAGCAATCTTGTCTCAGTTCCACCGAGCTCTGCACACGCATTTCTGCTGTTTCACTATGAGGAAATCCCTCAGGGTTTCCCTGCCAATGTCTGTGGTCCTCTTGGGCTGTGCACTGAACCATGGCCATGTGGGCAGCTGAGGCTTTAGTGCAGAAGGATGAGGAGAGGCAGTTGGTTGCGGCTGAAAGGGCAGGATGGCCAAGGCAGAGGATCTATGAGGAATGTGCTCAGCACAGTAGAAGATGCACTGAGGTATGACTGGAGGAGCAGAGGGAAGAGCAAAGGATCAAACCTTGTTCCCCCTCTGCCCCCCAAAAGAATGGGGCACATTAGAAATCCTGCATGTAAAAGACAAACCACCTTCATGCACTTCATCTGCCGGGTTTCACATGCACAACAAGGTCTGCTAAGTGCACAGGAAGTTTAATATTAAATGTATGATTTATTATTTACACAGCAAAAACTGCATGCTAAGGAGCTCTTCCAAGGCGAGCAATGTGCTGAGCCTGGCCCCAAAAAACCTCCCTGGCTCCTCCCAGCAAGGCCAAGGGGAACAAACTCTTTAAAAGTCTGGGAACACATCCACCAGCAGCAGGGGTGTATGTAGGTCATGGTGATGCAGAGGAGCCTGGGGCTAAATCCAGGCTGGCCAATGCTGCCTGGGGCCAGCACTGGGACTCCTTCCCCAACCTCCAGCTCTGCCCATGGCATGGTGCCCCTCAGCACCCTCCCTCCTGAGCCAGACCATGGGGAAAATGTCCTGCCCTTGGTCTTTTCTGATTTTTGACAAGGTGAAGGAAGCCAGGAGGAAAATAAACAATTTCAAAACAGGGCAGTACTGTGCATCAACACAGAAAAGGGAGGAGAGAGGCTGGACAGGGAGCTCAGCAATCCAGGGTGTCAGTGCAGGAGGACTCTGGACTCCAGGCATAAGTGTGAGGGAACAGGACTGTAAGGCTGCAGGGAGGGATTCTGCCTAGAGGTGGTGGGGAAAACTCCAGATGTCTTTGGGAATCCCTCTCATTTCACATGGTTGCAAAACAGAGCTGGATTGCCAATCAAAGAGAGTTAAAGCTAAAAGTACCTACCAAAGCCTTAGACCCAACCCCAGGCAGTGCTTCTGTGAAAGGCAAGAAGTGTTTTTCTCTTAACTGGTTCAGACTCTGGCTAAATTTGTAGGAGCATGCAGTAAACCTAAGAGTCAGCTCACATTGCTAATGTGTGCCCACAATCCTTGTGCTGCTTCTGGGAGCATGGATGGACCCTGCCTTCTGTGGCAGCTTTCTCCTGGGGTTGTGCCAGGCCTCCCCAAAGCCAGCCCTGCCATGCCCAAAACAACCCTGTGGCTCAGGGCTAGGCAGGCAGGCTGCCCTCCCCACACCCTTGAAAGTCCCTGCTTTATTTGGAAATATTGATAGCAAGAATCATCTTCTGAAGCAAAGAGTGAGCTCCTGAATTATGCCATCAGCAAGGCTTGTCTCCCAGCACTCCACCAGGATGGCTGCATCATAAACAATCTTTTCCAGGGGGTTTAGTGTTGATGTGTTCAGCGTACCTCACTGCCTGCCTCCCAGACACAGGAGCTGCTGAGAAGACATGGCTTTTCAAAGAAAGCAGCTGTGGTATTTTCCTCTTGCACACAGCAAGAGGAAAAAAATATAAGGGAAAAAGTTTGCAGCAAGAGCCAGCAGCACACAGTGTAAGAGACTTTCAGCTGATCCGCTTATCCCCACCACACCATGATGAGCCAAAGCTGGACACTTTCATATCAGAGCTTCTCCCAGACAGCTTCCCTCAGAACCTTCTCCAGCACTTCAGTGCTTTTCGTTCCTGCAGAGACTTGTATTTGTTAGTGAGAAAATGAAACTCTCAGCTCCAGAAGATACAGGTATTGCACCCAAAAGCCCTGCAGAGCAGAGAGAGAATGTGCCTCCTCCTGACCAGCGCAAGTGTGCTTAACACCAAAACACCATCAGAGAGCTGCAAAAAGTTTCTCACGCACATCCCACCATGCTGAGTATTTCTAAGCATACCTGATGGAAGCCCACACCCTCTGGCTTCCAGAGACCCAGTAGCTTGCACAGTGCACTTCCAAACCCCTCACTGCTCATCGGCAGGGCCCTGTTGCTCTGAGTCAGCAGAAGCTGCCCTGAGACACTAAAGCTGCTCCAGAGTTCAATGTGATGGAAGAAGCAGCAAGCAAAATCCTGTAACTCATCAGACAATGTAAGATATCATAAGTAATAAGCAGCAGTGGCAGTCTACAAAGTGGTTTATAAAGGGCTTGATGAGCAACTCAGCTGAGCCTCTGGATTACACACAAGACGAATCATTTCATTTCTGTCATGCAGCAGCCCATCTGCAGTGTGCAAGGAACCATCCCTGCTTCTCACATCTCAAGGGCTTCGGATAAAAGGGTGAGAATCACTGCCAAAACCAGGCAACACAAGGCAAATTTTTCACTTACTCCTGAAAGAGATGAGTGATTCTGTATGCCAGATTTCTGTAATTGGGGAGCACTTGATATGCACAGATGTGCAAAGCCCTAAATGGACACACAACTGTGAAAAGTTCAAGAAGGGGGCCGTGCTGCTTGATAGCTGCTCCCAAATTCAAAACCAGATTTGGCTGCAGGCACTGACTTGCATCCTATAAAGCTGCACTGATTTCTGCCCTGTGCAATACTGCTGAAATTCAGGAGACAAAATGTCTGCAAGGGGGACCCAGAGTGAACCCACACATTGTCAGGTGTAGAAGCTACAAGCACCCACTTTTCTGACCTTATCCAGTCACCACATCCAACATTAGCAGTCCTTCTTCCTCAACAGAGCCTCCCTTGCTATCTGCCCAGGGCATCCTACTGCTTCATCTTTCCTAATTTTCCTGCATTTTTCACCAGACTATCTCTGTTCTGGCTTCTCACAAAGGGTCCCTGAGTAACCTACACTCTACTTTGAATTGCTTGAATAATGCAAAAACATGGACAAGCCAACAAAGGACTTGCCAAATTCTCCTGCGGGATTTGAGTCAGGGTCTTTTCATCTACCTGCAACAAGGAAACTTGCTGCACATGCAGCATGTGCATTCTGGACATGTTACATCCTAGGCAGGTGACTCCTTGCTGTTATCAAGCTTCTGTTGGAGGGCAGGAAGGCTCTGCAGAGGGATCTGGACAGGCTGGATCCATGGGCTGAGGCCAGTAGTATGAGGTTCAGTAACCCCCTGCAGTGCCACAGGCTGGGGGAAGAGTGGCTGGAAAGTGGCCCAGCAGAAAAGGACCTGGGGGTGCTGGTTGACAGCAGAAAAGGACTTGGGGGTGCTAGTTGACAGCAGCTGGACATGAGTCAGCTGTGCCCTGGTGGCCAAGAAGGCCAATGGCACCTGGCCAGTGTCAGGAATAGTGTGGCCAGCAGGACCAGGGCAGGGATTGTCCCCTGTACTTGATACTGGTGAGGCCACACCTCAAGTGCTGTGTCCAGTTCTGGGCCCCTCAATTCAGGAAGGACATTGAGGTGCTGGACCGAATCCAGAGAAAGGCAATGGAGCTGGGGAAGGGGCTGGAGCACAAATCCTGTGATGAGGGGCTGAGGGAGCTGGGGGTGTTTAGCCTGGAGAAAAGGAGGCTCAGGGGTGACCTCATCACTCTTTACTTTTCACCTGAAAGAGAGCTGACCCAAGGTGGCAGTCGGTTTTTTCTCCCAGGATGAGAGGATGCTGCCTCAAGCTGTTCAGATTGCACAGCAGGAAGAATGTCTTCACTAAAAGAGTGGTCAGGCATTGGAGCAGGCTGCCCAGGCTGCGTTGCCCAGGGAAGTGGTGGAGTCACCATCTCTGGAAGTGTTCAAGAAACAACTGGATGTGGCACTCAGTGCCCCAGTTTAGTTGACAAGATGGTGTCTGGTCAAAGGTTGAACTCAATGATATCACAGGTCTTCTCCAACTTTAATGAATCTATGATTCTGTGATTCTAAGCAACAATGCACTCCTGAGCTCTTGCCAGGACAGTTAGGTTCATGTCAAATGGAAAGACATCAGGAGAAAATGTCTTCAGAATGCTTCGGATCACTGCCTTACATTTCAGTGCACTGGGCCGAGGGAGAGCCGCTCCAGCCACCCTCCCTTTTATCCCTGTGTGCAGTTGCACCACTGCCAGACCCTGAGAAAACCCCTGGCTGGACTTTGGCATGGCTGATACCCCTCAGGCATGGGGATAATGGGTCCTAGCTTACTCCAAGGACATCCATTTCCTGAAACTCATCCATCTCTCACACCGCTCTCTGCTGCTTGATGCAGCACAGGCAACATCCTCCAGCCCCCACAAGCTCATTTGCCTCCTGCTCAGCAGCGGCAGCAGGCAGGCTTTTGGCTGCAGATTTCACCAGCAACTCCAAAGTGCACTCTCCATTCCATGACATTTCCAGGCAGCCCCACTGTTCCAGCACCTCTTGCTCTGTAGGGTTCAGCTCTACCCAGAGCTGATTTTAAGCCTTAAAGAGTTGGTTTTCAACATGCCACAAAGAACTGTATAACAGCACCCTAGTTTTTAGAGGAGAAGGGTTTGTTATGAAAGAGGACAGAAGTACCCAGGATCTTCTTAAAAAATAACTTTAAGCAATCAAATTGCTGCTGCTATTTTTTTTTAAACTCTGGGCTGCCAGTTCTCCTGGATGGTTGCAGGTGGGAGTCCATGCAGCAGTCGCTGCCTAGACCTGCTGGAGTGTGGGGTGTGGGAGTGGACTCAGCAACTTTTGTGCCATGGCCAAGCAAGGCTGGCTGGATGTGAGACCAGGAGCATGCCAAGCCATACCTAGGGAGCAGTCTGGCTTCCCAGAGCATGGCAAGATAACAGCACAGCACAGACTTCCCTCCAAATTTATAACCATGAGACATCTGCGCTTCACTGCCTTTGTCCATCTGCCTTGAAACAAAGACCCACATCTCTCATGGCAAAAAAACAAGGCCCAAACAGCTTCCCTTCACCCAAGAACCCAGGAACTACCCAGGGAAGTGTGCAAACCCTGGATTCTCCTGCTCTGCCGTGGGGGGGGGTTGTCAGTATGGAGAGAGGAACAAACCCTTTCTGGCTGAAAGATGGCTTCTGAGAGTGCTGTGATGAGGCAGAGCGTTTCTATTCTGAGCCACATCTCATAAGGTCTCCAGCACGCAGCTGCTTTCCCAGACCTTGCTTTAACTTTTCTAGAATGACAGGAGGGGAGACACAGGCCATGGAGCCCCGCTTTCTGGGGCTGCCTTTTGTCACCATGACAGTGGGCTTTCAGTTTCAAGGGGGCACACAAACACTCTGAAGTGCTGGGGGTTGTGCTGTTAATGAGTTCAGTACACCTAATTCTGCAACATCAAATATGTCAGGCTCTCCAGTTCTCCTCTTTATTCTCCCAGGCTAAGATGGTTGGTTTGTTCCAGTGTAGCTCCTCTCCAAGGCAGATTCAGAGACTATTCCAGCTGGGTAGTAAACCAGGATAGCAGTGTGTTGCGGCAGAGGAATTAGCAAATGGAAAGGAGAGCAGAGTGAGGGGATGAGCATGGATGAGAGCTGGCATGAGCCATCACGTCTGCAGTGATTTATTTTCAATTTCACTTATGAGAACCTCCCTGAGTACAGATTGCCTTTCCCCATGTCGTCTTTATTATCACTCCACCTTGAGACAGGGTGATGTGGGCGTTTGATAGACTACCTGGAAGCCTGGTTTATTTCCCTGGTGTTTCCCCGTGGAGTGATGAAACCTCTGCTTCAGAGAGCTGTCGCAGCCACACCAGGCAAAGCCCTTGCTGTCCCCAGGGCAGGTCTGTGTTGCACTGCCCCAAAGAACAAGTGTGTCCCCACCCCTGAGGTGCACCTCAATTCCTCACAAGTAGAAAGCCTGCAACCAGGCAGCATAGGATCTCTTTGTGTGGGAAGCAAAATCAAACAGGGAGTTTCCTCCTCTTGCAATGATAGAGACCACAAATGTCTCCCTTGCAGGTGGCAAGCTGCCAGTGACTCCCAAACATGCTGTGGTCTGGACCATACTCAAGAAACCATCTCTTCACATTAATAGCGTTATCAGTTATCAATCAGCTTTTTTTCTCTCTTGCCTTTACATCATCAAAGTGTTGAGGGATGATGCTTCTCCAAAGGAATTGGGTTCTTTCTATAACCATTTTGCATTCATCTCTTCTCCCCAAATTGCTCGTGTCTTCCATATGCCCAAGGGTTTGTGAGACCTAATCAGCCAGATCCAGGAGCCATCCTGCATTATGGGCCCTGGACAGGACATGCTGCAGCAAAATTAAATAAAGGGCACTGGTTTCAGAAGTCAAAGGCTTCTTCGGAGCAATGGAGAAACACCCACTTCCCATGTTAAACCAGGATCTGTACATCTGTCTTCAGTGTCTCGCACAAGGAATTATGGCTGCCTCATCGGCAGGATTTAGAGCTGCAGTCAGCTCAGAAAGATCACGAGGCTGTGTTTACTTTCTGACAGATGTATGGGTTTATCACATCCTTTCCTTTGAATATATGTGCCCTCGGGTATAAATACCCAAGGTGGTTTTGGGCAGAACTGTGAGAATATGACTGAGAGTAGATCCTGGTTTTTCCTGGGTTTAGCTCCCTGTCCAAGCCCAGCAGGACTGATAGCACCAGGCATGCTGAAGAACCTGTTTCGTCACTTGTGTGTGTACCATTTTGGGTCTAATTTACCCTGGCTGACAGCTACTAATTTGACAAGTACTTTAACCAGACATGTTTTTAGAGTGCTTCCCTTGCTCATGCGTGCTGGGCTACACGGCTGCACACTGTGCTTGTGCATCTAAAATTATGGTAGCTGATAAACCGAAGGCAGAAAAGGCAGTTAGAGCTCAAGCAAAAGCCTGCCAAGTTTCTAATAAAATTCAAAACACAGCAATATTTAAGAGCGTACACCAAGCCAGCATTTGTCTGTGTTTCAGTCTGCCTTGAAATCCCCTGAGCAATCAACCCACATGGAGGCAGCTTAAGGAATGGAAAAATCAGTCACTTCTATTTCTCATGTCTTTTTTAGTCTGCAAAGTACAATATGCAGTGGGAAAATGAGATCCAAACCACTTACTCTGCAACAAAAGCAATTTTGGTTGTTTTCAACTTGACAAAACCAATGATATCACTTCCTAAGGCCTCTGATGACAGAAGTCCATGGATGCCTGACCAATCACCTATTCTCAAATATGATGTTTCTTAAGAGAAACCCTAATTCCCCAAATGACCCCATAGTTCCGTGGGCACTAAAGAAACTTGCTCACAACTCTAAGTAACAAAAAGACTCGATTCCTCCCACCATTACTACTGCAATTCTTAGCTATTTAGTGCCCCACTCCCAAGCACAGGTTTTTAGTCACTTCTTGTTAAATATCCAGAAGGGAAGAGGCATTTGTGCTGCATCTGTGGTTGTGTCCTCCAACTCTTACAGGCCAGGTTTGGGACATCTCAACTGCCAAGGTTCCCGTTCCCCCCAGTCCTGCAATGAAAACAGAAGAAACAGCTCTCTGGTGCCAAAAAGTGCCTCTCAGAGGCCTCATCCAGGCCAAGATGGAGAAATCTTTATGGAAGCTTTCACTAAACAAGATGCCAGTGGCCTTGAATTGCAGGTGATATTTCCTGAGCTCTGACGATGTTAAGCTGCACCCTGGTGTTTGCACAACCCCTTGAAATCACCACCTTGTGCAATAAGATCCGTTCTCCAAATATCATAGATGACATTTCAGCTGCTTGTTTTACCAGCTGGAATTCCAGCTCATGTGGTATGAGAAATAGTGCCCTACAATGAGAAATACCTTTGTTTGTGACAATTTTGGCTCTAAGTTTCATATCTGAAGTAATAATTGCCCTTATGGTTGGAGCCTTTCCCAGTTTTCCTTTTGAATATAAGGGATCTCAGATCCTTAAACAAAGCAGCATGAATCACTACATTTGAGTGGAGGCCACTTGCAGCTCTGGCTTAGGGGGAACCTCTTTATTTTCTCTAAATGCCCACAATTCTCTTTAGAAGACTAATATTTGCTATCAGACCTGCCAAAAAATGTCTTGCTGGAAGTTTTTTCCCCACCCAAAACTTATCTTGCAACTATTTTCTGAAAATGTCAAGCCCCCTCTATCCTTCAAACAAAATGTTTGAATACCACATTTCCCCTGACTAATTTTTACAGTATTGCTTTCAGTGTTCTTATTAGATCTCTTTAATCCCTGTCATTGTTGTTATTATTACTATTATTATTATTATTAAAATACCTATTTCCCTGCCATTATTTTACATCTTTACTGTTGCTGATTCCTACCCATTTCTCTCAGCGTTCAATTAATTTTTCACAACTGTCAGAAAAATGGAGGGAAAGAAGGACTGCTCTCTTACTTCTTTGCTAAACAGTTTTCTGAATTCTGAAATGCTACAAGTTACCACAGCCATGGTTTTACTTTTCATTTCCCATATCAGAGATTTCTTCCCATAAACCCAAGGCATTCTGGGAAAGATGGAGAGCAGAAAAAGAGAAATTTTAGGAAAAAGTAAAGAGTTTATTCCCCACACCTCCCAGGGACTTGACAGTCACCTATGGTCCTGTTTGAAAAGATTGAATAAGAGCCAGAAAGCAAAGAAAAGGTTAAGATTTTAGGTTTTGGTTTGGTTTATGGATTTTTCCTGGATTAATCTAACATTTTCTAACTTCAACATTGTGAGGTTTTGTGTTTTTTCAGTTAAATTTCTTTTCTCCATCTTCAATGAGGGACTATGTAATTCAGACTATGCAATAACTTTTCCTATTTAATATTTCACGAGCTCAACTTGCATCTGCCTCCAAAAATAGGGCTCAGCACTGTTTACCTCTGGTGATGGGAATAATTAACTCCCCACAGACAAACATGCATCGTGCATCGTGTCTCCTTTTATTGCATCCAAACACAGCTCCATAATTCTTTGTGAAAAGAAAATTGCAAGGCACAGGTCAGCATCCCCTGCCCTGGTGTCTGCTCAGGATACACCCCAAGGGCTCCATCCTGGAGAAATGCTGTCTCCAAGGACAGCCCAGCCCCGGGAAGCCCAGGCACAGGCAGTTTCCTGGTTACAAGGTATTTGTCTTCCGCACCGAGCGCCCGCTTCCCGCTGCTGAGATACAGAGCACGAAAGCTCTGGGGCATTATCAGCCTAAGTCAACACATACTATTAATAATCATTACTTCTGCACTGCATATTGCCTGGCACCCTCAGCCAGATTTAGCTCTGCTTTCTGCATCATGGCTCTACACATGCTCATTACCACACAGTTTACAAACAATGCAATTACTTGGGTGATTACTAAAGCTACAGCTATGGCAGAAGGACTTCTTTATATCTTGAACCATCGGAAAACCTCCAGGCTGAAAAAAAAATCCCCAAACCAAACAATAAAGTGATTGTTGCAGAGATTAAATGATTTTTCCCCCCATACTTGCTTGAGTGTTTGTCTTTTTTATGGTTACTGGTTAATATGGATTACTGCCCTAATCATGCTGGTAGCAGCATTGCCAGGCCCTGGTTTCTGTGGTGAGAAGGGGAGCAGATGAATGTGAGCATGTGGGTGCTGCTGAGCTGGGGAAAAGCAGCAGTTCAGGGCAAAACAGCTGAGATGGGCCAAGTGACAGAAGGAATCACTGCCCCATAATTGCAAAGTTCCAGCTATTTTCAGAGCACAGCCAAGTTTATCTGCTTTTAATTCTGAAGCATAATTCTTAGAATTTGATAAATTGTCAGAATTGAGAGAGGTAAAAAAAAGAGAAAACCTGGAATAAGGACAAGGCAAACAGAAATTAAAATTCAGAGAACACTCCTGATACCTCTCAATGTCCCGTGCTGGACAGAAAGATAAATGCTAAAATCTTAAGCTTTGCTCCTTCCACTGTCTGTCACAGACAGGAAATCCTGGCTTTGCAGGGGAACACCATGGACCCACACTATTTTGGAAAATGATATCTTGTTCCTGCTGCCCAGTATCCTATCCGTCCAGCCGAACACAGATGTGCCCTTGTTTGGATCATCAAATCGATGCTCATACGTTTTTGGAAAGCCCTGTGTCTCCCAGGTACATGGCCCAGGGCCTCCAAACCATGAGCAGCTGCTCTGGTTTTCCCCTATAATGCACATTAGGAGACACAGGCTGACCAGGAGGCTGGTGCCAAGCAATATGAAAGATCTCAAGGAATTATTAAAAAAACCCCAAACCTCTGTCCCAAATGCATGAGGTTCTATTCCAGGTTTGAAATGCAGTGTGCAGAGCTGAACCCAGCCTTTCAGCCCAGCAAATGCTAAAGTACATTAGAAACCCTGTAAAGGTCTGCTGGTTTCCCTCAGGAGACACTTGGTGACTGAAGCCAGCAAGAGAAGGCAGTGAATGGGACAGAGCTGCTGTTCTCCTCCTCCCAGCGGACTCAAATCCCACCTGTGGGCTGCTGAATTTCTGAGAGCTCACCCCAAAGCCCCTGGGCTGGCAGGGGAGTTGCTGCAATGCTGCATGCAACTAGGTGCCTGCAGGCTGTGCTCCCAGACCTCTGTGCCTCCATTTCCCATCTGCAAGGGTGAGGTTTATGGGGTTTTTAGGTTTGTACAAAGGCCTGTGGGTGGGATGGTGCTGGCATGGCACTGGATGTGGAAATACTGCTCCTTCAGCTGCAATAGGCTACTGTGGGTGCTGGGAAAGAGCAAATGGAGAGGTGATGCAGGCAAGTGGAGATGCTGGATGACAGCTCCAGCCACACACAGCAGGGCAAAGATTTCCCCCAGATGCCCTCAGACACCTATTTTTAAACTATTGCATATGTTTCCTTTCATTAGCAGTCATCCTCATTTGCTTTGAAAGGAGGTTACAAATAAGGAGAAAGTCCCTCGTTAATTGACTGGATGATTTATTGCATCCTCCCTCTCTTAGCAGCCACACAGGCTTAAAAGCTCTATGAGAAATAGCTGCTCAGATTTTGTTTGGAAATGAACTGAGTGAAGACTAACGTGGAAGAGAAGGGAATAACCCCAGTTGCTGGTTGCCTGTTTTTTAACTATAGTGGGGAGGTCCCCAAAAAGGAGGCCCTCCCTGCATTCTGCTGATCACAGGCCCAAATCTGTCCACCACTCGGTGTCTGGTGTTTACTCTGGAGCAACAAAACTTGCTCTTGCTTGGCACTTCTGAAAGATGTAAATACAGACAGGATAAATGCACAGGTATTTCCTCAAATCTCATCAACAGTCACTTTTTCAATGCACAGAAATACTCCTACTCTCTGCTAACCCAGAGGGCAACTTCTGCAACCTTTGTAAGTCAGTCCCAGCAACTGATTTAGCAAACAGGTTTCAGGATGCTTTCAGAAAGGCCAGAAAGTACCACTGAGAATTAGGCTTCCCTGGCTAATGAGAGAGGGGGAGGAAAAAAAAAAGCCTAAAGTAAAAGGAAAAAAAAAGCCTAAACGAAAAGGAAAAAAATATAAGGAGTAACATAATGAAAAGGAGAAGGGGGAAAAAAAGAGAAAGTGGAAACAAAGTTTAAAGCAAGCTTCAAAAGCCATCAAGGCAACACAAAATGAAATGAATCCCTGATTTTCAAAAAGGTGTTCAAATGTCTTGATGCTGGGTATGAACTGAGGAGCTCGGACAGGCAAACCAGAGGGACGTTATTTGGAGCAACTTGCTGGCTTTCCCTCGAGTTTAATAATAGCAACTGTATTTATACGACTAAAATGTTTTTGTTAAAAGGCTAAGTACTGGTATGTCATGCTAGTCACTTTAATTTAAAATAAATTCTAAAAGTTCTCACTGGAAAGGCTTGCAGCTAACTATAAATATATGCAATATGCTGATGGATTTTTTTTAAAGCAAATTTATTCTTCTTCAGAGGCACTAAATTGCACAACTGTGCAGCATTTCTGTGGCACAAATTTTCAGAGGCCCTGGGAGTCAGGATTTGCAACTGATCTTGCTGTATTTTTATTTTTTTTAGCCCTTTTGCATGTAGTGGCAGCTCTGGCTGGTTTGATGGGGGGTTTTGATACATGAAGAGATTTAAAAAGATAGGCGAGAGAGAGAGATAATGGGAAAAATGAAAAAGGGAGAGTCCTGGGCAGGGTGACAGCACTTTTCCTCCCTATTACTCTGAGCATTTGGATGACAAACTGGTCAGTCAGCTATGAGACTGAAAACACTTACCCAGGCTCCTGTCCTGGGGCTTCTCCAGATGAGAAGCAATGGCCCCAAAAGCCCACTGCATTCATTACTTTTCCCTAAGAATGGAAACCACAGAAGGTTTCCCCCAGGAATGTCCAGCCTGTGCCCTGCACCAGCTGCACTCAGGGGGAGATGTTCCTTCATGAAACGAGGACAGCTGGATGATGAGGTGGATGGCAATTCCTTCCCCTCCTTCCCTGACACGGGGAACTCATTGCTGTGGCCAACTGAGAGCAGAGGCCAGGTGAATCCTTTGGCTCCTGCAATGGGAAGAGCCTCCAATCCCACCTCCCACTCCCTATGTGGCCACAACAGAAGGTACCTGCAGGTTGCCCTTTCCACTGAGCATTTCCATCTCCTTTTCAAGCCTCAGAATGAGGCAAAGAAAGTTCATCTGCATTTCAAACCCCAGCTTCTGCAAACTGGCCTTGGCCTATGGCCAACAGCACCCTGCCAGGAAGGGGAAAGCAACCAGGCAGGGTTGAGACTGCAAAAGAAGTCCTGGTGAGTCCCTCAGCCAGGACTCCAGCCTCCAGTGAGCTCTCTGGTATGTGGTGCAGCTCCATCCCACCGGGGCAGCCGGAGGACACGCTCCATTCACCGGCCTCTGTCAGGAGCGGAGCTTTCATTGCAGTTTTGTAAAGTATAATTATGGTGAATTCCTTAGAAGGGACTGAAGTCAGCCTGCTACCAGATAGCAGGAAATATTTATAACAATCACTTCCAACTGCAGCCTTTCATCTGAAATCTAAACAGAAAGCTGAAATCCCAGGCCTGTAAGTTGATACCTTGGCTATATATGGTCAAAGAACTCCATGGGGGAGAAAAAGATGCTAAGTCCCCAGCAATCCTCATACCCACGGCTCCAAGAAGATCCATTAACCTCTGCAAAATTAGCAAGCCCGCATCGCCAATTAGCTTTGAAGTATGATTGTCACGCTGTTGCATTAAGAGCTCTGCTCTCCCAGGGATGTCTCAGCGTGTCACACTCACAGCCACGTGTGAGACAGGGCACAGCACTCTGGAAATGCACAGAGATGTCCCCCAGCCCCGTGTGCCTGTGATAGCACTTGGGAATTATAAAGCACTCTGAAGGACTGCAAAGTTATGGGGTGACCCCCTGCACCCCTGCAGGAAAGCACTGCCAGGCAGAGGCAGGGCATTCACAAGACACCGGTGAACAGAGGAATGGTGTCCTCTGGTATTCAAGCTTGGAAAAATGAGAGCAAAAACAACTCCTGCATGAAAATGGACCTAGAAAATCACAAGGCATTGAAATGCATTGCTTTGGACTCTACTAACGACTATGATATCCTTTCTGAAGGAGTTCTTCTGATAGCAAAAGTCTACATTTTACACTATTTTTTTCCTTTTAAGAACTCCCACCACGTGTCGTCCTGCAGCAGCAGGAAATGAGCTGCAGAGCTTTACCCACAGAGGGGTTTCTGCATTGTGTGGCCCCCAGTGAGCAGCACAGGATCCTTCTTCCCAACCAGGAGCATGGCTGGGATAGAGGCATTTCCTTGTTGCCCCCTTCTGCTTTTACCTAAGCACTTGCTGACAGCAACAGGTTGCCCAGAGAAGCCATGGATACCCCATCCCTGGGAGCCTTCAAGGCCAGGTTGGACAGGGCTTTGAAGGAACCTGGTCTGGTGAAAGGTATCCCTGCCCGTGGCAGGAGGGTAGGAGCGAGGTCATCTTTAAGGTCCCTTCCAACCATGGTTCTATGGTTCTATGATGTATGTTCAAAACCTGACAGGCTTGAAAAACAGCACTGCAGCCTTTTGTTACAGGGGGAAGAAAAGGTGCATGGCCTATGAAGAACCAACAGCTTTGGCCCTAAATGCTTTGTCTCACCAAGACACTGCTGTTCACCACAGAGATGGCCTCATGCTCAAAAGCAAGGAGCTGGGATTCCTGCTCTCAGCCTGCTGCATGTAGGTTCCTAACAGCTCACCCATAATGTTAATCTCAAACCAGTCAAGTGAGTTTGCCAACATATATAAGCCTTGGCCTGGAGCTCACAATGCTTGGTCATCATCAAGGCATCAGCCTCTGCACAGGACATGTCATAGAGCATTCTGACAGGCATGTGCCTCTGGGGCAGCCTTTCCTTTTCATTGCAGTTGAATGCCTTCCCACTATTTGCAACCGAGTTTCAAGAAAACAGCAGTGAACATCTTAATTAAAAAACAGGGATTATAATAGAAAAGTTACATTTCCTTTTGTGAGATTTAACATACTGTCTCAACCTGCTTATTGTTATTAAGCACACAGCAGCAAATTCGTTTCTGCATATGTCCGTGCCATATGGAGTGTCAAAACCATGAGAACCATTTCTATTTCAATACAAACCCCTTTTTGTCTCTCTTTCTGTAACTTATGCTGTATCTCACAGGGCATGATCATGAAACCACCAAGCAATCAACCAAATTTTGCTTTCTCTCACTGCCAAAGCAGCAGTAACACCAGCCAGCTATGCCACAGCAAGTGGTGAGTTCCCAGAGTTGAAACAACCACTGGAAGCCAATCTCTTTGCAGTGATGGCAAGTAGGGAGATCTAGGCTTGAGAACTAGAGTTTGAAATAGAACCCCCTCAGTAGTTCTGCTGGTAGTTGTTATTTGTGGTAGTTGTTATTATGTGGGATGCATCGGGGGGATTATTGGGCTAAGCAGTGGTGGTGCACTCCCAGCAGGAGCTCATCCTGCAGGCAGCACCAGGCTGGACACACATGCACCACCGCATGTCCCAGCACGGCCTGGGGCACGTGCCCAGAGGGCACCAGGGTATCCTGAGTTATATCCCAGTGAAACACAGCTCATTTATTAATTTCTGACATCTGAGGACTAAGCCTGACGGACACCAGTCCTCTCTGCAGGGTGCCTGCAAGGCCAAACCCAGGCATTACACCTGTGTAGGTACTCACAGCACAGTTTAGGGCAGGATGACCCAGGCCCACCTGGTCTGAGGCAGGGCACGAGCCTCCTTCCCCTGAGGTCATGACACTCAGAAGACAAGGAAATTGGAATGGCAGGACAGAGGGAAGGCTGAGGCTGAAACAGGCACTATGATGTCTCTTCCCAGAGACAAGAGGTCTCTGGGAAGAAGGGGTTTTCTAGCCTCAGAGGAGGATTAGGTGGAAGACACCATGATGCCTGCTGCCTTATGTGAGAGCCCCTTTTCTGCCAATCCTCACTCCATATGCCTCAGAAGCCTGGCTACCTCTGCCCACCAGTGCACACTGCTCCCTGCCTTCTGTGCCACAGCCAAATGCGCGGTGCTCCAAACACTGCACAGCAAATGTGGAAGGACAGACCTGAAAAGGAAGGCATATCTGCCAGACATGCCCAGCCACGAGGCTGGAATGGAGAAGGAGCTAGCCCCAAAAGAGCACAGTGATATTTGCATGCAGGCTCATCCTCCCCAGCTGCAGGAGCAGGCAAGATCCACTCTTTCATGTGAATATGAGGCATCCTCGGTAGAAATCTGTTACAAATATTTGTTGGATCTTCTCTCGACAGTTTCAACAGATATAACCCAGGGGTTTAGCTACTGGGGAAAACTCTTCAGGTTTATCTGCAGTCTTTTATACTCCTCTAGACTTCAAAGATGAACTGCCTTTGCAGCTGATTTTTTTGAGATTTGAAAAGAGCTCCTTTGCCGAAAGAGCAGCAGTAGAGCCTCCCAACAGGAGCAGTGGCCAGGGGATCAGCCCTCCTGCTTCAAGGCATTTTCAGCCCCAGTTGTGGCTCAGCTGGCTTCCCTCTGCCAGGCTGCAGCCACCCTTACAGCTCTTCTGACAGAAAGAGGAATTATTCTCCCTTCACCTGGCAGGAGCTCCTCCCCAGGCCTCAGTGCCCACATGTTCAAGGCAAAGGCAAACCGGGCTTGTGTACCCTGCCAATCCATTCTCCCTTCTCCACTTGGTGGAGTCAGGCCTATTAACAAGATAATGAGAAGAAAGAAGTACAAGCCCGAAAAAAGCATCTCTGATGGGAGTATTTCAAAAGGCAGCTCGTTTCCAGAAGGCAAGAACTATTCTCCACATCAATTATCTACAGAGATGCAAGAAACTGCTTGACAATGAGAAATTAGATAATAAAAGCTCTGATTTAACTCATTAAGTTATGGCTTCAGGTATGTGTAGTCCCAGTGCATGCTGAATTTTGTTTATGCCTGCATTGCAACCACCTCTGGACAGCACTGCTAGGAGGCACAGAGTGACTGAGGAAGAAATTGAAGGTAATTTTGTTCTGCAGCTCGAGAAATGTGAGCCATTTCCACTGTCACAGCATGCAAGCAAACCTCCACCTCCCTCCCAATGGAACCTCAAGCAATGTGACTGTACCCCCCACAGCAGGATCATGGTCCAGGGTCCTCCCAGCAGAGTAAATTTCTGCAGGTCACTCACTGTTAGTGTTGCAATGCAGATTTCTGTCAGCAAGGACTGAAGTAGGCAAAAGTGACATTTTATTTTGTACCAGGTGTCTTCTCTAAAATACAAATCAGCAACCCCTCTAAATCTATCTGGTTTCTCCTCCTCCAGCTTTCTTAATGAAGAGCAGGTATGCTTCTGTGGAGTTTCCAATTTTCCTCACTTTCACCGAGAGGAGAAAATGCAGCAAGGCACTTGTGGGGGGAATCCTCAATCCCCAGTTTCAACTGTTGTAGGAATGACAACCAACAAACCCATACAACCTCTGTCCCACAGGAAGGTCAGCCAAATGATCTCTACAGGCCACCCCCGGCAGTTTTGACATACATAGCTATGTTGTATCTGTAGTTTACACCAATTTGAGACGAAGCCTATCTTTTATAAACTGATGGCTTCCATCTCAACCAAAATCTTCCTGCAGCCAGCAGAGACATCCCACAGAACAATGAGGAAGATCTTGCTCAAATATCAAGGGACACACCAGAGGAGAGCCTCAGGAGACCCCACACTTCACTCATACTGCAACATGTCTGCACCCTTGGGAGCACGTCCGTGAGGGAAGGGCTTCCCCTTATGGTGCCTTCCAGCCTCCTAAGGGTTTAAACTCAGCCAGTTAATCCCAGGTTTGCTACAGGTGCGACATAAACCAGTCTGTCCCAGATCCTGCTTTGCCTACAGTGGATTCCCACCATCCTGTTGTGTTAATGACACACTGCTCTTTCTGTGCTGGAAGTCATTAGTGCAGTGGTGTTGGGGAGATAACTGCTGCCAAATCGAGGCCCTTGCTCATAATAGCTGGTGCAAAGAGAACATAATTTTACTTCATCTTTAATGACCCAAATGCAAGCCTAAAGCTACCCGTGTTCAAATGCGTTAGCTGAGCTCACCAGTTCTCCTCTAATTAGTCCATGTGTCTAAGTTCAGAAAGAAATAAATGAATTAAACTTATGCCACAAATCAAAGGGTGCTGCACCCAGCAAGGACTGGAGGGCAAGCACTGCTTCCCGCTCCCCATGGGTGTTGGTGGAGGTCACCACGATGCTGTGCTCTGGGTCCAAAACTGTCACGTGGCTCTGCAGCTTCCACCTGCTCCTTTGCAGGATTTTCCCTCACGTAACTGGGGTGCTAGAAACAAATCCTTACTTGCAAAGAGCTGTTGCACAAGTTGCCTGACAATATATACCTTCTCAACGTACGGGCCTTCACAGAGAAACTGAGGTGCTGAAGTGTTGTTGCTTCACCTTATGTCACAGTTGCCGTTAGCAAGGGTTTTCAAAACACTTGGTCTGAAATGCATCCCCCCTGCTGAAGTTTCCAGAGTCAATGAAGGAAAGTTTGGTTCAAAATGCAAAATGAATTTTCTGTGAAGCAATAAATAACTAAAACAAAAAAGTGTCAATCCCGAACTTCAATTAATTTCTTCAGACTTCCAAAGTGGTTTATTCAGTTGCAGCTTTCCTGAAAGGTCAGGCTTTTTTCCTTAACTAAATAATGCTCACACAGATCGGTACATTTCCCCTCATGTACAGCAAAGGAATTTTAAACCTCTGCTCTAGCTGGGAGGGAAAGGATTAACACAATATTAAATACAGAGCTCTTCATGTTATCCTTTTTCTTTTCTCTCTCCCATGCACTGCCTTGGCACCAAAATGCTGACGAATAGCAGGAAAACTCAGACCAATTTCGTTCTCCCTTTCCTATGCAAGTGATTTTTCTTGGCAAGGCCAGAAGCATTCTCTTTTCCTCACTGCTTTTACCTTTGATGCCTAATGCCAAGCCAGGGTTCTCCCTGCAAACACACTGAAGATGAAACTTGAGAGCTTTTTAGAAGTACCTGTTGCAAACCAGAGCAGCACAACCTTGCTCTAAGGTTTGATGGCACAGGGGGGCTCTGAAGAGGACCTAAGCACTTTGCAGCTCTCAAGTGCTCAGCAGCAGCTAAAAGGAAGCATTCATATGAACCATTGTGATTTTGGCCCCTTTCACTTTTTCCTTCCACTCCAATTTTCAGCATGCATTCACCTCTTACCTTATCCCACCTCATCCCCACAGATGCATTTCCCTGGTCTCCTTTCAGCGACTCGAATTGCTGAGGCAAAGGCATATGCAGCCCTTAGATACACAAGCACCTTGCATCCCTTTGCATCCCTTTTGGAGATGTTTGCAGTTGCTGCCTGAGTGAGCCCATCTACTCACACCCAGAGGAAAGGGCAGTGGTGTGGATTAGCTTTGTGGCTGAGCCGTGCAATAACTGCAGGTGACAAATGAACTGTGCCCATGAAGCAGAGCAGTGGCTGAGCAGTGCCACACTCCCTTTGATGTGTTGGATTAAGTGCCTGTTTTTTAAGCCCCGAGAGTCTGTATTTTCCAGAAGGCCCCTGGTTTATACCATGCATGTGGTTAAGTAGGTTGCTCTGGCTCTCCCTTCTCACTGGTGCTGACTCTGCTCTCCTCCATTTCACACCAGAAACCCGAGACCCCAGCACAGTATCAGCCGGCCTGGCCCTCAGATTGCAGTGATTGGGGGTGGAAAACAGCCCCTCTTGTGCCCCACAACCACAGCCTGCCTTGCCCTCATTGTGAGCAAGCCCTGTGCTCATGCCCAACAAAGGCAATGAACCTCTCCTCTCCCAGGTTTCCTCCCAGCACTGCCAAGGCTCTGGCCCTGCCTCACAGCTGGCAGCTAACAGCTTCCCAGCATCTCCCCTAAAAATGCACTCCTTCAGCAGGGTAATGAGCTCCCCAGGTTGAGTCTTTTACTGACTCCCCACAAATCACTAGAAGGACAAACTGCTGGTTTGGTTCATTAGCAAGTGTTTTGTAGAAATCTGTTTGTGTATTTCCAAGACACCAACAGGCTCATTCATACTAATGTACGAAAGCTTGAATTGAGAAGCAACTTAAGCCTTCCACCTTCCCTTGCAGCTCTGCAAGATAAGGCAATAGAGAACAATTCTTCCCCCAAAGCATGGCAAATTCTCCCCTGACACACCAAGGACCGGACAGGGCACACTAGATATTAGTGAGCATTTTTCTTAAAACCACAGCTCTTGGAGCCCTGGGATTCAACAAGAAATTTAATTTTCACCTAAAACACAATGAGTGAAGGATGCCCTGAGGTTTTAGCTCTTGGCACAGCAGAGGAAAACATCACCAGAAAGGCTCATACAAACAAAATGAACCTCAATGGCATTGGCATCACTTTCAGGTCTTGTAACATTTTAAGCAGCGGTATCACCAGGGAAGCTGTTTGTGACAACATCACAGATGTGACTCATGGGCTTTGTGCAGTGAAGGGAGAAAGGTTCAGCACAGAGCAGATTGCAGGGGCAAGAACCAGGCAAACAAGTGTTAAGCTTTCCTACCTGACCATGCAGGAGCCACTGTGGGAGTCACAACCACACCAACCAAGATTTTCACTGCTGGAACTGAAACCCCTTCGCAGCAGGGGACTCCAGTGAGCCCATGGGTGCCCCGTGTGACCACACTCACCCACCACACTCACACAGTCAGACAAGATTCCATCACCAGCTCAGTCCCAGCTTTCCTGTAGCAGAGTCCCAAATGGTTCCTTTAAGTAATTTAATCGTGGTGCAGTCACACTGTAACAGTCTGAGCTGATGCCTCCGGGATCAGTGAAGGAATCTTGGGCTTCTGCACCCTTACGGTCTGTGCAGCCATTCCTCTAATGCTCTTCACTCCCCTTACATGTGCCCCCTGGTCCAATGGTGATACCTGGTCTGGGGTCTTCTCGCTGTTTACTTGGATTCTCTCAGAATGTCTGAGGGACCCAGCCAGCACTGCAAGTCCCCATGGCCTTTGTCAGGCAAAGGGTGGGTGCCAGGTCGTGGCCCCTTGCCTGAGGTTCCGACCATTTCCCCCACCCTGGGCACAACCTGCAGCTCCCACTGCAGCTGCACAATGAGAGACCTGCACTAGGGGTGTTCCTCGACAAGAACAGGAGACAAGGGTGCAGGAAAAGGAGCCCTAGCCTTTTACCTGTGCTTTTCAGAGTTACTGCCTTTAGAAGGTAGTGCCCTCTGGCACTCTGTATTTACAAATTAAAACAGGGACCACTTCCTTTGACACCCAAGGCTCAACTAAAAGCCTTCCTTAAGGGTTTGAAGTTGCTGAGGAAGAGGAATTTTGCATAACTTGAGGCTGTTTCTGCAGTTCTAATCTGTCAGATGATATGAATCCATCCAAGCTTTCCCCCATCATGATTCTGCATTAACACCCAGCAGCAGCTATGGGATAAAAGCTACTGCTGCAGTCCATGAAGCTTGCTGGCTCAGCTGGCACAGTGCAACAGGGAATGCTTGAGTACAAGACAGGTACTTTACAGGGAAACCAAACTCTCAAAAAGCCCTCCTGGCTTGAAGAGGACAGGTGAAACTATCAGAAGTCAAGGACTACATACATGATGCAGCAAAGGAACAGGGAAGGGAAGTAGGTGCTTTAGTGGCTAGAGGAAACTTGTAGGAAAACAACCTAAGATAACTTTGCAGGGTTTGTGGAGCAAAGGGGAACATTGGCATGGTGCTCCCTGGAGATATTAGGACACCCCTGGCTGGCAGGCACAGGGACAGGAGTTTTATCTCCTATGCATTGGGAGAGAAGGGCACAAAAGTTCTTTCTCAGGCTACGTACAACCCTCTCTAACTTTGCCTACATTCTCAGGTGAGCCTGTCTTTGCATAGGTGTCTGCAATGGTCTTGCCCAGCTGCATGTAAGAGCAGAGCAATCTCCCTTTCTGTTCCCAAGATCTGGGTTGCCATTACCTGCTCTGGGACGAGGAGAACATTGCACAGGAATAAGGAGGTGGTGGTCCAAGAGATTTTCCCTAGCTCTTCTCTTCAGACGTGTTTCCCAGGTAAAGTTTGATAAGCATAGCCCCTAGCCTACTGCTGCCTTCATCTCTGTTCATTAGCACCTTTGTGAGGACTTTCCAAGACTGCCAGCTCTCAGGGGGCTCATATACGTGTTTTAATTGTATATAATTAAATACTGCTCCCTTATCTAGATTTCAAAGTTTACTGTTGGGGCTTCAGCACGATGCTCTCTTCCCCTCTAATTAGCTTCCTTAATCTGTGCAGCCTTGCTTCTTCCCCCACGGGGACAGGGCTCTCCTGCTGGGAAGCTTGGATTGCGTCTAATTATTAGCAAAGGAGACAGACGGCAGCACTGCCCCTGCCCCAGATATCCCTTGTGAGCAAGGAGCCCAGAGTGGGCAGCCACAGGGAAGCTGTGCAGGTTCCATGTGTGCATTTGGTCTTCCTGCTCCATCTGTAGGGTGCTTTGCATGCTATCCCATCACAGGTTTACAGCAGAAGACCCTGAAGAGCAGGGGCACCTGACTGAGGTGCAACTCACAGGATGAACACGTTTGCCTGGCTAGCACATAGCAACAGGAGAGAAAGGGTTCCCAAGGACTTGTCTGACCCAACGTGTACTACAAGAGACAATACACCTGATATCTTCAGGAAATTTTTGGGCAGTGCCTTCTAAGCTGTCCTCTGATGTTGACAGGGGCCACCCACTCCCCCAAGAGAGAGCACAAGGATGGTTACCTTCCTCTTGAATATCTTCAGGATGACATCTGTCTCATTCATTGCAAGAGCACGATGCTGTGAGTCAGATTTGGCTGCCAGGTCATAATGGCACCTCCTGACTTGGTTGTTCCCCTCCCACCTGAATTTGTGCTTATGACTATTCTTGCACAAGCACTCTACAGTGTCTTGCTTCTGTTCAGGCTAATTTGCAATCCATCCCTGTAAATTCCCATCCTACCTTTGACAACGCTTTCAGACTCTATTATCTTTCTATCTGCAAGTTAAAACACCAAATTTCTTTCTCAACAAGCCCAAAAAAGCTCCATTTCAGGCCAAGCACCTACTGAACACCTTTTCACCCCCATTCAGTGACATATTTCTCCTTCCAGACAGGTTAGACCCCATCACCCCAGTGGCCCATTTAGCCAGGGCTTGCTTATGACAGTCCTGAACAAGGCAACATTAAAAGCCCTTCTGAAGCTTAGTGATATGACAACATTGCTTCTCCCTTACCCGAAAGACTGGCATAAAAGGAAATTAGGTTGGCTTGATAAGATTTGTTCTTGACAAATATATGCTGGCTGTTACTCATCTCCTTGTTATCTTTGAGATAGTTACAAATAACGTGTTGATTTATTCTAGGCTCTTTTAGGTACAAAAGCAGACCTAATCTGGCTGAGCTGCTTTTGAAGGCAGCTTCTGAGCTTGCCTGCACGTCACCTATTGCCCAGGAAACCTTCCAGAGGGACTGCTAAGAGCCCCTCATGCATTCCCCTTCCAACCCAAGGCTAGGCTTCAGGATGCTTTCTGGTCTGAGGACAGGCAGGCTGCACCATCTCTGTCCTACACCTGTCTGGTCTCATGAACACAGACAGCGATGAGGGACCTGCTTCTTGGTAGAATCTGTTGTTCATCTCCCTTCCCCTTCTTCCTCTGCCTTGCTAAGGTGTGAATGTCCAGAATATCTCCTTCCTGCCTGATTCTTGTCCAGTTCCTGCTTGGCTGGATTCTGACCCAACACTCCCTCACTGCTCTGTTACAATCCTCCCCACTAAACTGACCCATTTTCAGATTTTTGTATGAATGTTTCTGAGTTTCAGGTCACTGGAGAGCTCATGAGTCAGGTAAATCTCTTGCTACACTTCCCTCCTTATCCCCAGGACGATTTGTGCCGGGGCCTTTGATACTGCCTTTACTTATTTTTACCCTGCTCAGGGGTGATATCTTATTTCCCTAGGTCCTGTCACACACCCAGTCCACTAAGGAGGAAGATAAATTTCAATAACCAAACCTAAAGTGTGAATGGAAATCTACTGAACCAAGCAAATACTTGGCTCCTGTGCAGACTCTGGTGCCAGGTAAAACCTGCTCTCTACCTGCTTGAGCCAAAGTAACAGGTTTTGTTTCAGATCAAGCCTCCTCTTCTCAATGAAACCAGGGCGTCCCTCCCCTGCTCACTGCAGCCTGATTCATTCCAGACTCCCGGCAGAACTGGCTTTTTTTCTGCCTTATATGCTGTGACAGGGCTGTGAATTTCTGTGAGAGCTGTGCAGTGTGAGGACAGCAGAGCCTGGGCTGCACAGTGGCATTGCCCAGAGCGAGGGGAGGGCTGTGGCCGAGGACACACAGCTCCTCGGAGCACAATGTCCACAGTCTCCAGACAGCTGTGTTGCCTGCCCTTATCCAAAGGCATGCCAGAATAAGTCATCTGTCACAACACTGGTGCTCAGGATGCATGGGGTGAGGTTTTGGGGCAGAAGATGGCAGAACCACGGCCACATGAGCTGCACAGAGACAGGACGGCAAGCGCCAGGGGGGATGCTGAGAGCCTGCTTGGGCAGTTTGGGGGCTGCTGAGTGTGCTCATGGACCCATAGATTTCTACTCCAAATTGCTTACAAAGACAAATGTATAACCATTTTGTTCTATAGGATGATGTGTACTGACAAATTAAATCAGGAACATGCAAGCACATCTCAAAATGTGTTTCTGACTGGGAAGAAAGCAACCAAGTTTGGAAAAGAACTCTGAGCAAATCAGCCTTTTTTTGTCTGTTCTGTTCTGGAGCCGGTAACAAACTTCATGTCCTTCTTATGTCCCAGCCAGCGACACAACAGCTTTGGCACCTGGTGACAGTGCATCTGGCCCTTGGGACAAGGATCTCCACAGGGTGCACTGGGCTTGTGGTTGACTTAGAGCCAGGTTGCATGACCCCAAAATAGCACAGTGTGCGTCTACCACACACGAGTGTTTTAATGGGAGCAAATAACCAGAGGAATCACTCAAACCCTCCAACGAGCAAAGAAGCTTCCTGATAGCAATGCATAAAATTTAAGCCACCTTTAGGAAAACCCCAGAAGTAGTATCTCTGCACTGGACTCCACTCAGTTGGGCCCCATGTCTGTCCTCAGCCATCTGAGCCTATCTGCACTCAGGAGACCTTTCCCTGGAAAGGACCTTGCTCTGATGGGGCAGGCATATGCCATCAGTTCCATCGCTCCCCTTTTAGCACCCAGTTCACAGGCATCCAGCCATGCCCCCATTCTTTGCTATTGCTTTGTTTTTCATTGCCAGACGCATTTTATTGTTACTTTGATTGTGTAGGAAGGAGTCCAGACATTATGGAAATGGAACCATATAGGGACTGGGCAGAGGAGGCTGATGCCGGTCACCCTCTTACTTACACAGCAGTGGGAATATTTTCTCTCTTACACTAAGATATTTTTAAAACAGAGAATGCTGTTACTATTTGTTGTCACCCAGGATCCAGCATTGCCATTCTTGGAAACCAGCACAACGCCTCTAATGTCATTGTCAGAAAATTTATTAGTAGAGATTTTGATGTCTCCCAAGATGTCCTCAGGCTAACTGGCATTTATAACTCGACGAGGACTGACCTTAACTGCAGCCATGCTCAAGACTGCAAAGAGGGGGACATACCCATACTCATGAGTACCAGTGCAGGCAAGGCCATGCACCCACCATGGCACACGCTGTGGCTGTGGAAGGCTGTTAACCAAAGCTCCTCATCTAAGAGTACTGGAAACACACAGGTGGTTCAGCAAGACCAGACCGTGAAGGTTAAGGCAAAACAGTTACCCTATGGTGCTGGAGAACAGGAGAAGGAGCAGAGACAAGGAATAGGATAGGTAACTTTCCCCTCGCAAGGCAGTGATGTGCATGTCCTTGCTAATGGACACACAATTTTGTCCCTGGTGTGAGCAGAGCCAGTAGAGAAACACACAGGCCAGATCCAGGCGTGGAAGACTGTGGAAAGCCTGCCTGACAAGGGCAGGGCAACGTCACCTCCCGCTGTGAGCAGAGAGCTGGCTGATCGCACTCCATCCGCCTGCAGCATGTGGGATGATGCCTGCAGGCTCAGACTCTCCCTCTGAGGAGGGTCTGCCTCTGACTCAGTCTGCCAGGTCCAGCTTCTCCTCTTTGTTTGGCTTTGGATGGCAGCAGATGTTTCTCTGCCCATCTGTACAGATGCCTGGATGCCGGCTGTGGTCAGCTGTCTGCTTTTTGTTCTGTCACTCTCATTTTGAGCCCATGGATTCAGCCTTGCTGCTGGAAGAATACTGAGTGCCATCCCCTGAGTTCAAACCCGAGGGCAAAGTGTCAGAGGAAAGAAACCTATTCTCAAGGCACAACTTGAGCTCCACTTGCATTGGGATCCTGTGTGCTAATGAACTACTTCTCCCTGCTCAAGGATTCGCCACAGCAATGGATCCCCTGCACACAGCTGGGAGAGGGATGGATGCCTGCTCTGCTGTCAAAACCTGCTGGTGCCAGCGCTGCTCCCAGCAGTGCTCAAGCACATGCCAGGGAAAGAAAGGGTCTGCAAAGAGGGATAGGACTTCTCCTACCCCCTATTCTTGTCTCCCCATCAGGGAGCTGCGGAGCAGTGCTTCACTCCAGGATAACTTTCCCACGCCAACAAGCTTTGCTAGGGTTGTTGTTTTAATTTCTTAAAACAAGTCTAAATTCTGCATTTTATGAATTACTACAATGCATTTAATAGGTAACCTTTTCATAAAAGAGCACAGCGGATGTGTACACAGGCCCTGATGAAGCTAATAACTACCTCTCAGTGGCTTTCAGGGAGTTATTACATATTTAAAATCCAAGCTCCCTTAATCAACCACAGAGATGCAGCTGGCAGCAGTAAATTGCCAACAACAGTTCATTACAAATAAGGAAACATTGGTTTTTCAAGGACAAAAACTGTGTCAGCTAACTCTTGTCCTCACCCTTCTCCCCCCTCGCTCACCCCCAGTGATGTGATGGCACAACTTGCTTCGTCCAATAATACGACTTCACTGCCTAATCCCCTCCACAGGGGACATCATGAAATCAAGTTCCTGGATTTCCTGACTTATTTGGGCAAATGGCACAGTCTGCATCCCATGCTCACCCTCTGCAAGGCAGCCAGGGGCAGGACTTGTCCCACCACACCACAACGCCCCAGGAGCAGAGGCAGCCATGGCACGCTTGGGGACACAGCTGCAAGTTTGCGCTTCACAGGCTGCAGACCTGACGTGGCACTTGGGAATGAGCTTTTCAGTACACACCATGTCCTGGGCACAGCACAGAGCGAAAGGTCTGTGAACACCACGTGGCCTTAGTTCCTTGCTGTCTCCTAGGAGACATGTGGTTGACCACACAGCTGAGGCAAGAGCACAGCAGTTTAAGAGAGTTGTCCATGCCTGGGAGATATTAAGGGTAATATTTTAAGAGTGTTCAGGACAGACTAAACATTGAATGAAGAGGAGAAAAAGAAAAGACAGCTGACCCTGTTAGAGCTGTATCTTCCCATCTGAAGAGGGGACAACCAACTTTTGGCTTTCAGGAACCAAAGCAGTGATACATTTCAGGCCCAGAGACCTTTCCTCCTCAAAACTCCCTTGGAAAGGGAAACAGGCCCCCATCCATGCTCAGCGTGGTGCAACACATCTGCTCAGACCCCTGCTGTGGGCCATGGCGAGGATCACGTCCCAGAAGATGGACCTGTACTGGATGGACCAGGAGTACTGGGTGCTTCTTCAGGATGCAAGCCCTAGATCCAGGTGGCCATACTGCCTGCAAATCCCAGTGGGCCAGGCAAGACTTCCAGTGGCGAGGGGAAAACACTCTGTAAACTCCAAGCTGAGCTCTGGCAGTAGGCCAAATAAGAGTTTAATCTTTGTTTGGTCTATTGTGATGTCTCACACTGTGCTGCAGGCACTAACCCTGTGCAAGCTGGGGCTGGTGAGTGAGGGGATGCACATTGGTCCAGCTGAACAAAGTGGGACCACAAAGAGGAAGAGACAATGTGCTCAACAATGAAACCTGAAAAGGGGAATGTTCATTTGCTTCCCCTTCAGACTGGTTTAGAGCAGTCTCCTTGCCACATCAGAAGACACCCTCCTTTTCAACTGCATCCTACTGCAAGGCTGCTCATGCTGGAGGGCTTTATATTTTTCTCTGAAGCTGTGGGCCACAGATGAAAAACTGAGATAGAAGGGCTCCAGGCTGAGTCAGGATATTATTTTTATTGTTTCTTTAGAAATACCTGACCCAACTTCTTTTGGAAAAGAAAAAGGGCACTTAAAAAAGCAGTACCACTTGGTTCCCCTCCTGCCACAATCTATATTTATTGACGTCGACATTTTTAAAGGGCTCTTGGGAGGGAGCCTGTGTGGTTTCTTGGGACACTTCTGAAAAAAATCAGAGGATGTAGCTGATGTTTGTGCCTCTGTTAGTATTTGTCTCCTAAATTTATGTTTCCAGGGAAATGCCCAAACTGACTCGGACAAGTCAAATTGTGTCACTTCCTAAATCTGCAGCAGACATCTTTTATAAAAACAGCTAAACTGTATATTATAAACAGCAAGGTCATTTGACATAAGGTTTTCCAAGCATTTACAGGTGTGACTGCATAGGTGAAATATGAATTTAATTGGTTGTCCGTATAATTGTGTGTACCATCTTCCTCACTGACATCAATGCAGTAAAATCTTTTCTTTTGGGGTGTGTGCACAGACATCTGGAATGCAGACTGTAACAGATCTCTGGTTGCAGTGTTATCTCTAGAAAAACGACAAATTTTTGAACATGAAAGAACACAGTTTTCACACAGCTTTGCAGTCACATCTGGAAGAGGTGCCCCTCCTGATGCTTCAAGACAGAAAGGAGAAGAGCTGATGGGACATCAGCCAAGGGAAGGATTGCTTCCTCCTCTAATATAGGAAGCTGGACTTCTTTTGAATTATTTAGCATTCAGTCAAGAGACAAAAATACACTGGCTGGATGAACCAGTGACCTCTTCTATGATCACAATGACTGTAGTAGAGGGTGGACAGGAAGAGCCTACAACGGCACATCTTCTCCATGCACTAAAGAAAGCTTTAATCATTAATGGAGATGCAAGACAAGGCTTAAGTCACCTTGTTGAGGATGGCCTCAGAGGGAAGGCTCTCTTACTTTAAAACACAGCACCTACATTCATCTCAGAGACCCAGGTACCTGTGCAACATCACTGACACTGACCTTGCTGAGACCCCAGTCAGACACCTTCAGCTTTCCCACAAGCCTTGGAACAATTTGTCTTGCAAACCCAGCTAACCCCTTTGCAAAACACATTGAAATGCTGTTCCTTTCACTTGCTAACATGCATCCATTCAGCACACAAGCTGTGCTTCAGGAACAAGGAGCAGAGAATTATCACTCCAAGAGGCAGTGCTGGGATAAAATGTTCCACAGAAGGACCTACATCTTCCCTATTACACATCCTCTTTGATAGCATCAGAATGAGATGTTTGTTTAAATACACAGAGCAGTGTGGCTCAGCAGTTAAACTGCAATTTTGTGTACTCTGGGAAGGGGGACATCAACAGATTGCAAAATGGGAAAGTCTCTCTGGACACTGCAAACAAACAACATGTTACGTAATTAGGCCTTTTGGGAACCAGAGGAAGGTCTCCAGAAGATCAGGGCCCTCCCAGCGCTTTCTAATTTTACTGGGACTTACCAGCGAGCCAGCCCTCTAATAATAGAGGCTTGTGCATGCTTTTATTTCATCTTCATGTCTCCCTGTACTGCCCTACCTTTGCTATTACTGCCCCAGAAAAACATATCTTGCTCACTTTTACCAAGCTGATTGATACAGACTTGAAGAGGCACTAAAGGCCTTTAAAAAGGGAAGGAAAGACATCTCTTGGCCATCAGAACATGGGAAACCCTGAAATTTTAGAACTTTATTGAATCCAATGTGCTAGGGAATTGCACCATTCTACCTAACTGCAGTTTAGCTGAAGTACAGCACTATCAAGCAATGACAGAGCAAAAAGTCTTTAGCTCTATAATCCACATATTGTGCCAGTATGTCTTCTTTATTGGAGCAGATTCTTCCAAGGGAGGAGGCCTGTAAGCAGCAGCTCACCATCAGGACAACTCCGCCTCTGTGCTGCAGGGTTGTCCTAAACTTGTGCCCAGGCAAAACCTGCAGGAAATATTCTGCAAGTCAGGTTGCATCACCCAGCACCTGAACACGGGCCTGTAGCAGCCAGGTTTTAGATTAATACCTACTGCCTTCCAGGCACATGAATAGATTGGAATACATACCATCAGTTTCCTTCTGTGCAGGTCCTCTCCCACCTGAATGGAGAAAGCCCCTTGGTCAACATCTGGCCCTGCAGTCACTACCTCCTTACACCCACTCCCCAAGCCCTTATCTGTGCCAGGCTGTGAACTCTTCTGAGGTACCATCACTCACTGTAATTCCTGGCAGAGATACTTTAAAGGCAATAGAGATACAATGGCATCTGCACAGGAAAAGCACACTCGGATTTCTAAGAAAGGTGCTTTCCCTTGGTTCTTGCTTGGTGTGCACATTTTGACTGCCGGTGATGGTAGAAATGATACAACTTTTAACATTTTTTATTTAACTTTAGTCAGAGGTTTTATTCGTCTTTGCCCAGGGGGAAAGGAATTGAAGTTTCTTTTCAAAAGACTCTGTTCCCTGTGTGAGGCCTGATGAGTTTAACATCTACACAGATTGGGAGTCACCAGAAGATACAGAGGAGATGAGTGACCAATAACGAAGACTAATGAGTGTCAGCTCCAAACATCACCCCCTGGCATGGTCAGAGACACCTGGCCTGGAAAAGACTGGTAAGAGAACCAAACAATGAGGAGCAAATTAGCATTGAAGGCGAAGGGATCGACAACCAACAGGGGATTGAATACTAGGAATTGTGTAATTTAAGACCAACTAACTAGAATTTCTTGTGTTTTGTCTGTATAAATATGCGAAACATGGGGTAAAATGATGGAATGATTTTCCCTGCACAACCCAGGTAATGTGTAGATGAAATAATTTCTACTGCACATCCTGGCCAGAACAACATCCTGGCCAAAACAAAGTAATGCCTTGATTCTTTAATACTAAAGAGACGTTGTTGCAGGGTTTTTGTTTTTCCCGCAGTTTCGGTGACAGTGAGAAGAGGAAGGAGGAGGCCTGCAGCCCTGGTGAAGGGCACACCAGCACAGATGCAACAGGATGTGGTCAGCCTGCTTCCAGCACACCCCTTTGTTACTGGGCTGGTGGCAAAAGTCAGCAGTGAACAGCTTAGTGGAGGTAAGGCCACCAGCAGAGGCAGCAGGCAGAGCAATGCCAGGGAGAACACCTCACCACGTCACAGCCTGAGCACCAACAGGCAGCACACACACACGTCTTGGATGAAGGACAGCACAGATCCTGGCCAGAAAGATGGATCCAAGACAAGGAATAGTCAAAGCCCCTCTAAGTGCCATTTCAGTGCCTGTGGCCATGTGTTTGGCCTGCCATGTAAACATGTCATATCCCATGGGAACTGGGAACAAACGTCAAAGTCTAGCTGCCACTAGCCCAGTTTTGCTAGTGAGTGACCCGGATAAAAAGTAAAGAGCCTTTGGGAGATATCCTTATGGCCTAGTTCATTGCATCTCTGCAGACAACTCCCTGCTTCTCCCAAAATGGAAAAAAAAATTCAAATAACTCCATTGCTCTCCACTACATTTATCATTCAGAAGCCAGGAACCATGTGCTCTTGACCCTTGTGTGAGCAACATGCATGTTCTGGCCTCCAGATTGCTAGACCTGTGAAGTTTTTGTTCAGTTTTTCCTGGGAAGTCAAAATCCCAATTGGTAGAAATCCTGTCTGAGAACTACAAATCACCTTTTTCTCCCCCACCCCTCCTTCAAGAAATTTTATGACGAAGTTTCATTCTCCCTGTGCACATGCAGCAGATACAGCTGACAGACAGAACTCCAGGACCACTCTGGGCACTCGCCATGGTTTGTCTCAGCTCCTAGGAGAACAGCAAGTAGTACAATATATAACACCCAAGCCAACATTTAGCTCTCCCCCGACACAGCAGTGCATAAGTTCTATGCACTGGTTTTGTGCTACAGAACTTAGTCCCTGTAGGCAGGGACTGATCTGCAAACACAGAATTCACTGTAGGAAGAGCCTGAGGCTGGAACAGCACGGCTCCCAACCCTTACTCCTTGCAGAGAGCCAGCTGGGCAAGGAAACGTCTTCATGACATACCTAAGGGTGGATCTTTTCTACCATGACTTACTGAGCAAATTTATATTCTCCACATAATGTAATAAGGCTACAGCACTAATAATTTTTCCACCATCCACATAGCAGCACTCAGGAGTAGCCTCCAACAGCCTTCAGCCTCCTTTTTATTTGCAAGCAGCCAAATGTGGCTGCAGTTGCATCCTAACCATGAGGCTTCCCTGCATGACAACACTTTTTCAAGACATGTACTGGACCATTGTTCAGTGCCTTTAGAAGAGGAGGAGACGAGACCTTCACCAAAGCCCTGAGCAGAGCATCTGTAGGCCAGGCTGTGACCCTGTCCTAGATGATCTGACGCTCAACAGGAAAGAGGAAGTCGGTACCACAATTCACACATTCAGCCTAAGCCCTTTGCAGGGCACGCCCTTGTGCCTGGGTGGTCACAGTCACCTCGGGTTTGTTCTCTGCTCCACCGCAGAGCTGAGGCTGTAGAGATCTGCTCAGTGCACGGGTACAGCTCCCAGCTCAGTTCCACCTCCCTGCTGCTGGAAGGCTGGAGTGCCCCTGACCTGGCATCACTCTCCAGTGTGCTGGCAAGGCAGGGATGCAGCATTTCAGGCTCCCCAAAGCACATAAGGCCATTCATGGCTTATTGCAATGTGCTGGCACCCAAACACCTCTAGTGCTGCTCTGGGAGCTAAGTGCATTTTGTTTCAGGAGAAACAGAGACTGTAAGAAACAAATAAAACCTTGACTTACACTATCTCATCGTTCTGGAACTCCAGCTCCCCGCAGGTGTCTTCAAAATCTTCTCCTCCACCTTTGGCCGTGCCTTCAATGGTTTTGTAGGGCACAATAACATTTCCTCGTGCTCCAGAGGTTCGCAACACTTTCACTTCCATGGTTCCTACGCTTTCACTGATGTGTGTTACTGGCTCCTCAAAGGTGAAGATGCCAGCGTGGTCATCATCAAAAATGGTAACAGTGGCAGTAGATGGTGATCCCAAGCAGGCAAGCGTTGAAACACGACTGGCCTCCAGAATGCCCTCATCTGAGGCCTCGGTGCTCACACGGACGTTGCTGAGATGGACCAGGAAGTTCTCATCCTCCTCAAATATGTCGTCATCGATTATGCCAACACGTATTTCCTTCTGGGTCTCTCCAGGCTTGAAGACCACCGTCCCTTCAGTGAACTCGTAGTCAGAGCCAGCATTGGCCGTCCCGTCCTCTGTCCGGAAGTCCACGTACACCGTGTTGGTCAGGTCGCCTCCCCGGCGGACGATGGTCAGGGCCACAGTGCCACAGTTCTCCAAGCACTGGTAGGTGCCCTGCTCGAAGTAGAGCTTGCTGATGGGATCGTTTTCCGTCACCTCGCTGTTGACCTCATGCATGCTGACGGCTTTGCGGGCCTGGTCTGCTGCGTGTCTCTTCAGGATGTTGCCAGCTCCGGTCATGAGCCGAGTGGCCTGGATGCGGTAGAAGGCCCTGCTCTTCTGTTGCTGGCTCAGGACCTGGTAGTTGGCCAGCTCTATGAGCTGCTCAATTTCCTTGTCCGGGTGCTTTTGTTTCAGCTCCTTCAGGATCCGAGCCATTTCCCTCCTGGCTTCCTCGTCATCCTGGTCTTTCTCATCCACCTCCAACACCAGTGTCCCATCCAAGAAGTTCTCCACGTGAGAATTAGCAACCTTTCCGTCCATCTCGATGTCAGCCTTGGAGGAGGGCCGGTCACCCTCATGCTCAATGATCATTCCTCTCTGCTTGCCCGCTCGGTATTTCTTGTAGACATACTTGTAAAATAAAAGCCTCCTGTCAGCTATCCAGGCAAACACCACACAGATGGGGAAGAAGAAGAAGGTGAGCAAGCCTTCCCAAACCTCCACAATCCCAGGAGAAGACACAGATAAAATAATGTAAAGCCAAGTGTAGGCGAAGATGCTCCAGGCCGCTGTAACAAAAAACACTCGCAAGTGCTTGATCTTCCTGATCTCTCCATCTGGCACCACGTACACGCAGATTGCAATGATGACAAACATGTTAAAGGCAGCACTCCCCACGATGGTGCTTGGCCCCAGGTCCCCTGCTGTGAAGCCATGGCCACACACCTCGATAACAGACAGGAGGATCTCTGGAGCGGATGAGCCCAAGGCCATCAGCGTGAGGTTGGAAACAGTCTCGTTCCAGATCCTCACAGTGGTTTTGCTGGTCTCACCGTTGGGCTTCTTGATGGTTATTTCCCGCTCTTGGGATGTGATGACTTCAATGGAGGACATGAAGCGGTCAGCTATGATGGATACTCCCAGGAACATATACACCATTGCTACAAAATACACCGTTGCCCGAGCGATTTTGTCCCCAAATGAGGGGTCCTGGGGTTCCCATATGGGTAAAATCACACCCTTTTTGCAGATGTAGGAGCCAGCACACTCCTCGGTGTCGTTCACGGGCAGTTCGCTGGGGCTCTCGGCATGTGTGCCCTCTGCATGGAAGAGCAGCACCAGGACAAGGCTCAGGAGCCGGAAGCTCGCGGGGAAGGTGCGTGCGTGAGTTACTCGCGACATGGCCACTTCCACCACACAGGTCCCAAACATCCTCAACCTGAAGAGACAAAAAGGAAGGATGCATTAAGTGAGGCCAACCAGAGATAACAGATTTTCCTCTCCAAATGTATAATCAAGTTATCCTGTTACTCAAGAACATCCAGCTGATGAGCCCATTTTGTAATGCTTACTGGCGTTTTCCATGTAGAAATCGTCTAGTTCAGTCATCTGAACAAGGTTGGATTCAGCTGCTACGTCTTTAGCTACCATGATGTTTCTTTCTCTTTGTTGAAAACTTATTTGTTCAATTGCATTTTCTTGTTCCTCATATAATTAAAGCCCATGATTCTGCTTCACGGCTGGCAGAAGTGTTTCCCATTTCAAAATGACAGTGCACTCGTTGGAATTCAGGGTAAGAGCAGGAGAGGAAAGGGAAATCTACTATCCCCTCATCATGTTTTAAAAATATTTCTATACTTGCCATTTTAAATCACCATAAAACATGTATTTCACAGTCTTTCCTTGCTCACAGCTTTCCCAAGCATCTAATCAGAAATTTGCACAAAGTGAGCTTGAGCCCTGGCAAAACCTAACTCTTAGCAGCAACTTGGTCATAAGGTGCACCAGAAGGGCAGCCTGTAATTAATGATTTTGGAGCCATTCCTTCCACAGTGCTTCACTTTGCACCTTCCCAAAACTGGAAAGAGCCCCATATGCATCGAAGCCTGGCTCTCTTGGCATGCTTCTAGAGGAAACATGTCCCTGTGCTCTTTTCCCACTAGGTCAGCTTTGACGGCTTCCCCTTCAAGGGCCTTTCTCACTCCATTTACAACATCAGTCATCAGGCATGACAGCCGTACTTGCCCTTATCCTGCCTCAGGATTTTCCAGCAATGTAGAGGAGCTGTTAAAGAGGTTTGCAGTTAGTTAACAGTGCATAAACCAACAGAACAGATGCCTTTAAGTACAGAGAGATGTTTAGTGAAAAAAACCCGAGCATGCTCAGTGTTACACTCTCAATTTTACTAGCCAATAAAAGCCAGATCCCCAGTTATTAAAGCTATATTTTCTCCTCAAGGAGAGCCTTTGCCATACCTCGCTTCTCCAATCCAAGTTAATTTAATCATATGGTACTTAAAAATGTTTCTATGAAGAGAGGAAAATGAGTACATCAATACCTTGACTTCACTGGGAAATACAAGAAAACTGAACTGATTTTGCTCATAAAAACCCCCTGCCCCTGAAAGAAAACAAAACAAAACAAAAAACTCAGCCATTAAAGGTTTTAACTCTTCATTAGGGCAGGAGCATATTATGCAGGGCCAGGGCTGTGTGCAAGGGAACAACTGGATGGAGGAATCAATGAGTACCATCCCACACCCCCAGTTAAGGGATCTGCTCCCCAAAGAGACATTGTAATGGTGGATTAAAGCCCTCTCCTCCATTTGCTTTTATTTATGGGTGCTGTAGTAGGATTATTGGTGTGGAAGAATAATACTGAGAATTTATCAAGCCAGTTTTATATAAATGGCATTTTCTCACCAGGAACTGTTGGTCTGCCTCCAACCCCCCATTCCCTGGTTTTGTAATAAANAGAAAAGAAAAGAAAAGAAAAGAAAAGAAAAGAAAAGAAAAGAAAAGAAAAGAAAAGAAAAGAAAAGAAAAGAAAAGAAAAGAAAAGAAAAGAAAAGAAAAGAAAAGAAAAGAAAAGAAAAGAAAAGAAAAGAAAAGAAAAGAAAAGAAAAGAAAAGAAAAGAAAAGAAAAGAAAAGAAAAGAAAAGAAAAGAAAAGAAAAGAAAAGAAAAGAAAAGAAAAGAAAAGAAAAGAAAAGAAAAGAAAAGAAAAGAAAAGAAAAGAAAAGAAAAGAAAAGAAAAGAAAAGAAAAGAAAAGAAAAGAAAAGAAAAGAAAAGAAAAGAAAAGAAAAGAAAAGAAAAGAAAAGAAAAGAAAAGAAAAGAAAAGAAAAGAAAAGAAAAGAAAAGAAAAGAAAAGAAAAGAAAAGAAAAGAAAAGAAAAGAAAAGAAAAGAAAAGAAAAGAAAAGAAAAGAAAAGAAAAGAAAAGAAAAGGATACATAGTGGAGGAAGTGAGCAAGCCAGAGAGCTGGGTGATAAGAACAGGTAAATTAAACGTGAAAAAGCAAGTCTGTTGTAGGAAGATAGATATAAAAGAAAGCTGTTTGCGTTGAAAATCCTACTAATGCTGTAAAAAAGCTCTTACTGCCAGATTCATTGCCCTCCCCTCCCCAGTCATAGTCCCTGGGTACCTTCTGCTTCCCCAAATGCGAGCCGAGCCGTAGCCAGTGCTTACAAACCGAAAGTGAAAAAAATGCAAACGTGATGTTTCTAAAGAGGAGCACCTTGTTGCAGGCCGTTCAGTGGATGGCTAAGCTGAAACAGATGTGCATTCACAGTCATTGAAGTCTAGCTGAAGCATGAATAAGTCACCCAACATCTGTACTCCTGTGTTTCACACTGCTCCAAACGCAGTCATGGAGAGATTTGAAAAAGGGGCTGTCAAAACAGCCTGACTTGGTACCTACTTTGTTTATCCAAGACATCTCCAAAGTGTAGTTTTGTTTCCTTTTTAAATATGTCGGCTTTAAAAAAATTCATTGTGGGCATAAAATATTACTCAATTGCATGGTTCTTCACCCTCTCCTTCTAGTAGTTTCTTCAGAAAACTCAAGAGCATCCACCTGTCCTTGTTCAGTTAATTTTTCTCCCTGTGGCAAGTCATATCCCTGCACATGTACAATTATTCAGAGCAATCAGGCATTGTGAAATCCCCTTGGCAAGAAGAGAAAACAGATGGTTCTAGAAAAAATATTATGCTTTGGGTCACTGATTTAGGTCATGAGGAATAGGAGAGCCCCATCACACTTTGGACCAACTCTACAGCCTTAAAAGGATTTGGGTACTGGAAGTCTCATTCAGAAAAAAAAGACACCCAAGAAATCAAATTAATAAGTTATTTGAACTTTATTTACCATGTTTTTCCCTTTCAAACATTCTAGTATAAGTTAGTTTTTGTTTTGGTATTTTGTGATTGTTTGTTTGTTTTCCTTTTTAAATCAAGTCCCATACTACGTTAAATAGGAGGAAAAAAGGCCTAGAGGCGTGCATCTGAGCAATCCATATTTCTGGCATTCCCAACCAGCACTCCATGTACAAACAATATTTTTCCCTCAGATGGCAGGAGGTAAGGAACGTGGAGCTTTTCTGGAGAGGGGTAAGAAATGACTGGAGCTTTGGAAGAGAAACCCACCAATGTGCCTTCTTTGAGCAGCACCAGCATCCCCCAGCACTGTGCTGTACTTTCTCCAGCATTTTGTGGCGTGGTCATCAAGCAAGATCCACACACCCTCAGCAGCTTTCCTACTTAAAACAATTCACAGTGAGGCTCAGGAATTATGAAGGGCTAGAAAATGCTTGGCCACAACATGCCAGTTACACACATGCAGCCTGACACTCAAAATATCACTGAGAAGCACCTGCTATTAAATCATCAGCACTTCTGTATTTGTGCAGTCCAAAATAAACAGCTTGGTCCCCAAGAGACCCTCTTACTCTGCATTTGCCTCGAGTCTCAGCCTATGGTCAGCACACTGTGGCACAGTGTAGGAATATTCCCAGACAAATAATTTCCAGCATTCTGTAAGGAAAAGCAAGGCTACCTGAAGAGCAGCCCTCCCTCCAAACTGAACTTTGTTAGCTTTTCATTAAGGTGCCTCAATTGCATTTCCCAGCCTAGCCATCAACAATAAAATCAAGTGCAGCAGCTGATGCACAGTGTGTCAGGCTGGCAGTCCTGGCAAACCCAGCCTGCCACGGTGCTCGTGGGGTCAGGGGGATCATGGCAGCACCGAGCAGGGGCACAGGCTGCTCTCAGGCTCGGTGCTGATGTGGTGAAAAATCCCAAAGCACCATACCAGGTCAGCACAGCCCTGCCCAGAAGCACCACCTGGTGCCCAGGGACAGCACCCAGAGCCCTTTCTACCACTGCAGGAGGGGAACTGTCCAGGCACTGCCAGAGAGCCTTCAGGGACAGCTAAAACTAACCAGGAGAGACAGAGCCCAGCCTGGTTTCTCCTGGAGTCGCACTGAGCCCCTTTCCCTTTCAGACAAGCTCCACAGAGGTGCCAGCAGGTGTTTTTGCACAGTCAGGGAGGAAAGCCTGTGAGAGGCTGCATAACAAGCTCAGTTTAGATGTAGCTCCCAGCCAAGGGTTGTTGGTCCAGCCTTTATTCCAACCCTTGGTGTTTGAAACACCAGGAGGGCAGTTGTTGCCCACAGCAGGGCTAGGATGGTTGCAGAGAGATTTGCATTCCTGCTGGACATGGGAGCTCTAGGTTTTACAAATTGGTAGGAGAGAGCTCCTGCTGCCAGCTCATGCTCCTGCCCCCCAGCTCAGGAGCTGCCAGATGGGGAGGAAACAGCCTTTTAGACTCTGCTCTGATCTTTCCCTGGCAGCATCGATCCTTTGGGCTGACTGGTTGCTGCATGCAAAGTGAGCTTGAAAGCTGCTCTGCATTTAAACAAAGCACAGCTTTTTCTTTGCAGCAGCCTTCCAAAAGTCCCATCTCCACTGGGGCACTTCAGCCTTGAAATATCCACAGTAAGACCCTTCCTGTTATTTTCCTAAAGCTTTGTATCACACACATGCAGGTCTATGACCATTTGCAACACACTAGAAGCACCATTATTTTTAAGAGCACTGAGAAAACACTGCTGGTCCAGACACTTTAATTACAGAAGGATTGGGCAAGGAAGGAAATAGCCTGGGCTCATGAGGAATGAGTGGCCGCACAAAGAAAGACTGAGAGACTTTCCATGTGGAAATTTTTTCTCAGCATCCAAGAGAAAACCTGCACAGAGCAGCTGTAACACAGCAGTGTTCACACCATCACAGCCACCACCGGTGCTACCCAACGGTGCCCACCCCACTGTGACATCAGCCTCATAATGAACAGCATCACTGTGAATTTACTGCCAGCTGGTATGGGAGATGTCCTCACAGCCATGTCCCCAGTGTGCAGGAGGCTGGAGCAGCACCCTCTCCCCACAGGGTGCCTGGTTGCTTGCTGGGGACCCAAAGAAAGGTTGCTCTTCACACAAGAGTGGCTGCTTTTCAACACGACGTGGGAACACCACCAGGAGCACATTGCAACACCATGAGGACCCCCACATAGCCTTTCCCCATCCCACAGTCAGAGCTAGACAGAGAGGACCTCTTCCTGGTGAGAGTGCATTAGGGATAGACAGGGAAGACAGCTCAAACCACCCTGTGGTGGCATCACAGTCAGAAGAAAGACGGCCTCCCTTCAGCCAGAGGGGCCAAGAGCTGACAAAGAAGCAGCAAGTCGTCACTGCAAGGCACAGCCAGCCTGCAAGCTAGAGGAACAGAGACTCAAAGCCAGTCAGCTGCTCACTCCCTTGCCAGTGTCCCCGGGGAAAAGACAGCAAGCCCCAAGAAGGCAAACAAATTCCCCTGTCCCCACCATGCCTGATGCTCCTACCCCACGGTCACACCTGAAATCCCCAAGTTACAGCACCCTTTTCTCAATTTCTCTTGCAGGAGAAGAAGAATCTGCTGGAAGGAATAACCAGCCTTCCCAGGAGAAAGCACTGCATACCTTGCCTCCACTCATGGGACTTACAGCCACTGCTCCATCTCTGGAGGGATAGTAAACCTCTCCTGTGCTGCTCCTTCCTGGCCATGCTCAAGCCTGTACACCTGTGCCCCACTGAAATCAGCAATCTGCTTTACAGCAGGCAGCTTGGGCAATGCCTGGACTGGGAAAAGATAACAACTGTAGCAAAAAAAAAAAAGCCCAAATAAATTGTCTGGTCTCTGACCATCAACCAGCAAATCAGACAAGAGCCCACGTTCATCTACTTGCAGCCAAGGGACACAAAACTGATGCCAACAGCCCTGCAAAGAGGTAGAGGGTGCTAGGAGATTTGTCCAGGCAGCCACAGGCTCTGCTGGCTTCACTTCTGATCTTGATGCTGACCCCGTGGCATAGCTTTGGCAAAACTCAGGTCTTGACAGCTGTGAGATTTACCCATCAGAGCAGGAAAAGGACCCTTCTGACACACTGGCTGTACATCCAGAGCGTGGAGGAAAGCTGCTAAGTGCAAAGACACTGTTGCCACTCAGGGCTTCATAGCGTGACGGCACTTTAAACACTGCTTGGAAAACCCTTGGCTCGCTTCCCTGCTCCGGCTCTGCCTGGCTCCTGCTCCCTTTCACCCAGCTCTGCCACTCCAAAACAGGCACAGCCTGTTGGCATCCCCTATCCATGACCCTGTAGATCTCCACATCAGGAAAATGATTTCCAGGCCATCAGCATCCTGATTACATCAGTATTAAAAAACATCAAAACCTTTCCAAATATAGTCAGAGGCACAAGCCCTCCATAAAGCCAATCAAGTAAAACACACATCAGGCCACCCTGGTTTCTGTAAAGGACATTAAAAAGTAAGAATGATTATCAGTCTGAAACTGATTTTTCCAAGTATTCTATCTCTTCAATGAAGCATCCGATCTCCTCCCACAATTTCCCCAGCAACTTTCCAAAATAAACAGATAAATACAGAAAATAAAACATCCCTGATATAAAATTTCAACCACATTGGATGAATTTGGAGGCAGCTTGCAGAGAACGAGCTAGGAACCGTTTGTCAGGCAGATTAGAGTCTTGCTTTTCAAGCATGGAAACCAAGTGTCAAGTTGTCCCTTTCCCCCATGACTCAAGATCTCAGCAAGGAATTTGCCAGGAAATAAGAAGCAAGGGGGAAATACTACATTTCCCTGGGGCTGTTGCTTTTTGTTAATTTGTTTGTTTTTTTTTTTTTAAAGAACTCTCTTCCTACTTGCTGCTGTCTCCAGACCGTTTCTCTATCCCTACCACCTGCCTTTGGTCAGCATCAGACTCTTCCCTGTGATTCCTCTTGGGTTGCTGATGCCTTGCTCTCTGCCTGTGCATCTCCCTTGCTGCTTTAAGCACAGTCTGCCCGTTCTCCACAAGCTGGCCCCGCGGCTGCCTCGCTGACAGACTCCCTGTGCCATCTCAGGGCAGCCCTTTATCTCCCTGTGCTCCGTGTCTCTGCGTAAAATGGGAAGAGCATCTCCTGTGAGTGCTGGGAGAATAAAACACTGCTAATAAGCCTGAGGCTCTTGGGCAGCCTGAGGAGGAAGTATCTGCCCAGAGGTGCCCCAAAGGTGCCAGCAGGGGGGAATTAACAGGCCTATTGCTTTCCTCTATGCCTGTGTCCTCTCTTCCCTCTGGGGCTACTTTTGCACTGGGTTTGTAGCTGTGTGTGGGTCTTCTGTGCTCCCCTGGGCTCTGCAGGAACTCAAAGCTTCAAGAGAGAAGAGATAAATCCCCAGCCCCAGCTCCCTGCAACCATCCAGGGATGATGAGGTAGGAGGTGTCCATGGGGATGTGTGTGGGGAAAGACTGAGGCAAATGCAGGTTGTTGACCTGGGCAGTTCAGGCATGGTATGAGACGGGAGCTGGGCAGGTTGGTCTGGGCTGGGGGCTCACCCTGGCAAGCCTCATCCATCAGCTGCCTGACTATTCCTGGCTGGGGAGGGGTGGTAGCACCTCCCAGCAGGGTCACGTCCAGAGGCACAGCTCTGGCACGGCTGACTCTAGAGGGAGCTGGATGCTAGTGCCGAGCAGATGGCCAGCTTTTAGACCTCCAGACCTCAGGAAAGGGATTCTAAGCCCAGGTGTGTGCCAGGCCTTCTTTACCTATCTCAAACATAATGTTCACCATCCCTCCCTTCTCCTCAGACTCCCCCGTCTTCTCTGTCTCCTCAGGAGCTCTTTGCAGCACCAAATCTCACTTCTATTTGTAGCCAGGTTTCCTTAGGAAGCCAGGCACATGAAATCACAGTTTCCATGTCTGTCTGCCTGTTCACATAGCTCCCCCCTCTTTCCAATTTCAGTTAAAATCACCAGAGGGATGGAGATAACAGAAAAAAGCCAAGTTCCTACAAGGTTCCTGAGAACAGCTGGAGAGAGTCCACTCACACCCTTGGCAAGGGAAAGACTGGTCAGGGAGCTCAGCCCATACTGGATGCCAGAGTATCAAAAGCACAGCACCCTGCAGCAGAACCAGGTGCAGCCAGGATTTGCACATCTGTCCCTGAGCTGGGAGCACATGCAGATCACAGCAGCCTGAGCTTGGACAGAGCTCCAGGTTGTTCCCTGTGCCAGTCACAAGGAGAGCCAGTATTGGCTATGACCAACCTGTTGGTTGGTTGTCCAGTGATGCTTGTACCTTGAGAGTCACTGGGCTTTATTGCAGGATCTAAGTTTCATTAGGATGCTGAAGAACAGGGGCTTTTCTCCCCTAAGCCATCAGGACTGTATCCCCTCAAAGCCACAGCAGAAAACCAAATTCTCTCCTAGGTGCAATGCCAGAAAATCACAGCCCTGAAAGCCCTGAGCATATCAGGACACTGCAAAAGACATAGTAGTGGCTGTGCCTGTACAACATCATCTAAGGTGCTGTGAAGACTCCCAAGAGCAAGGACATAAGCCAAAGTTTGTGCCATGTCACGTACAGCAGTGCCAGGAGAGAAGATGAGGTGCAGCCTGGGCAGCTGCAGGACAGTGAATATTTAAGTCTCAGGAGCAATTCACAGCCAGTAGTTTGCAAAAACTTCAGGGAAAGTGGGGGAGAGTGAAGCAAGCAAAGTTTCATCAGGTTAAAACTGTTACTCTGTGTTGGCATTCAGGGATGCTGGACATAAAGAGTACATCCAACCTCCCCAGGTATCTTGAATGTAAACCCTGGCACGGAGGAAGCTTTGACCAACGTGGCTCCCCAGCACTGACTTAGGAGTTGCTTGTGTCACCAGAGCTGGTGGGGTGTAAGAGGAGTCAGACAGCTTTCCTGGGGAGTTGGTGGTGGGGGTTCATGGCTAGGCTGGCAGGCTATGGTCCTGGAAATGATACGTTATTTCCCTCTTAGGACTAAATGCATGTGCTGGACAAGGGGCAAAGATGCTATTAAAGAACCATTTAGAAGGAAAAGGTGAGAAAGAAACATTTAATAGATGCTTCCAAGGGATCACAAATTACTTTCTTTGATCACATGCATGTCCTCAGCCAAAGCCATACAGCACAGCTCTTTTTTTTCCTGGATGCCACCATCATATCAATATGCAAGAGTCCCAGCTTCCCTTTTCTAAATAAAAGTGCACCCCTTCTCTTTGTGATGGTGACAAAAGGCACATGAATCCTGACACCCTAGGCAGGTGTCAGAAGAGCACACAGAGACCCCCAGCCTCTCTCAGCCTTCACTTCCATTGCCTGACTTGTGAATTTCCAACATCTGGGACTGGAGGGACGAACAGCTTCCTGCAAAGCGCAAGCAAAGAGGAGCCCTGGAATCACACACTCGCACCCACACGCCTGTGACCTTGTGGTTTTACTACAGCTTTCATTTTCAGACTCCAGTTCTCCCTAGTGCCTGCTGCATTTCTGCAACATTTTGGCAGTTTGCTCTCGCCTTGGAGACAGAGCAGAGTGTGGAGTTGTTTTGCGTGGCTCGGCGGTGAGGGAAGCAACAAGGCTGTGAATAAAGAATTAAACTCAAGATGACGGAAGAGCCCCAGCCATGCTTCCACCTAGACAAAGCCTACGTGATGAGCGCTGCTTAATGCCAGCCCTTAATAGCACCCGCTGCTCGAGACGACAATGGGAATTTCGGCGTGGCTGCAGGTGCCTCCGACCACTCACCTCGGGAAGCGTTTCCAGGCAGGAAAAGCAGCCCTGCCTGGAGGCACGCACAGCCCCGCCAGGCGGAGGCACCGCGCCCCGCCGCGCACGGGGGATGTGCCCGGCAGCCCCCCGGGGAGGGAGATTCGCCTCAGCCCCCTGCCCGACCCCATCTGCCCGGCAATGCCCGGCTCTTGGTCCGGAGGGCAGGCGGCCCCCGCCGCAGCCGCGCCTCCC